>JAODOY010000021.1:957620-980608 GCA_025399855.1 Forbesichthys papilliferus
AAGTAATATGAGGTGGTACATGTGTGGATGAATGATGCAAGCTGCAAATTAATTGCCCATTTTTGGGATCAATAAAGTTTTTTTCTTCTTCTTCTTCTTCTTCTTCTTCTTCTTCTTCTTCTTCTTCTTCTTTACCAGTTTATTATGTATATATCTATCTGATTTCCGATGATTTCACGTTCTCAAAATCATATTAGAGACATTGTCCCATTGGGAGCCACAGGCCACCTGGTCTGCTGTGCTGATTCCTCCTGTTGCTTTAGGTGATGTGGAGCAGCTAAAAGCGGAGTGCGGTACACTTCGGGAGGAATGCCTGGCGCTGAAGGAGGACAACCGACGTCTATCTGAGAGGCTGCAGCTGCTGCAAAGACAGAGGACAAGGTGAGAGGTCATTGGCTGCTTGCTAAGCAGGCCTAGAATCAGCTATTTATGTATTTTTAAAGTTGGGGTAACATGGGGGTGATTTTGAGGGATAATCCACTGCATGTTATACAGAGAATAACTTTCCTGTGACCGAAACATGTTTGAATTTATGGTATAAAGCGCTAAAGTAGACAGACACTACTACTTTTTAAATGTTTTAACCATATGTGATAATAGCTAGCTAGCTGACTAGCTGTTTAATACCAAATGATTATATTTTAAACAAGTTAGTTTGCTATTCATTTAATGTTTAGTTACACTTTTGGTTATACCATGCCAAGACGGCTTCTCACTAAATTATGTCTGAGCTGGGCTCAATCTATCAGAAAGATGGATGGCTATTTCAGCCACTGCTTTGTTCCACCTCACAGCTCCAGCGTGTACTTATCGCTGAAAGAGGAGGACGGGGATGGCGCAGACGGGAAAGAGATGGAGACCGGCTCGGAGGTCATGACAGAGAGCTATATGACCATGGCCCAGTCTGGGAGCACCAACTGTCGCTTGGTAGACGCCTCCATCCAGAAGAACATCTCATTTGATGGGAAACCCGTGACACCTGCTGCCTGGCATGGAGGATTTGCGGAGATTGTGTCTTTAAGGGATCAGCTGAAACAGGCGGAGGAGAAAAACTCCCAGGTCCAAAAAGAGGTAAAACACGAGGCTTGTGTCGTGTGAAAATGTTCTCCAAAAGCAGTGAAGGAGGAAAAGGAGTCAAGGAGGAAAAGGAAAATCGATATTGGGAAGAATTGGGTCATTCTCAAATGTATAATATTAATCTTTGTGTTGTTGTTTAATCACAAATGCAGATGTTACACATATACACAAGTACACAAGTTAAGGTAATTCATTTGCGGTCATTGATTTTGTGATTTTATTGTTTGTGGTTAATTCCAATAATCTGAGACTAACTAAACCAAATCCACATGGCACTGCAAAAAACAGCACTATTTGGGCAGGTGCTCAATTGCACTGTCCTGTGACTGTCACACAAATAGCTAATTGGCTTATACAATGAGGGGTGACTCGACACAACGCACTACACTATATTTAGTTGGCCAGGCCTGGAAAAGTGCTATCATTGCAAGGGTTGCGTCAGAGCTCGGTGAAATCTGCTGTCAATCACACCAGCAGCATTTCAGCCTGCGAGTGTTGTTTGAGCAGAAGTAAAGTGTTTAACCCACAGCAACATGTCTCCAGTGTGACAGTCTGAAGACAGAGCTCCAGGAGCTCCAGGTACTGTACGAAGGTAGCCAGAGGGAGAGGGCGGAGCTGGAGGAGGAGCTACAGCGCTGCAAGGCGGAGCTGGAGAAGCTCTCTGGGGGCACTCAGGTGAGGAGCCACAGAGGTACAAAGGGCCGCCGGCAGATGTTCTCGGCTGCGATTTACACACACACAGTGAATACCAAGACGCGCTTATCTCAGATTTGTATTAATAACTACCATGTTCATTTATAGTGTAACCAACCACTGAAAGCACACTAGGGACAGCACCATCTACAGGTTGTAAACGGTACTAATCAAGGCAGAGATGCGACTTGCCACTCACGTGCGCGCACACACACACACCCACCCACACACACACACACACACAAGGCAAGACACAGACCTGCCACTAGCCTGAGCCAATCATATGTAGCAATTGCAATAACCTGTGTTTAACCTGCAGATGGCGCTGTTCGTGCTATTTGTCTTGAGTGATTTACAACACACTAACTCATGTCACACCTTACTACTCTATATGAGTATGTCTGAATGTGTCTGTGTGCCATGCTATCGCAAGATATATTCCATATACTCTGACTTGGGTTGCTTAATTGTTATTAAGATATATGTTTTCTGTTAAGGCTGGGGTCTCTGTCTGTCCTATTATCTCTGTGATTACAGCAGCACTGCAATGCTATTGGTCGAGGGAAAAGCAAAACAACAGTATCTGCAAAGAAGCAATGATATTGTAGCAATATAAGGCAAATAAATCCTACATTGCAGTTGTGTGTTTTCCCCCCACAACAATAGCGATGAGCTGCCTGTGCGTTGTCAAACTGTCTGCCCGTGCCTGTCTGATGCTGTCCTTGTTCTATACGTGTCCATGGCCTCTCAGCCTGCATTGTCCCAGTGAGCTGTATCAAGCACATCTTAATGCATAAACACACTAAGGGTATGGAGAATGCATTTCACCGGTGTGACACATTATTCATGGCCACCTGCAATTTTCATACAGTTGCCACTGTATTCTGCCCCTCTGTTAACATGACCTGGAAAATATCAGATGACTTTATGTTGCCATAATCATTATGTTTTTGGTGAATATATTTCTATCATTGTCTGTCACAACCCGTTTATTCCATGAAGCCTGTTATTTTTATTTGTTTCTGGAAACACAGATGCACTGCCTGTGTTTATTGTTTTGCTATCTCCATCCATGTGTATTCATTCCCTCCATCTCCATGCTCGTGTTTTGTTTTTATTCCCTCCCCAGAGGTTCATCCATCCATCTGAGCACCCTGTTCTCTCCATCCCCTTCATAGGAATGATTGTAATAGTGGCTGTGGTTTGGTGCTGGTTGTCGGAGCTGGCGTCCCAGAGAGCAAGGTATGGGAGGAGCTTATCTCTTTCTGCTGTGTACTGTTTCAAATATCCTGTATCAGTCATACAGTGTTTTAGAGGGTGAGACTAAAATGCCAAACATAAATGGAAAAATTACAATTTAAAATAACTATATCTGGTTATTTTTATTGCTATGTTTAAAGGAAGTTGGACATTGGTCGGGTGGGCAGTTTGGCAAATTGCTTTTGTGATCCCATTATAAATTGATGAATTTATTGATTGCCACCATATGATAAAGGAATGTAAATAAGTTATTGTTTACCTTTTTTTAATATAATATATAATATAATTTTGTGTAGCACAACCTCAGCTTAAGAATGAAGGGGATTACCAAAAAGCTGGTACTACATGCAGTACTGGGCTTGTAATGCAGTTAAATTGACAACCATTTTCATCTGCAAAACCTTTGTAAATCAGGAAAAAGCCACACTCACAATACTGTAAAGTGTGTCTTCATTAGTTGAAATCAAACAGATGGTTCCATTAGCTACAGAAGGTTACACCATTTTAAATGAGTTGGATACAGGGCTGTAGGTTCAAAAGAGTGCACCATGCCTGCTAGACAGTGACCTTCATACATCTTGACCATGGTCTGTCTTGTGTTTTTCTGCAGGGGAGTGAGGTAGAGTGGAACCCCATATTAACTGTCACTGCAGCCACAGCTGTGCTGCTGATGGTGACTAGCTTGTTGAGAGCCTTCATTCGCTGCTGACAAGATTGTCAACAACTTATTCTGTCTGCTTCAGACAGAATCTAAGGATTGAATTGGAAATATGTAAGACACTCTTCCTTGGTCTGACAGCTAGGAGGTGGGAGAAGACTGGGAGATGCTGTTTGATTAGCAGGTGTGCACGCAAAAGAGGATTAGCATAATGATTACCATCTAATTTGATGGGCTTGTGACAAAGAGATGGCTTTGAGGAGTGGAGCCACAAACCTGTATGAAAACAAATGAATCATCTTATTCTACCATTTCAATTTAATATTTATGTTGTCTTGTGGACAATATTTGATTCTATCCATGGTTCAGTTGTCTTTCTCTGAAAACATGATTTCTGAATATTTAACGACAATATTATCCAATTAACAGAACTGACTTACGATGTTTATGATAACTGCATTATTGGTGTACTACACTATAAATCCCCTAACTTAAAAATGCAAAACTAATGTGTACATGGCTAAAATAGCAACTAAAGTGTCTAATTAGGGCATAGGCCTTCTCTTCACGAGCATGAAAGCATGAGATATGCCCTGCTAAGCACCTTTCAATCCAAGTTCATTGTATCAGGTCTATGTTTAACTGTGAATTCACCCAGTGGGGCTGGGAGATTTCCTATAATTAGCTGCTGACCTGTCTATACATTATCTTATGTATAGCTCTGAAATATAATACCTGAAAAAATGAATGACATCATCATTTAACAAGCATAAGTACATTTACATCGAATGAAATGTAGGTAACTGTATTGCATACAGACATTACCTACATATTGATCTATTGTTAATTTATATATATTAATTAATGAATACCTCCCTTAATCATGTGAATTAACCATATACTGTAGGCCCTACTGTAAATCTAGCATGGTGGTAACCTTGACTTTTTACAATTAATTGTAGCCCCATGGAAATGTAGATGGTCTGAGTGACTTTGTCAGTTGGTAGTTGTAGGCCTATATATCTCACATAAAAACTATGGAAATAGTACAGAAGGTTGGCATCCACATCTAGATTAACACATGACACAGCCATAGGAAAAGACATGGATTAGTGCAGGGGTTCCCAAACTTTTTTTTTGCACGGACCCACCTAGAGAGAGGACTAATCTATTTAGAGACCCACCAAACACCAAGTACTGGTAACATAAATTTCAAAAGCCAATCCATTTTTAGCTAATGCTATACCTGTGTGTGCACCAAATATTTTTGAGCAGAGCGCTCCAGAATCTATGGCGTGCACGCAGCTAAATAGGATGTCATCCAATCAGCAACAAGTAGGCTATTTTGCCACAACCTTACTCACGACCAATGAGTGGAACAACATGATAGTAAAGCGAGGATGCCTTTCATTGATATTCTTCATTCATTCAATGGCCGCTTGCAATTTTTGAGACCCACTCACTCCCACTCAGCGATTCTGGAGAAAGCTTGTTGATATTGGAAACACATTGCGCAGGCTAGGCTATTTTTGTGTGGTGCGATCTGCACCACTGTGTTTGTGTCAGAGCCACAGCTGTGCAGAGACACTTGACACCTGATCATTCTTTCAGTTTTCACAAAGAATGGGCAGCTAACAGACCATGAATAGTTATTTGCTATTTATTAGTACAATCGCCGACAATTACTTTTAACATTCTGGATTTAAATGGATAACAACTGTAAATATGGACATGTTATATGTGAAATAACCTCCTAGATGGAATAAGAAAATGACAGGAGTAAACATTAACATTATACAATACTTTTGTGAGATGTTGTGATTCAGTAAAGGTTTAGACATTAGTGTTGAGTGCATGTTACAGTACCTATAAAATAATAATAACTAATTTATGTTTGGTATGATGTTTCTGTTACTTTGTATTAGATGTAAATAATCTGGTGTGACATAGAGTATGCAATTAAAGATGTTTCTTAATCCATTTGTAATAGCTTTGTTGAAAATCAATTATATTTTGAGAGAGCATTGTATATTTAAATAACAAATAATGTACTACATACAACACATTGTTATTTATGGTGCGGTTGTTCATGAAAGCTAACATTACAAGTTGTTATCAGTGCCTGTGTAATGGTGGTGTATCCTTGCATGCTTAATGGAGAACATTTGACCTCAGTTGTCAGCAAGACAACTGCTTTGCTAACCCCTATAGTTTGTATTTCATTTTTGTTCTAAATGTCAGCCGAGCCTGTGTGTGCTATCAATGTTTCCAGCATTTGACCAAAATTGACATTAATGACTAGATTACTATTATTATATTTGATTTAGTGAAACTAATGTTTTCAAATTCGCTAGAGTATTTCTAATTATTTCTAAATATATTTAATAAAGATATAGTGTAACTACATATTTTTGCAAACTTCAATGATATATCGTCATATTGTGTTTGTTACCTTGCTTCTTTGCTTATTGATAGCACTGTTGTTTTAAATATATAGTTGTCGCTATTTTGTTACCTGGAGGTCTATTTTGTACTGTAAATAACTTCAGAAAATAAAGTATACTCACTTCATGTTATGTGTGATGTGTCCCTTCTTGGAAAGTGACTCACTGGGGTTTAAGGTGACCAGGAATCCCATTCATGAAATCAGGAGCAGGCATCTTGAGTGATGCCCATCTGTTGCTTGATCCCCCATGTTGTATGCTATTAATAACATTATTTTATTTCACATAGTCCACTCAGGCTTCTAAGACAACATGGTGCGCTCACATAGTGTTGTTGGCTTTGAAAAAACCTTGTTGCAATGCATGTTTATGATTTATTTCTAAATATATATTTACTTAATACACTTTACTAAATGATAACTGAGAATGAACAAGCCAGTAGTCACAACATGATGAACAGGTCAGGAGTTTACTGTCGTTTTATTTTAAACGAGATACAGAAACTAATATGATTATGAAGTTATTCATTTTTGTGATATTCCCCAGTACGGTAATTAAGTGTTCTGAAATATGATTCAACATTGTATTATGTTGACCTTTTAATTAACTTCATGATGAGTTTTGTAAAAATGCTGAAGGTTATTTTTGCAACTGAAAAAGTGAATGCCATGTGTAAGATCAACAAGCACTATATTAGTGTCCAGTTAAATATAAATATCATAGTGTGCATGCTTCATGCACTTGTCACTGTTATTTTTACGTTGCTTCGTCAAGGCTACAGTTACCTGACCCAAGCAGCTTATCGTATTCACAGTATGTAATTGGCTGAGTCACAAGTACGGCAACAGCACAAGAACAAAACACCTGAAACACAAAATATAGTCATTTCGAGTTAGTTGACACTGAGCAAACAGAAACAACACGCAGATGAGATATATTTCATACAAAGACATGGCTTCAGACATTGGCTCAATAATTGTCATTTTTAGGAGTCATGTTGTGGTTGTTGTAGGCTAAACATTTTTCTCAGCAAAGGCCTAACCACTGTCAGGCCTTGTGTGATTGACCTTTGCCTCTACATGGAAAATGCAAGCATTTTTCACTCAGAGGTGTCAGATAATTGTGTAACCAACGTAATGCAATTGCATATTTACAAAAGTGACCTCATATATTGCTTCGAAATATTGTATGCTCAAGATGTAATTTATAGTTTGGCTGAATAAACAGTACATGTAGGCCTATACACTTTTTACTAACATTATAAGTTTCAATATGATTGTTCATTATAGCGTAATTGTTCATCTATTGGGACCCTCAATATGACTCAATAAGCAAGAATAAGTGAGTTGTCCTAGCCTAGTCACTAGTAGTCAGCCCCCAACCACCCAAATAGGAGTGTCTAAAAATAGTGCAGTGCCACAACTGCTGCACGGTGTCTGACCAATCACTGCTTTATCTGCCTTAACCAATCCTGTCACACATATCTATGCTTAGGGGTAAGAAAATAGTCTATGATAGTAAGTTAACGACATGGTAATATGACGAATGTGACATGGGCGGGGGCCTTTTATAAACCCCAAACTCTCTCCAATCTCGCCATTCAAGTTCAACCCAAACTCAGCATCACAATACAGTTTTGTGGACGAATCCAGATTGTTGCCACAGTAGCTATACTCTTATTTTGCAAAGATCAACATCATTCTCTGGGTCATCTGTTAGGAAACAGCGACCACATTTGTCAGGAGGCTGCCAATTAAAAAGTTGAGGACCAGCTGCCTTGCAGACCGGATTATTTAATCCATCATTGGCCTGACAGAAGAAAGTTCTTCGCAAGTACATTCTAAAAGACTCGGGCCACTTTTCAAACTCCCCCAACTGTTTAACTTTTCTCTGCGAGAGCGCGCTTATCATTGACTTGCCAAAGTTTTTCGCGCTGCCGACCACATAATTTCGCACCTAGGTCTCACAGCGGTATAAAAATCGACAAGGACAACGCCACCATGATGTGCAGCAATTACAGCGACGACCAACTGCCTCCACAGTACCAATCCACTGACTTTGGGGAGGAAGAGGACGACGAGATGCCGGCCACAGAAAAAGACCTAGCAGAGGACGCACCATGGAAAAAGATCCAGCAGAATACCTTCACCAGGTGGTGCAACGAGCACCTCAAGTGCGTCAACAAGAACATCCATGACCTGCAACGGGACTTTACTGATGGGCTGAAGCTAATTTCACTCTTGGAGGTTTTGAGCCAAAAGAAAATGTACAGAAAACACCACAACAGACCAAACTTTCGGCAGATGAAACTGGAAAACGTTTCTGTTGCACTGGAGTTCCTGGATAGAGAACATATCAAATTGGTTTCAATAGGTAAGTGGTTATCAATGAAGTGTCATTTTATTTTATAGTTATTTTATGGTTATTTATTTTATAGTTATTCAACGTAAACAATATATAGGCTTATCTGTCACAGTAAAAGTGTTATTACATTTACAAACGATGCTCAACGTTTGCAGTTCTAACAATACAGATGTGCTATTGAGATATGTCAGCAGAACGAAAGCTCATTGATTCATATTTACCATTGACATTGGGTGACAAGGACGCGCACACACCCGCGCGCGCGCACACACACACACACACACACACACACACACGCACACCTCAGGTCAACGGTCAGAGCCAACATCTTTCCAGCTTCTTCAACAATGAAGTATAATATAATGTAAGGGTTTACGTCACACTGCATGGGAGAGTTCTATGTGTTCCATTATGGCTTACTTCAATATGGGAGACTAACGTGAATGTTCACCTCTCCCCACCACTTTTCCTAAAAATGTTTCAGACACTTGTGGGTGTGGGTGTGTTACTGTACATGCTTGAATGTGTGTAAACAGGGTGTCATGTGAAACAGGGTGTGCAATGCAGACCCCTTCCTCTTTTGAGAGGAGTGATAACGACACCTCTTAAAATAGCAGGCAGTACAACAGTGGCAGCACTAATTGAATTATGACGTGAATAACCAGCTCAATGCAGGTTGAAGAAGAAAATAAATCTTTCACACAGGGGAATGGTTATTAAAACACTTGACAGTGCAGCTTTCCATTTTGGTGACGGATGCTTCTGCCACATTTCGGTGAAATTCCCACTGTGGCTGATTCTTGGAATTTGGCGTCTGTAAAGTTTACAGTTTGCCCTATATGTGTGTGTGTGTTTGTGTGTGTTTGTGTCATGACCCTGAGAGAGAAGAGAGGACCTGGAATGTTCCACTGTCCTGCCTAGCTAACATGGTAGCCCTAGGCTTTCATGTCATAAAAGGTTACAATCACCAATCCCACCATAATTGAACAAGATTTGTGATAGTACGCAAGCTTTTCCTCATATGTGTGTGCGTGTGTGTGTGTGTATTTAAGACTGCACTCCTACAGAGGACAGGCTTAATGTATCTGCACCATTGCTGGGCACACAGTAGGCCAGACAGCTTTGACAGAAACAGGACACGATAATAGGAGCACTGGCATTTTGTCTGACACCCCCTCCCTCCATGCAACTCTACTGGGTCAGTACAAACCCCTTGAGATAGGCTTAACGTGCCGGCCGACCAGTCTAAAGAAAACCAAAAGTGACCACACAACTATTTTCTGGCGTGTTCCAGATTGCAACCACAGATGGGTGATTTATTAGCTGTAGTCTATGTTTTTAAAAGACAGCTGTCTTTTGATCCTGTCATCTCCTGACCAGGAAAAGAAACTTGTTTAGGCATTGGCAGGTTTTATATAGCCTTGGTAAACAGCTGGTGATAAAATGTGTTTCCTCATTTTATATTTTTGCAAAAGGTAAAGGAATACATTCAGGTGTAATGCAGTATATTATTTCTTCAACCCATTTTTAATATATTCTTACTAGGGAACAATAAAGGTTGTGTAGTAATCTTGTGCAGTTGTGGTGCTTGACTTTAATGGGTTCTCTAACTATTCAGGTGAAAGCGTTGCAAGCCACAAGTAAGACCGATTGGATTGATTCAGTTCTAGGATAACAGATTTGAAAGCACTTGGTGGTAAATGGAAATGTTATTAATGGGGAGAAGTGCTTCGTTTCCACATACAGTATCCTCAGAGCTGTCCCCATCTCCTGAGCTCCATTGTGATGAGATGACAGACTGTCAGGGCGACTGAGCCAGATGCCCGTCTGGGAGAGTAGCAGTCAGTGGGATATCATTTATGCCATCTCAGCCAATCAATCATTAGTGTTGTTAGGCCTGGTGGTCAGCTCTACAGAGCACTAGAAGAGATTTTTGTATTCTGCTATTGGGATCCTGGCAGCTGGCACTGCATTAATTATGAGGCAGACAAGTTATGAATCTTTATAAACTCTCTCCATCTTTCTCACTGACAGACAGTAAAGCCATCGTGGACGGCAACCTAAAGCTGATCCTGGGTATGATCTGGACGCTCATCCTCCATTATTCCATTTCCATGCCCATGTGGGAGGACGAGGATGATGAAGAAGCGAAGAAGCTAACCCCAAAACAGCGCCTGCTGGGCTGGATCCAGAACAAGGTTCCCCAGCTCCCCATAAACAACTTCCACCGGGACTGGAGGGACGGCAAGGCCCTTGGGGCCCTCGTGGACAACTGTGCCCCCGGTAATAACCCAGCTATCCTCTGAGAGTAATAGCACTGACAGTGTCTTGACTCAGACGCTGCAATGAATGTTCAGCACTCTATTGTATACAGTGGTTTGTCTTGGTTGCTATGGAGGTGAGTCACGTATGTGTCAGTTGATGTAATAGATATGATATCACCATCCCAGGAGAATGTCTTCTTGCTCATCTAGATAGATATCTCTCACTGCCTGGCGCGCAAACACACACACACACACACGCAAACACCCATACACGCACACACACGCACACACATACACACACAGACCTGGAATCAGATTTCAGCTGTGGTAATCTGTCCACCGGGGGCAGATAGTGTCAATAGGCTGAATAAGGGGGGCGTAGGGTGTCTGCCCAAGGCCGTTCAGCTGTCCCACAATGACTGAAACCCTCCCGCATGCTCTCTGTCTCATTCCCAAAAGCCCAAGCTTGGCTTTAATCTTTATAGCATCACTTGCTACACAACATCGCCAAATTTGGGCACCATTCCTCCTCTTCTTTTAAGAGGGATGCTTGGCACTGCCTCAAAAAGCCCACTGCTCTGGGATAAGCCTCGGATTGGACTACCGCGTGCTCCATTTTGAGACGCTGCCAAATAAAAACGGTGTGAAAGCTCCCCTGACACAGAACCTTTGACAAAAGTGGAGATGAAGTGGTGTAGAGCAGCGTCTGTGTTTATGCATCACTGTCAAGGGAAAACATTGCCTCTGGATTCTAGATGTATATTTACAGTACATTGATTGTCTGTGGATATGTTTGCGTTGTATTGACGTATGGGACCAGTTCGGCATATAGGAATGAAGAAAAAAGGTTGAACTCAATCAGACAACTTTTATTATATTTGTAGATTTTTGAAGACACAAGGTTTTTTTCAAGTCAGAGAAGAAGCATCACTTAAACAATGTGCTTCAACACTAGCCATACAAGGTTCTGTTTTGTCTTTGGCTTGTCATCGCACAGCAAACACCGCTTCCAAAGCAAATGGCAGATCTAGCAGCAATCTGAAAGGCCACAAAAGCAGATACAAAGTGTGCACTGTAATGCTGGCATTAGGTGAACGGCGTCCTGTGGCATACATTTCTCTTCATCGACTCACAATGTCACTAATGCTAATCCAATTTAGGCATTAGCCGCATAGACAACATTAGCCTCAGTTTATCAGCGATGGAAGTGCAATAGCCTGTCTATGGCTGTTTCTGCTGGGGACACACTGAACTCACAAGAACAGAGAATTGTGGGTAAATAGAGGGTAATGCTATGTAGTAGTTGGAGGTGTTGTCGAGATAGCAATGACAGGTCTCATTATAGCTACTGCACTGTCGCCACGGCCTCACCAACCTCAGTAGAATTAATTTCGTAGATCTTTTTCCACTGGCTGAATTGTTGTGTTGTCCTCCTATTAGGGCTGTGTCCTGATTGGGCAGAGTGGGACCCTAGCCAGCCTGTGCAGAATGCCAAAGAAGCCATGCAACAGGCAGACGATTGGCTGGGTGTGCCCCAGGTAAGACATATAGCACAGCAGACCTGGTGTATATTGTTAGTGTCAGACGTTTGCACTATGACATGAGAATACAAGCTACTCACTGGAGAGTGACTTCAGGTTATTGTTATGTTCATGTGACACCCCACCCTAGCAGTTGTTAACTAACAGCAGAAACCACGTATGCTACTTCACAGGCTTTAAATGCATCTCACTACATTTACATGAGATTATTCTTAGTATGGGGCACTTGGCATGTTCAAGGAAGTCACCTGCACAAATAAATGGTACTGTAAGGCTTTTTGAGCCTGAACACATCTTTAACTTTAACTTTCAGCATGCCACACATTTCCAGAAAAAAAAAAATACTAGAAAACGAGTAAAATTGCGAACAAACAATACACTACACTAAAAACAAATAAGCAGACGTGTTTACTTTAGACACAAGGCTATTCTTTATGGGGAACAATAGCATTGTTGTGGGGTATAAATCATTACTCTGCGAGGAAGCTGAATTCCAACTGGGCAAAAGAGACAGCAGAGGTCTGGCTCAGGCCAAATATCCCAGCTGGCTTATACTGAGGGCAGCGATCCTTAACCCTGCTGTCCTGGTGTTAAATATAACTAGGGGAGTGTGGCTTTACATCTGCGTGTGATAGACAGGCAATCAGGGAACTGTAAAGTCAAAGGAGTTGTGGGTGGAAATAGAAATAAAGACAATTCTTTATTTAATCTAACAATTTCAGTAAATTCATAAAATAGATTAATAACAATTTATATTAAGTTAAACAGGCTTTACAGGCGAAGCAACAAGCAGACATTTTGCATACCTGCCAATATGATGCTTGTGGTACAGTATTAATTAATCTGTCTACCTGTTGTGTAGGTGATTGCCCCAGAGGAGATTGTGGACCCAGATGTGGACGAGCATTCAGTGATGACCTACCTGTCACAGTTCCCCAAGGCCAAACTTAAGCCCGGAGCGCCTCTCAAGACTAAACAGCTCTTCCCCGACATGGCCAAAGCCTATGGACCTGGTGGGTAGTTGAGAACTAAGTATAAGCACACTCAAGCTCAACACACCCTAACCCCGTATAAATAAGCCATATTCTAATGTTGTTTTGTCTAGTTTGTTATGGAAGCATGCCACAGTTTTGTTGAGAAAGGGCATATGGACCCCTTTAAATTATAAGTGTTGTTTGTTATAGCAACATATAATAAAATAATAAAACTATTAAAGTATATAAGATAAGATAGATACATTAGGAAGGCATTGCTAAACCATGAAAGGAAACATTACAGTAGTAACCTACGGGCTGTTGAAAAGACAATATAGATATTATATCATTATTTCTTTTCAGACGCACTGGACATCTGCCATGGACCCTAGTGGGTCTGTGCAAGGAAACTAATTGCTCTGGTTCTCTGTATTTCCTACTCAGGTATCGAGCCCCATGGCAACATGGTGCTGAAGCCAGCTGTGTTCACTGTGGAGACTCTGGAAGCAGGGAGTGGAGAGGTTCTTGTTTATGTGGAAGATCCTGAGGGACACACCGAGGAGGTGAGTGTCACGCGGTGAGGCAGCGTGTGGTTTTATCCCACAGTGTCTTCTGTTGACTGATCACTGCCACGTTTCTCAGGCCAAGGTTAAGCCCAACAACGACAAGAAAAGAACCTACACAATCACTTATGTGCCCAAGGTGGAAGGTGTCCACAAGGTAAGAAACTAATTTGACACAAACTCAGTCCTTGTATCATTGTAGCATACACACACACACAACGGACCATTCATAATGCTCATTAACTATACTCCTTTCCCCGACAGGTGAAAGTACTGTTTGCTGGTCAGAACATTGGCAAGAGCCCCTACACTGTGAATGTTGCTAAGGCGATGGGCGACCCCAGCAAAGTCCATGCCAGAGGACCAGGCCTTGACGCTACTGGCAATGTGGCAAATAAACCCACCTACTTTGATATCTACACTGCTGGTATGAGACACATGTAACACAAGCAGAACGAAAACACAATTCAGCAACAGCAATGTGATCTGATATATCACTTGTGAAACTCAAATAATTACACATACCCATATACATTCATGCACATCCGAATACACGGACCGAATGTTCACCGTGTGAATATGGTGTGGCCACTCTCCATTGGTGAATGTTTACTGATTTTGCATGCTAATGAGCACCTCTGGTTCATTTTGAAACTATTGGAGCAGTAATTAATCCATTGATATAACTGTTTGCATTGCTTCATCTAGCTCTACCACCATTAGGAAACTTAGCTTCACAGTCATTGGACCTAGCCAACACCTGATTGGTCTGCCATCCATAGTGGCTGTACAAAGGGAACAAACACTCTACAGGCTATAATCAGCATAATTGAGCTGTGAGCAATCGTCGGGCGCCAGGCGATTGCGGACTACAAGGCTACAAGGCGACATCTTTCTTCTGAATTAAGTGTTGAAAAATCCCTCTCTGCTGGCTACAGGTGCTGGCCATGGGGATGTCAGCGTGGTCATTATAGACCCTCAGGGTAAAAAGGACACGGTGGAACTCATCCTGGAGAACAAGGGGGACAGTGTTTTCCGTTGCACATACCGCCCAATGCTGCAGGGGCCCCACACCATCCATATCCTGTTTGCAGACCATGAGATCCCCAAGAGCCCCTACACTGTCAACATTGCTGAAGGTGAGCCACCTGGCCCTGTTGTGAGTCACTGTCACTGCAAACAGAGTTGTTGACTTGCCCACTATGGTCTACAGCAGGGGTACTATACAACACTGGTACTACAGACCCACTGCACTGTTTTAGATGTCTCCCTGCCCCAACACAACTGATTCTAATGAACGGGTCGTTATCAGTCTCTGCAGAAGCCTGATAACGACCCGTTCATTTGAATAAGGTGTGTTGGAGCGGGCAGACATCTTCAACATGCAGGACAGTGGGTGTCCAGGACCAGGATAGAGGACCACTGGTCTACAGTGTCCCTCCACCATTGTCTCAGACCCACACGGGACCGTAATTCCTTCCTATCTGTTATTTCTAGCTCCGCCCATTGCTCCTCCCATTGGAGCTCCAGTGCAGATAGTGCCCCAGTCAGTGTGCACCCCTCCCGGAGCAAAAGGCGTGAAGGGGGCTCCTCCCCCCAAAGCTGGTCGACCAAGTTAGTATGGCACGCTTAGGGGAGTCTGTGCCCCACGGCACAGACATGCTAGCCCACACTGTGCAATGTGCCATGGCCTGCAGATGTACCTGTTGCCTTTCTCTGTTTGATTTCTACGCTCCGGCACTCTCTGAGTCACATGACACGTGACCCGAGTGACACGGTTCTACGCTCTGCTTGGTCGCCTGTTTCGTTGTGTTGAAGCACTCAAGCTTGTTGATTGGGTCCATCTTAATTATGCTCAAAGAGAGGCTGGGTTGTATGCTTGTTATGTACAGGCTAAATATACAGTATATGTTATATTTAGTGTTGGGTTGATGAATGCCAATGTATTGTATTGTAACTTAATTCCAAACGTCAATATTTTACATTTGTATGCTTGCAGTCGACATTTCACTCTGTGAAATGTTGTCGAATGCTGAATACTTTTTTTGCACGATGTTTTCTCACGGCCAGGTCCGACCTACCAACGTTTCTGGCACACGTTGAAACTTATTTGAATAAAGTGATATGATGCCTGTCCTACTAACACTGGCACAAACCGCTGGCTGCAGTCTACTGTCCCGAGGGGGGCTGAATATTTATTCTCCTAACACTTCTAATTGTCCCTGCTCGTCCTCCCACAGCTGTGAACGCCAACATCTGCAGAGCCACAGGCCGAGGCCTCCAGCCCAGAGGCGTGAGAGTGAAGGAGGTGGCTGACTTCAAGGTTTTCACCAAGGGAGCAGGCAGTGGAGAGCTCCATGTGTCAGTCAAAGGGCCCAGTGAGTCACGCCAGCATCACTTCATCCTGTGTCTTGTTGCATTCGCCTCTCACAGCTGCCCTATTCCGTATTTGTGGGTTTAGAGCTGTCTAGCTGACTGCATACAGACACATACAGACACATACAGATGCATACAGACATCTTGGGTCAAACACAAGCAATACAGAAGGGACATTTACATGTAAACTAAAGTTTTTTTGGCTCCACTGAGAGGGTTCATATAAATATGTATAATTCTGTGCCTCTAGGTGGCGCAGAAGAGCTGGTGAAAGTCCGTGCTGCAAGTGACGGGGTGTATGAGTGTGAATATTACCCGGTCAAGTCTGGAACTTACACCGTAAACATCACCTGGGGAGGTCAGGCTATCCCACGCAGGTGAGACGACCACTGCAACAAACTACAGCTACGCTGTTCTTCTGCTCCGTGGTGACAGTGAGTTTACTGTTGACGGCTGTGTGTGTGTGTGTGTGTGTGTGTGTGTGTGTGTGCGCACCGTAGTCCGTTTGAGGTATTTGTGAGCGAGGAGGCGGGCTTCCAGAAAGTGAGGGCCTGGGGTCCTGGCCTGAAGACCGGCATGGTGGGCAAGTCTGCTGACTTTGTGGTGGAAGCCATTGGCATCGACGTGGGAACATTGGGTGAGTTACATCAGTATCATTGTGTACTGGCACACATTTTAGAATAAGTAACGAATAGTAATTTGGATAATGAATATATATATATGTATATATATATATAAATATATAAAAGGAATACTTTAAAATCACGTGATCCCTACCTCCCCAGTAGAGATTATAAGACAGTTGCATGTAAATACAACTGACAGGTTATTAAAGGTTGGGCCTGTACAGAGAGTGTAATGTGATTGAGGACTATATACTGTGGTGCCGACCTGACCTAACACCTCTTGCTTCAATGCTCAGGCTTCTCCATCGAAGGCCCGTCTCAGGCTAAGATCGAGTGCGATGACAAAGGCGACGGCTCGTGTGACGTGCGCTACTGGCCCACTGAGCCTGGTGATTACGCTGTCCACGTCATCTGCGATGACGAGGACATCAAGGACAGCCCCTTTATGGCTCACATCCTTCCGGCAGCTAATGACGTGTTCCCTGAGAAGGTGAGCAGAATTACCCTTGCGGGTTTGGCCTGGCGGTAAAATGCATTGGTTGTTTTTTTTTTCAAACACAGTTGCGTGAATATGCAGATACCAGAAGCATGCTTCCTCATTGCAGGTGAAAGCCTTTGGTCCTGGCCTGCAGCCTACCGGCGTCATTGTGAACACACCGACCGAGTTCACCATTGACGCTCACTTGGCAGGCAAGGGCCACCTCAGGATCTACGCACAGGTACTGTATGGTCAGGAGAGCCATTTGTTAAGATGCTACGCTGAGCTTCCATGGGAGCACAGCATGCACACAGAGTGGTGACATGCACATGTCGTCCACCCAGGACGCAGAGGGCTGCACCATCGACATCAAGATCACAGACAAGAAAGACGGCACCTTTCTGTGTATATACACTCCCAGCAAGCCCATCAAGCACACCATCATCCTCACATGGGGAGAGGTCAACATTCCCAAGAGCCCCTTCAGGGTAAACACACACACACATTAAGATGCTTTACTCCAGATAAATGGAGGGGGTGGCGGTAGTGCTTCTACTCCCAGTCGCTCGTGCTTCAAGTGCAGCGTGTGTTGATTAGGTGCTGGTGGGAGAGGGCTGCCACCCAGACAAGGTGAAGGTCCATGGGCCCGGAGTGGAGAAGACAGGCCTCAAGGCCGCTGAACCCACCTACTTCACTGTGGACTGCAGCGAGGCTGGCCAAGGTGTGTGTGTGTGTGTGTGTGTGTGTGAGAGGACGTTATTACAAATGATTCATATATGAAACAGAAATTAGGAACCCCAAAGATCAAAGAGAAAGCATGCCTAAACTGTATACTGTAAATTATTTGAATGCTATAATAAATGTCATTTTCTATTTTGGAAAATATTACTTTTTATTCAGTGACAAATTACCTTGCCTGCAATAAAGTTTTAATTAGTGGAGCCAAATGTAGAAACCTGCTAAATATTGCTTAAATGAAATAGCAGATGTACTTTGATATCTGATCTCTCCAATCGTATGTTAACACGATGCTCTGCCCTCTCAGGGGACATCAGCATAGGAATCAAGTGCGCCCCGGGGGTGGTGGGCCCAGCGGAGGCAGACATTGACTTTGACATCATCAAGAACGACAACGACACCTTCACCGTCAAGTACACCCCTCCTGCTGCCGGACGTTACACCATCATGGTGCTGTTCGCCGACCAGGTGTGTTCACTGTGTCTAGTGCCCTCTTCTCAAGATGGCTGCCACGCCTTGTTCCCTCCCGCGTGACCGCTCTTGTGCCTCTTTCAGGAAATCCCCATCAGTCCGTTCAAAGTGAAGGTGGATCCTTCCCATGATGCCGGCAAGGTGAGAGCTGAAGGCCCCGGACTCAACAAGACAGGTGAGACTGACCTTCATTTTCTACTAAAATAAATAGGTGAGAATCTTGTTGATTTATATCTAGGTTTGTGATGTGCTTCCTAGAACTGAGAAGCCGTTGTTGTTTTGCTGTAGGAGTGCAGGCGGGCACCCCGACCCACTTCACCATCTACACCAAGGGAGCGGGCAAGGCCATGCCCGCGGTTCATTTCGCCGCCGCAGGCCCAGGAGAGGCCGTCCGCGACTTCGAGATCATCGACAATCACGATTACTCCTACACCGTCAAGTACACTGCCCTTCAGCAGGTACAGGCTGTCACAGCAGGATGCGGAGATGGCCGACAGTTTGCACCAGCGTACTCAGCCTCCTGTGCTCCTGTGTGTGTTTCCAGGGTAACATGGCAATCTCTGTAACGCACGGAGGAGATCCCATTCCCAAGAGCCCCTTCCACATCACGGTGTCTCCTGCCCTGGATATCGGCAAGGTCAGGGTGGATGGACTCGACACCAGTAAGTCATAAACACAATCGTTTTGAGTCTATTTTATGGATTCATCGCTGAAACTGTTTTTTTTTGGGGGTGTAAGGTTGGGGGTGTAAGGTTGGGGGTGTATGGTTGGGGGTGTACGGTTCTGTTCTGGAGACACCTACTGTACTTGCCTATGATGAGCAATGAGGGACAAGACCCAAATATTAGAGAGTTCAGATGCAAACACCTCTTTAGTCAGTCCATCTGACTAAAATGAGCAATTAGCTATATTTATTAGGTCTCTATATGTGGGTTCAAAGGGTTATTTGTCACTGAATAAAATGTACATTTGTAAAAATATCATCATAAAAAAAAGAAAAGAAAAGACGTCAGATGGAGTGGTGTTTATGGATGGGACAGCAGCAGCTGACATCACCTTGGCAACCTGACTCATGCTGTGACTGTTTGCTCTGCAGAGGTGGAGGTGGGAAAGGACCAGGAGTTCACGGTCAACACCCAGGGTGCTGGGGGCCAGGGCAAGGTGGGCGTGAAGATGACCTCACCCTCGGGCCGGCCAATCCCGTGCAAGCTAGAATCAGACAAGGCCAAAGGCGTCCACAGTGTGAAGTATATTCCCCCAGAGGAGGGGCAATACAAGGTGGATGTCAGCTATGATGGCAACCCTGTCATGGGCAGTCCCTTCGGACTGGAGGGTGTGATGCCCGCCGATCCCTCAAAGGTGAAAGTTCACGACAGTTGTTTTCATCGTAATGTAATGAAATGTGTTAGATATGTAAGTGTTTATTAAAGGTACAGTACCCAAATGTGTGTGTACATTTGTATTCTGATCTCATTTATTAATACATAAAATACATGTAAAGGTCAGCCGTTGTAAGCTAATACACTTTATGTCAAATTTACCAAACATCTCTTCGCATTCCGCTTGCATACTGTTCTCTGTGAATGCTGAAAAGAATGATCCGGTACTTCTACACAAGTATTGCAGACCGCACACAACCACAATATCCTAGCCTTCTCAATGTATTTCCAATGTGTGGGGTGGAGTGTCTGAGGGAACACCTCCTCAATGACCTGCCTCTAACGGCTTTCCCACAGGTGCGAGCCTATGGTCCAGGCCTGAAGGGGGGCATTGTGGGAAAACCAGCTCCATTCACGATCGACACGAAAGGAGCGGGTGTGGGCGGTCTGGGCCTGACTGTGGAGGGTCCGTGCGAGGCTAAGATGGAGTGCCAGGACAATGGCGACGGCACATGCTCGGTGTCCTACCTGCCCACGGAGGCCGGCGAGTACGCCATCAACATCCTGTACGCAGAGCAGCACATCCCCGGCTCTCCCTTCAAGGCGGCCGTGCGGCCGGCTTTTGACCCCAACAAGGTGCTGGCCAGCGGGCCGGGCCTGGAGGGGGCCAAGTCTGGAGAACCAGCCTCCTTCACGGTGGACTGCACCCGGGCAGGAGACGGGGAGCTCACCATCGAGATCGTGTCGGAGGCCGGCGTCAAGGCCGAGGTGCACATCCAGAAGACAACGGAGGGGACCTTCTCCGTCACGTACATCCCACCCTTCCACGGCATGCACACCATCACCATTAAATACGGGGGCCAAGTCATTCCCCAGTGCCCCAAGGTCATCCAGGTGGAGCCCTCCGTGGACACCAGTGGAGTCAAGGTCTACGGGCCAGGAGTGGAGCCCAGAGGTAAGGCTAGTGTCACAATGGAAGTACAGAAATAGAAGTGCTAAGATCTAATCGCATTTTGCAGACGCTTTTATCCACAGTGACAATACGTACCTTTCTCAATAGCTGAACAGGTTATAATAACACATTCAGTACGTAACATGCTTTTAAAAGTAGCTCAAACAATGTTAAGATATATAGTATGGGATGTAGTGCATAGACATAATTAATACTTGCCTCCAATTGACATAAAATGCTCTAAAGAGATGAACTGCTTTTGGCTGTTGGTGAACCCTCATTATGTTTCTGAATCAGCTTTACACAATTGGACAAACTTACACAAAGGGGCACACCCATGCATGTGAATGAGTATTATACTTTCATGATTGCATTTGCATGTTTGTGTGTGAATATTATAACAACAACATCATCATGTATCGTGTCATATCATATGCTTGATGACCTCCCCAGGGGTCCTTAGAGACGTCACCACTCACTTCATCGTGGATGCCCGCGCCAACAGCAAGACGGGCGGCAGTCACGTGAAGGTGCGCGTCATGAACCCGTCAGGGAGCAACACGGAAGCCTACATCACCGACAAAGGGGACGGCACCTACAGAGTGGAGTACACTGCCTTCGAAGATGGTAGGAATACAATGAAGAAACTGTCCTTGATTTACCTTGGACCTGATTACATTTGGACGTTTTAACATCTGGGGTATAATACAGATTCAAATCTGTGTTGTATAATAGTCACAAAGCTCACCATCTGGAGATTGACAGAGGATTATAGAATGACAGACTAGGGAGACGTTATCAACAGGTGTGTGTGTGTGTGTGTGTGTGTGTGTGTGTGTGTGTGTGTGTGTATGTGTGTCATTAGGGACTAAAACAAGAGAGTGGAAAGAGATAGTGGGTATAAATACAGCATGATGTATTGGAGCAGGGATGTGACAGGGTAAAGAGCAGGAAGACAGAGAGAGAGAGAGAGAGGGAGAGAGAGAGGGAGGGAGAGAGGGAGAGGGAGGGAGAGAGAGAGGGAGAGAGGGAGGGAGTGAGAGGGAGAGAGAGAGAGGGAGGGAGACTCTTGTTTTATAAATAGAGTCTTCTCCAACAGACGCTCTTAACCAGGCATAATCAGGCATGTTCTGTGTGTGTGTGGGGGTGTGTGTGGGGGTGCGTGTGTTTGGATCGGCACGCATGCAGGAATCAGAGCAGGGTGAACCTGACAGGAGATATTATTAGAGGCCTAACACAAAGAGCAGAGATCACAGAGCCCTTCATTTCAATTCAAACCCGTTCAGGAAAAGGTTTTCAACAAAATAATAAATGGGTAACAGATGTTCAGTGCCTCTGCACTCAAAACGTTGTCTTTTACAAATAAACAGATGCTCATTTGCAGATTTATATATATTATATTTATAAATATATTTATTTCCCATATGTCTGGTCCTATCATTCAAAGGTAGTGGAAAAAAAAGATTTCCAGCGTGTGTGCATATTTGACACATCCAAACAGCGCCGTTCGCATGTGTTTGTGTGCAGGCATGCATCTGCTAGAGGTGCTGTACGATGACGTTCCTGTGCCCAAGAGTCCCTTCCGAGTGTCAGTGGTTGAGGGCTGTGATCCCACCAGAGTGCGGGCGTATGGACCAGGGCTGGAGGGAGGGCTCACCAACAAGCCCAACTGCTTCACTGTGGAGACCAGGTATCTTTGAATGACATACACATCACACATTGTAGGAAACATTTGGTAGATGATTTAATATATTTTTTACGAACAACTAACCACTAAAGAAGCTAAATAAAATGCCATAGAGCCAGTCACACTCTCCAAAATTAAGTAATTATTTTTTACGTTTGAAAGCAATTAACCACAAAAAATAAGACAGCACTGCAGGAGTTTCTCTGGTTTCTACTATTTATACATTGCAATTTTCTTGTATTGTATGCAATGTAATAGAATAGTAAAGTTTTTGTTATATTCTTTAGATTTACAAAATATTTTTTATTATTTTTGTAGTGGTCCTTTATAATTATCTTCAGAGCTACTGGAAATAAGAAAAATCTCAATACAAAACAACAATAACGCAAATGAAATAACTTAATTCTAGACATGTTTTAATCACACCAACAGCGGGGGGGGGG
>JAODOY010000021.1:987792-1004538 GCA_025399855.1 Forbesichthys papilliferus
CATAATTAACCTGTACTGTATATTGTAGATATTTGTTTTAGTTGTTTTACATACTTTATGTTATTATCTTATGCTGACCCTCTCCGATCTCATTAGTTACAATACAGAATATGACAGGGGTCATGGGCCTAGGATATCAATACATATTGTCTTAGTGCAGCTACATACCTGCTTATTGGCCAGGAAGTAGATGATAGGGTTGTAGATGGGACTAGTCTTTGCAAAGTACATGGGCATGGTGGCAAGCAGTGGAGGTATGACGATCACAGGATCCACCACCACCACGCTAGACAGTACCGTATAGGGAAGCCAGCATGTGAAGAAGGCTATAATCATGGCTAGAACCATCCTGGTGGCATGCACGTTCTCCTGTAGTCTGGAACCGCCACTCTGTAGCTCCACATTCCTGTTCAGCTAGGATGACAGCGATGACACCTATTACACGCTTGTTAGTGCGGCACAGGGTGCATGGCAGCATGGAAATAGGACGGGCTGAGTAGAGGCAAGGGCTGCAGTTATTTAAATCAGTAATGTAATGGTGCAGGCAAATTGGAAAGATGTGAGCTGTACAGGCTAACCTTTTAATTGTAAAATACTAAACTTGAAGGACACCAAAGCCCCAGTGGTCATGACCATAATATGAGTCATGTTGTTATAACTGTTATTTGCCATGAGTGTGGGGAGGTACTATAATAGAAAGGGCTCTTATCTGCTGTTGTATTCATTATAGTGTGTGATAATAAAGGGGGAAGATGTCTGCTGAATGTGAAATGAAATCTTCCAAAACACAGCCGGTAACCAGAATGGTGCTTTAGAACAGCCTACCTTATGCATGGTTGACAGGACATTAGTGTAGCAGTATATGATGACTACACATGGGGCAATGAAACAGAGCAGTGTGTAACAGATGAGGTAGCTGTAGTTACTCCAAGACCGCTGCTCCCAGTCCAGAGAGCAGGAGGTCTGGACCCCTTCAGGACCGTAGGAACTCCAGCCAAACAAAGGTGGCACAGTCCAAAACAAGCAGAAGACCCAGACGAAAAACAGCCCAGCCAGGCTTCTCCGCATGTTCAACTTGAACCCAGCCATTGGTTTACATACCACGTTATATCTCTCATAAGCAAGCAGAGTCAGGGTGCATAGAGACACTAACCCTAGAAGAGGTAAATGTCAAGGAGTGATTCTGGAATTCATATTTAAAAATATCAGTGCTTGTATAATTTATGTTGAAATATCCCGAATTAACAAAATGGTATGTTATAATCAGTGTACATTTCTCTATATATAAGCAGCAATGATTATAAATAACATATTATTTAGTCTATATTAATGTAAAACACCTTTACTTACCAAAATAATTGACTGCAAATCCTTGAAATGTGCAAAATGGGTTGCCAAGAAAGAAAGAGCCATGATAATTGGTGATGGTGACTATCAGAGAGCCACATGTAGCTATCATGAGGTCAGACACAGCAAGGCTAAGAATTATAACGCTCATAGGCTGGAGCATAGATGGATTCTTTGCCATAACAGCAATTACAAGACTATTATTGAAGACAGATACAACTGTATTGATGAACATGAGATAGGAAAGAACACTGTAGCCCACACGGGGAAAGATTGTGGGTGCTACAGTGACTGCAGTCACAATAGAGTCCAAATGCGTGCTGTTGCTCTCCATTGTGTCTTGTCTTCTATACTCTGCAAACCCAGGGATTTAAGCATCACCCTTATATTGTCTGATCCTCATTAGACCAGGCTATGCAGGATTGAATATATCTAAAAAGCTATCTTGGTTGGAACACCTGTCTGTTGGAGGAAGGTGGCTTTAATTAAATCAAATATGAGAGATCACATGTTAACATGATTTGAATGTTTAATTCCAACATATCCCTTACCATATGGCAATTGCCATTAATTTGCCTTTGCCATCTATAAAACAACTACTTAACATAAACACGACATTCAGTTGCTTCATTGTCATTTAATAAATATAAATGTAAATACATTCAAGCACAAGTAAACAAAAATCAAGGAAAACCATTAGGTTTTACCAGCTTCAAATATCACCCAGTGTGAACTTATTTTGTGCAAAATAATTACAATAATCAATAGCAATTTACTGTTATATGAAGGTTGATGTGTGATACATCTACTGTATACAGATAAATGTATACAGTAGATGAAATATACTAAAAAATAAATATGATTGGCAACTTCTAATAAAATGTGTAGTGTTTTACAGAAAATGCTAAAAGCTAAAAGTAAAAATAATTTTGACTTTATAACTCAATTCTGCTTCTGCAGTATTAACCTTACATTTTGAACATTAACTTTGATTTAATATGTAATTACTTGCCCAAATTAACTAGTAAAAAATGACTAATACATTATGAAGATATAACTACTACCATAAAGTGATGCATTAGTTAATAATCTTAAGTTAAACTTTAATGAAAATGTATCACTTAGTGTAGGCTACTGTAATGTCATGCTCAATGCATATACTGTAGTCCAAGATATGTGCATATTATTATAATTTCACAAAGTAACAATTATAAAAAATCTAAATATTTAATGTTAATATAGAAGTGGACAAGAAACATAAATTCATAAATCACTGTAAACAAAAAAACTCATATGCATCATATCATTATTATGCAAAAAAGAGAACATGCCATACAAGCAGATGCAATAAACATTTAAATCACAATTATTTGCATGTACGTTAAAGTGTAGTAAAAGAAGTGATAACTGATTTAAATTAAATGCTCTGAATTTTGGAGTGCTAAGAACTAGTGCCATTGTCCCTATACTAAAACAATTCTGTATACTAAAATCATTTAATATATATTTTGTTTATTCATTATGCAATTGTCTAGCAGCATGGAGAGCATGAACATCATTGGAGTTTTTCCATGATAAAAGTCTCTGGACTGAATGCATCAGTCCAAATGAGTAATCTCAAAATACTGTATGTCCAGTGAAAGGTCTTTAAAACATTTTGTTCATTGCTCCATCACTCTAAACAGAGTCTGCTGGGGTTCTGTGGGTCTGAGGCAACATGGCCGTGGCTCCGGTGGGCTTCTGCTCTGGCCAGAAGGGTGACTCGTGCTGCAGAGGGGTGCGGCGGGGGAAGAAGGTGTGCTCAAAGTCATAGTTGAGCAGGCAGCTGATGGACGCCATGTAGATGTCGGCGAAGCGCGAGAGCCGTCGTGAGAAGTAAGTTGGGTTATGGTATGTCCGGAATAGACTCCCAAACTGCGGGTTGAAGATGACCTTAGTCTGTGATCTGTCAAAACACATGAAACAATAAACCACTGGCTTTTACTAAAGTTAAGTAAAGGGTCTGTACATAGGGCACCGCCGTGGCTATACAGTATATTATGCAGGTCTTTGCATCACCACCACGGGAGGAAAAACTCAGCCTTTCTCTAGTTTCTGTTGCTAAAGTGGGGATATAAATGAAAGCTCTGCAGAAAGTCAAAAGATGACATGTTTCCAAAAAGTGTGATTTTGCGGCTTATGACCAGATTTTCCAAGTGATCTGACGGAGCATTAATCCGGACACGGTTATATCAGTTACCTCATGGCTTCTCTTTCTTCAATCCAATCCTGGACGACGGCTTTTGCAGCGGGATCCCTGTGAATCTGTCATAGATTGGAACAGGAAATGTGAGCAGAGAAGGCCCACACACATCTCATAGCCTATAAACTCTGCAATATATCTAACGTTTCCTTATTTTTTGTAACTGTGGAATACATCAAGATCACATTTCGATAACAATTTTCTCATGCTGTTATCCGTCTAATTTATTCATTATATTCGTTTGAATGACAGATTCTTTGTAAACCAAGTATACATGCACTAAAACCCACATGCGCTGACGCATTGTAATCCAAGGGCTCTCCTGACCTGCATGTGCTCAATGAGGCCCGTCAGCGCCTGCAACCAGGTCATCATGTGGACGTACTCCTCAGTGTTCATGATCTTGATCTCCTTCCTCAGCTCGGGAATGATAGCTCCCGTCCTCCAGCCATGCTTCAGCGTCAGATCCTGCGGGACGGGAAAGACACCGCTATTCCTTTGGGCCGCCGCTCATCTCCATATTGTGTTCGAATGATTATGCTACTACAGTGTCAATGTCCCGGTTTTGTGAGATCAAAATACACATTCCAACAAAAAGTGTGATACTGTGGCACATGCAACTTTCACAAAGGTATTGTTCACATAGTGCAAAAAATAAAACATAATCAGTGTTTCTTTAAACAGTGCATTGTGTAGAATATTACGCTCTCTGCCATATGCTTACTGCCAGGTCACTGTAAATGTGGTCTCCAAAGTAGAGCACTTTGGACCCTCTCCACCCAGTAAGTTTCAGAAACTCATACAGGTTTCCCTGCAATTACAGACACACATATCCAGGTCACAAAACAAAGCAGTGGTATTTACAACAACAGTAATGTCTGGCGATTGAACGTGTTCCAACACCTGTTTGTATATCTGTCCTTTTTCCAATTGGTGAATCCTATCCCAAAGCAACACCCCCTTATCTGTCACTCGCCTGAAAGGTCTGGATGGAAAAAACGCATGGGTTCAAAGCCACTCCTATTGTAGCTCCTACACAAATATACACGGCTTCATCAAAACGAAATACAATACACATATAACCAGACCTACTTTCTCCTGTCATTGAAAAAACCGGGTTTGTCAGCCTGCACAATAACGACATCAAACAGGTCTCTCCAGTCCTTCCCAACAATGTAGCTCATTCCTCTGTCCCTAAGAAAAGCAACAATTGAGCGCATTATCTTCACGAGACTTCTCAGTGAATGAGCAGTAAAGGAAGGCATCTTGCTAAATATTTGGTGCTAAAAAACATGTTTTTTGACTTTGTATATAAGGCCACTGTTAGAACCAAATGCCAGTTTGTTGCCAGCATGCAAATAAATATCTAACCAAGCACGCACATTTTTCTTTTTTGATTTCTGGAAAGCTTTGGCAAGAGAAGCACACAGACGGCTTTCTGTGCTGTCGAGTCTGGCTTCAAATAGTCCCAAGATGACTGGATTTCAGAAATTTTGCTAAATGCATGCACACAAATCTACCCACTCACACCATGTGTGACACACATTTGGACACCAATGACAGACTGTTAAATAACAACAATTTAAATACATTTCTGGCCCAGGCACTGCATTTTTCTCCTATGAAGACCTATGGTATACTTACACAAAATCGAATGGGCTGTTGGTGATGAGGAACATCTTTTTCCCATTCTCAGACAGCTTTTTCAGAACAGCGTGACTTTGTTCACCATAGCAAATATACTTGTCTACAGAAAAGAGAAACAAACATTAAAATAAAATGGCAAGAGAAAGATAGGCAGAGGGAGAGAGATATACATTTCCAAAGGTTTCCATGGCTTCTTTTCAGAGCCACACACATAGATTTGTCTTCAAGACTCCATTTGTCATGCTAGTTCATTTATGTCCAACAATTGCTCTAGTCTAGTTTAAATCAGTCGCTGTTGTTCAGAACTCTGGAAATGCATACCCCCCCCCCCCCCCCAATCAATGTGATCCTTTGATCGCAACTCCTCTCTACTCCACATGTCTACAGCACTGTTCTCTAACTCTCCCGAACAGCCACATGCCATTTTGTGTACAGTTGTTAACCTAAGCATTGCGGCTGGGGCTCAAATATCTGCTCCTGGGCGTACGATACCACAACCTAGTGTCTTTCACAGAGATGACAGGATATTCTGTACACTTCTGCGATTATTACCGATATCTGCTTCCACAGCTCGGTACATGATGCCTCTGACATGAACATCTCCTATGGCCTCCTGTGAGGAGAGAGAAAATAAAGTCAGCAGAGAAATGTTGTGTAGCAACGTTAGCTTTCAACAGGCAACGCTTGCTCTGAATTGCTTGGGAACTCAAACAGCAACTGTTTGTGTTACTGAAATGCATCTCTGAATACTAATGAAAGAAGAATTCGAAAAGGCCTTACGTGTGTTAGTGTATGTGTATGTGTGTGTGTGTGTGTGTGTGCATGTGCGTGTGAGAGAAAAAGTAAGAAAGAGAGAAAAACATTTCCAGCAGTCTACAGTCTATTGTAAGGCTGCGTTTCATAAGTGAACTATTGTTCTGTGAAAGGATTTCTAATTTTCAGCTTGAATTAATGGGAAGCTTATTAAATTAGGAGACTGTCAGATATTCAAAGCGCGAAACAGTAACGAATGTCGACCATTAATCACTAATTAGTGAATCAGTGCTTACTGAAAGAAAAGATAATTGAGTGTCCTTGAAAAAGTGTAGACTCCCGGAGCACTGACTGAACATTGGGCGGGTGGGGGATTTTAATGACAACGATCTGTCAAAAGCGCTTCAGTGTCGTCCAGAGAGGACGTGACTGACAGGCTGCCCTCGGAGGGAGAATGAAGCGCTGTCTCGCCGCACCTCTTCCTCTGAAGTAGCAGCACCACCAAAGAACACACGCAGATGGTGGGGAGGCAAGCGTGCTGGCAGTGCTAAAATTAGGTGCTATCATTGGCGGCTAAAATTAAACGCCGCTCGTCTTGTCGACTGTATCAAAATAGCAACAGAGCACTAGAGCATGTTAGATCGATGCAGATATACACCTGGGAGCTGTCCAATACAATCACGGCCTTCTACCACTGCCAGTAGGTACATTAGATACAATAGAATGTACATGATTGTACAATGAAAATTTGTCTAATAAGCATAGTCTATTTTTGTTGATAAGAGATATTTTTACTCTCAGTGGGAAAATAAACATAGCCCAAATATTTGTTCCATTAAAAAATCATGCGGCAATAATAATAATAATAATTCTATATGTATTATTGTTCATTTTCTTGTTGTTGTAGTTAACCCTATTGTTACAACTATTACTATTACAGTACAAGTTGAAATTACACGTTACACTTGAGTGTCACAATATTGTTATACAGTATGTGTAAATAACCTTGACATCTTTGTACAGATGGACAGGCTCATAATCAATGTTGTTCTTCATAAAGAAGTCGTTGACACAGGACAGAAGGGTCATTTCCGGGAGGGAGAATATGTCCATGTATTGTTTCATTCTGTGGCCGTGGGAACTCTACAAGTTGAGGCAAGAATAAACACCATTCACATGATGGATATCATGTTGTAGTCTACACATTGTTCCATGTCTGTTTATTGCGCAGTACAAGCTTACTCACCTTGCCATAGAAGTCACTCATCATCTCCAGAGGAACATGACAACCCTCATACATAGCAATAACCTCCTCTTCAGGTACTGGGTTGAGACCCCTATGAAAAAAATAATTCAACACATAATCACATATTTTAACAGGTATAGTCAGCTATTGTAAGCTAATTGTAAGATAATACACTTTTTTATAAATTCGCTAAAAATCTCCTCACATTTTGGTAGCTTAATGCTCTCTGTGCATGCTGAAAAAAATTGATACTTCTACGCAGCTCTGGCTCCGCTCCGTAAATAGGAACATAAACATAGTGGCAAACACCGCTCACTACAACAAAGATCTTGGCTTTGCAATGCGTTTCAAAATGTGTGGCGGAGCTTCTGAGGGAGTTTTGTTTTCATATGAGCTAGTGAGCAAGTGTTCTCGAGAATGACAAACGCCACGTTCAGACGTAACTTCTTTTTTTAAATTAAAAGCTCTGGCCTGGGTTTCATATATTAAAAAAAAAACAGCTGAAACGGTTGTTACGGTTGTTATGGGAAACACCAGGTCTCACTATGCAACTTGTGATTGATTAACTGTCAATAAAGCAGATAACGTAGTGCGTTTTCTTATTTCTTTTCAACTGAAAAAGAAGCCGAGCTGCTGTAAAAAGCGCCTGCGGCGTTTAAATAGGGTCCCCATGGCGCCTTTAAAAACACAGTCCGCTCCATAGGATTATATTGTAAAAAAGAGGCCGACAGCTTAAAAAAAGAAGTTACGTCTGAACGCGGCCTAACCCTGCCTTTAGTCAATGAATGTAAAATTCTCAATGATTCACAAAGCCTGTCAACCCTCTCAAATGCGTTAATGAACAGTGAAATTAACAGTCGTGACAGAACCTACAACTGTATATCTGTATCTCCTCATAATTTGTGTCCGGAATTGTCCTTGTGGTCGACTCCTGCTTTCCAAAAGACACTGTTGTTTTGGTTTAAAAAACACCCCTCCTTGACCTGAGTTTCACAGTATACTCCATCAACAGCACCCCCAGGCTTACACCCTTCTCTACCCTCCCCCTCACATGCACAGCTGTGTTGCACAACACAACCCTACATTTTGATTGTAAAAATATTAATGTGACATCACAAACCTGTATACAGTTCCCGACTGAATATAGTGAAAAGCATCAATCTTCATCAGCAGTGCCTAGAACAATTCACATTACCGTCATTATTACAACGATTATATAACGATTATGTTTTGTGGGAAACAATCATCCAACTGACAACATACAGTAGTCTACCTAAAACACTTGTTTTCATTCATACAAAATAAAAAATATAAAGCAATTATTACCTTTTGAACATCATAGTGCAATCCTCTGACAGCAAAATGAGGAATATACTCATATTCTCGTAATCCCTCTGGGTACTAAAGATGAATTATATTAGATGCAAGCATGAGCTTGAAATGTAAAGCACAGCTGATTACAAATGCCAAACTGAGTCTGCAGCATTAGAGTAATATCAATGATCTATAATCCTTCTAAGCAGTTGATACATAATACAGAATCCTGTGTAATAGTAGCAATACGGCTACTATAGGCCATCCTTTACTCTCTTCAAAAAGTGTCATATTCATGTATACTAGACTAGCAATTCAGCTGTTCTCTAAGTAGGATATAAAATACACTGTATACATTCAAATAAAATCATAATATAGCCCATAATTTTCTTACAAGAAATAACAACAACCCTGAATGCACACACACACACACACACACACACCCTGTGCTCTGTGATGAGGATGTCCCTCGCTATATTGAAGATCAGGGTATGGAGATGGCTGGAGTAGAAAGCCAATGTGTAGTCATAGTCAAAGCCATAGATCTCAATGTCACCCAGGTTCATCTCATTGTTGGCAAAGATGGTGTTTGGGTTGACAGAGTTTCTGGATATGGCTGGGATCAACTCTGACAAGTGGGAGAGGTACAGTAGATAGACACCAGGGCTTTAACCAACAGACTGTGGCATTAATCGCAGAACATTTCAAATGATGGTCCTGGAAGAAATGTGTCTCATCTCTTCTATGTATGCATAGAGCTACAAACTGGTTAGTGCCCATGATAACCCATTATGACCACCCTCCCTGATGTACTGGCTTATCTGTTTATGATCCTATGGGGGTTTGCTTTGAATGTCAGTGACTGTAACACTAACATTAGAGATAAAGCCATCAAATATGAAAAATAATCCCACATGAAGCAAGCATGTGATGTGAGGATGCATATTGTGTGGCTTGGCAAAAGTTGCAGTCCAAATAGGTTATAGCAGGAGACTGTTGTTTATAAATTAAATATGACGATGCATCCCGCAACATTGTATCCTACTGGTTGGACACATTTCTTTGCTGTGACTCTAATGCAGTTCATACCTTCAGTTTGTTTTTTTGTGTCATTGTAAACAGACCACAGCCAGCTCGCCGTATCCTTGCGTCTTGAAGAGCTGGTACACATTGCTGCCGAGGACTGCTGTGCCAATACTTGTCCGACTCCGCGGGACGTTACAACAAAATTCCGTTTCCATAACCGAGCCCCAAATAGCCGATGACTAACAGTATGTAGCGTATTACATAAAATGGTTAGCTTATACATTGAGTCCTTATTCTTTACTATAGTCGAGAAGGACATAAAGGGCGTCGTGGCTCTCTGGTTTGAAAGCCTGGTGTATGTTGCTTGTGGTGGGCATCAGAATACATGCAGCTCTCAAGATCTGTAAATAAAAGAAAGTGTGCGTGTCGTCGCTTTGTGCGTCACTTCCTACTTGCCCACGCTTTGATCAGCAACCAGACATTGACATGGTGCGTCTGGGACACCAAGTTTTTATTTTTTTTAAGTTCGTTGACTATCTGAATAATACATTTAAATGGATGTCGTTTATATTTTGCTAACCCCGAGTGACAAGTTAGAGTTTCTCAGAATTTCAATATAGCAATAATTTCGCTTTGTATGAGTGGCAATTATTTGATTAAAATTGAGTTCGATTGACCTTAAATCAGAATTTACGTTAATTCACATCGTTATGTGATTTAAAAATTTAACTGATAGAAGTGCAATTTATTCAAATGTATCAGATAAATGCCATATGAATAAAAAAATATGCTTGATAACTGTGAATTTGTTGTAATTTTTTTATTTGGAATTTTGACTTTTATGAAATCAAAGGTCACTTTATTAAATTACTGTTGGTTTGATTGGGTATGAGCTTTACTCAGACAATGGAGCAAGGCTTGAGATAGACATTAAAATTGAAATGTATCAATTTTTATCAGCCCTTATGTTTGTATGAGTTGAACTAGGAATATTGCACATACTACCACCTTGTGGACAGATGGAGTGTTGCGCATCATATCGCATATAGGCTACGTCACATATCGCATATTAACTTCACATTTAATAAATGAAGCAGGTCAAAAATACCTTAAACCTTGCTCCCTCTGTAAACACGTGAATCAAATGTTTATATACAGCCATTACATGTTCAATATTTGCACTTCTACTCTAACGAAACATAAATTAGGCACATTCTGACACAATAGCTTTCTTTTATATAAATGTCCATATTATCACTGTAAATACCAAGGTACAACATAATAATATTTCCATTTTAATCTTTTCAGACCAAAAGTAACGGAGTGGAAGAAACCTAATACTTTTTTAGCCAATGGAGCTCAGCCACGATTTTACGACGTAAAATAGTGAATAAAGCCTCCATTGGAAGAAACGACCTATTGTCTCTGATACTATTGGTTGATGCTTATGCGTGGTGCATGATGATTGGTCGGGTTTCCGAGGTTAAATGAAGTTGGCTCGTTTGGTCGGAGAGGTGGCTTGTCATTCTTTCTTTGCAGTGCTGCATGCGCTGAAATCCCGGCTTTTGTCTCAAAGCTGAAGAGGGATATTTAAGTTTCCTTCGATTTATACATATATGAAGATGAAACGTGTTTGGGTGCTAGGTTTTCTATGTGCACTTTTGACGTTTGGTGAGTATCAGATATATTTTTTTCTCGTGTTAACGTTTTTGTCTAATGTTAGCTAACATTAGCTTGCTTGCAAACGTTTCGCCCCCACCCCGTTCATTCACTGATTCACTCATACATTACAAGTTTTGTTAATACTGTAGGTCTATATTTTGTATTTTCTCCAAACTAAACCGCCGATAGTGTTTTGGATTTAACACGTTCGCTCCAGCATCGTCATGAAGTTTACTCCTAGCTATACCGGGACTACTATTTTTCCAGAAGTTTCTTTATGCCCATATTAGTAGCACCGAATGCTTTACAGACTCGCTAAAACCTACGGCACTGTAACATGTACAACAATTAAGCAGTCCAACATATAATTGTTCCTTCATACTACTGTTCTGTAGCTGCTGTCAATGCAGAGGATGAACTTGACATTGATGTCACTGTAGAGGAGGACGTGGGTAAAAGCAGAGATGGCTCCAGGACCGATGACGAAGTGGTCCAGAGGTAGGTTATATTGTGATTATGTAATCATCGTGTGTGTGTGTGTGTGTGTGTGTGTGTGTGTGTGTGGAAAGTTTCCCAGTTTAGTAAACTGTAATGTAACAGCACAATGCAATCAACACAATATCCCAAACCCTAAAATGTCATCACCTCTCAATCTAAGCATAATTATGGAAGTTTATTGCAATGTTGACTTGGCATTAACCTTGATATTGGTCCCCAGAGACCGATGTTCTCGAGGTGTTTACACATGTTTTGAATGTCATCATTCTCTGCTGTGTGCATTCACAGAGAAGAGGAAGCTATCCTGCTGGATGGGCTAAATGCAGCTCAGATCAAGGAAATCCGGGAAAAGTCTGAAAAGCATGTCTTTCAGGCTGAGGTTAACCGCATGATGAAGTTGATCATTAACTCCCTATACAAGAACAAGGAGGTGAGCAGTAATAGCCGGCCCCAAAATACAGCCTACAATGCATAGACTGCTACATTGTGTGTATAAGCAGATCAGGGAGAGTGTTTTATTTGCATGTTACTATTTTACTTTATTACAGATCTTCCTGAGGGAGCTGATTTCCAACGCCTCAGATGCTCTGGACAAGATCCGTTTGATGTCTCTGACCAGCGATGATGCAATGGCCTCAAATGAAGAACTTACCATTAAAATTAAGGTAAGCAAAGAGGAAAAGCACTTGTGTTTTCAACCATAGATATGATGTGTTATGTCTAATTGTCTGTTTCCTCTTCAGTCTGACAAAGAGAAGAACATGCTTCACGTCACTGACACTGGCATCGGCATGACCAAGGAGGACTTGGTGAAGAACCTGGGCACCATCGCCAAGTCTGGCACCAGCGAGTTCCTAAGCAAGATGACCGAGATGCAGACTGAGGGCCAGTCCACCTCGGAGCTGATTGGCCAGTTTGGCGTGGGCTTCTACTCTGCCTTCCTGGTGGCCGACAAGGTCATCGTAACGTCCAAACACAACAATGGCACCCAGCACATCTGGGAGTCTGACTCCAATGAGTTCTCCGTCATTGAGGACCCACGTGGGGACACCCTTGGCAGAGGAACCACCATTACGTGAGTTACTCCCCTCTGGGTTTTTTCTTTTATCTGTGTACTTGAAGAACAAGAGCCATCCATAATACTACAGTTCTGCCATTGCAGGTTGGTTCTAAAGGAGGAAGCCTCAGATTATCTCGAGCTGGAGACTATTAAGAACCTTGTGAAGAAGTATTCTCAGTTCATCAACTTCCCTATTTATGTGTGGGCCAGCAAGGTGAGTTCTCTCAGATGCTCCTTTTGTTTTCTCTCTCATAAAACCTAATAGAACTTCATTCTTTGCATTCATTAGTGTTAAAATCAATGCACCTCTATTCTGTATGTCTCTGTGCAGACAGAGACTGTGGAGGAGCCTCTAGAGGATGATGACAAGGCAGAGGAGGATTCAGAGAAAGATGCCACAGAGGAAGAAGCTGAGGTGGAGGAAGAGGAAGAAGACAAGGAGAAGCCTAAGACGAAGAAGGTAGGACCTCCCTCCTAATCTTTGTGCTTCAGCTGGTTACGTGTGCAATCTACTGGTTTGAGCTCAGCTGTGAATATTGTGCTTTTGAAACCAAGGTTGAGAAGACTGTGTGGGACTGGGAACTGATGAATGACATCAAGCCCATCTGGCAGAGACCAGCCAAGGAGGTAGAGGAGGATGAATACAAGGCGTTCTACAAGACCTTTTCTAAGGTAGGTACCTGAAAAGCAATTGTCATTTCCACTTGCTACAGCTTTATAGCCACCTCCAGCCTACGGTGTTCTGTGGGTGTGGTCAATGTTACACATTGCAGTAACATTTCACAATGTCTTGTGAAATCTAAGCTTTAATGCTTACATTGCATTCAGGAAGTAGGGCTCCAGGGCGCAGTGTATATTGCAGCTGAATAATAATAATTGTTTTTATTATTTGTAAAATGTATGGTGGCCCTTTAGTGGGGATGGGGTATACATTGTGGCCCAACTAATCCTTTCTCACTACTCCTGCGCATCGTTCCAACAGGATAGCGATGAACCCCTGTCCCATATTCACTTCACTGCTGAGGGGGAGGTCACGTTCAAGTCCATTCTGTTCGTGCCAGCTTCAGCTCCTCGCGGGCTGTTTGACGAGTACGGCTCCAAGAAGAACGACTTCATTAAGGTATGCACCATGTAGACCATAGTGTAGCTGCTGAGGCCTTTGTGCTTGTACCTGAGTCTGACGGCACCTGTTCTTCTCCCACAGCTGTTTGTCAGGAGAGTCTTCATCACAGATGACTTTAATGACATGATGCCTAAATACCTGAACTTTGTCAAGGGAGTGGTGAGTGCATTCATACTGTAACTGAGACTCAAGGCAGTGTTGGTGCAGTAGCTGGGTTTACAGGGTCGCTGTAAATGCAGCTAGTGTTGTCACTTTTCTACTAATGAATGCCAATTGTTTTTGCTAGGTGGATTCTGATGACCTTCCTCTGAATGTGTCCAGAGAGACCTTACAGCAGCACAAGCTTCTCAAGGTGAGTCTGGCTTTTTAACAAACTCTAGATTTAATTCAAAATGAAATGTTCTGATATATTGTCATTCCTCAATATTAGTTAGCTTAGTTAGCTTAGTTTCATTGCATTGACTTTGTTAGAAGGAACAAAGCTTTTCATACACACTACAATAAAGCATCATAAGCAATATGATTGTTATATAATTGAGGTCTCAAAATTATGTCAGCTGGCGTATTTGTAAAGCCAACTGCTGCCATGCATACATTACTGTTAAACCTGTCAGAAAGCCATGCTGATTCTGACTCTTTATATATATATATATATATATATATTTATTTATTTATTTATTTATTTTCCAGGTGATTCGCAAGAAGCTGGTGCGCAAGACCCTGGACATGATCAAGAAGATTGCAGAAGAGCAGTACAACGAGAAGTTCTGGAAGGAGTTCGGCACCAACATCAAGCTCGGCGTGATCGAGGACCACTCTAACAGGACGCGCTTGGCCAAGCTGCTGCGCTTCCAGACGTCCAACAGCGACACGGTGCTGGCCAGCCTAGAGCAGTATGTGGAGCGCATGAAGGAGAAGCAGGACAAGATCTACTTCATGGCTGGCACCAGTAGGAAGGAGGTGGGTGGTGGATGTGCTTTCAGTGTGGGGGAGGAACTTCTCACTAATGTCTTCATTCATTAGTGTTGGCGTTTAGGATCGTCTTCTTTTTGATGACACCATATACAGCAACAAGGCAAATATTTAATCTAATGGCGTTTTGACTTGCCGACTTACTGACACGAGCTAAGGAGTTTAATTTAAGGTGGAGTCAGCAATTATAAGCGAACACCTGTAGTCATGGCAAATATTTTCTATCTGTCTGCTAGCTGTCCGTTGGGACCGTCGTGCCAGTCCGCCATCTGAAAATCTAATCTAATAATGCAATTTGCACACAGCCCTGGCTCTGTAAATGCAGGGTGGGGGTTCTCACCATTGACGTCTGCTCTTGTCCCGTGTCTGCCCAGGCGGAGTCCTCCCCCTTTGTGGAGAGGCTCCTGAAGAAGGGCTACGAGGTGATCTACCTGACGGAGCCCGTCGACGAGTACTGCGTCCAGGCCCTGCCAGAGTTCGACGGCAAGCGCTTCCAGAACGTGGCCAAGGAGGGCGTCAAGTTTGACGAGAGTGACAAGACCAAGGAGAAGAGGGAGGCCCTGGAGAAGGAGTACGAGCCTCTCACCACCTGGCTGAAGGACAGCGCTCTGAAGGACAAGGTGACCTTTTCATTATTCCTGTTCACTCAAATCTAGGCTATATTGGCCTAGATGAACTGTGACCTCAAAGTATGCTGTGGGTCGACCAGGGACAACAAACTGGCTGGATTGTGTGACGATGTTTCTTCCCATACCCCCAGGTTGAGAAGGCTGTCCTCTCCCAGAGGCTGACTAACTCTCCCTGTGCGCTGGTAGCCAGCCAGTATGGCTGGTCAGGAAACATGGAGCGCATCATGAAGGCACAGGCTTACCAGACAGGGAAAGACATCTCCACTAAGTGAGTGAGCGTGTTCTGCGTGACTCCTAGCACCCAACACTTGTTTGTGCGTGGTGTTTATTTTTCAATATAAATGCACTTTTGGAATTTTGGTAATAGGGGTTTGTTTATTTTCTGGGCCCTGATCTTGCCTACTTGTGCTCTGTGTATGCTGCACGGCTACTAGAGCATATGTTAAGCTAACAATACTGTCTCATTAAGTTTTGGATGATTCATCGGTAGTGCTACATGAAACTAGGTAAACAGTGCATTGTTTGACTAAACATATGTTTTCTTCATTCCTCAGTTACTACGCAAGCCAGAAGAAAACATTAGAGATCAACCCGAAACACCCTCTTATCAAGCAGATGCTGAAGAGAGTCAATGTAGGTGTTCAATCCCAATTGAGCCTCTACGGAGTCACAGCCAGGAACCGCTAGGGTCAGTGTTGAATAACCTCTGCCCCGTCTTCCAGGACAATGCTGAGGACCAGACTGCCTCAGATCTGGCCATGGTGCTGTTTGAGACGGCCACCCTGCGCTCAGGCTACCAGCTGGCCGACACCAAGGCCTACGGAGACAGGATAGAGCGCATGCTGAAACTGAGCATGAACGTAGACCTTGATGAGCAGGCAAGTCGTTGTGGCAACCTTCTTCATGGGTGCATGATTATCACTGTTATGGGTTGGTCGGTGGTAGTCTTACTGTGGTGGTGTGTGCAGATTGAAGAGGAGCCAGAGGAGGAACCTGAAGAGCCTGCGGAGGAGGAGGAAGAGGAGGCAGAAGAAGAGGAGGAAGTTCCAGATGAGGAAGAGGAAACGGTATGATTTAATTTGTGGTGTTGTTGCTTAAAGTGCTAGTATGTAACACCTAATATCCATCCATCTTCTCCCGCTTATCCGGCGTCGGGTCGCGGGGGCAGCAGCTTCAGTAAGGGACCCCAAACTTCCCTTTCCCGAGCAACATCAGCAAGCTCTGACT
>JAODOY010000021.1:1004638-1022162 GCA_025399855.1 Forbesichthys papilliferus
TGCAATACCGCTCCCGCTGCTCCGATTCTCCGGCCAATCTCCCGCTCCAATGTCCCCTCACTCACGAACAAGACCCCAAGGTACTTGAACTCCTTCACTTGGGGTAAGAACTCATTCCCTACCCGGAGCAGGCACTCCATCGGTTTCCTGCTGAGAACACCTAATATCATTAGTTGTTTTTTTTAATTGACATTTTTACAGCAGAATTGGCATTTTGTTACTATGAAACCTCAGTTGAGAGAAACTAACTCTGAAAAAGTTGCACCACCTTTCTATTTTTAACTCAAATCCCTAGCACACAATTAGTGCACCTCTGTATGCTGTACTCTGCCTCTTGTGGCCGCAATTGCACATTACCACTGTTTTTCTGTTTCTTTGGTCTTTGCTATAAATCCTGTTCAAACATTTCTCTACCTTTTTTACCATACAGGCAAAAACAGACAAAGATGAACTGTGAGGTTCTGGAAGGTTGGTGTGACAGTGGACTGAACCTGGAGCCTTAGCCAACACCACCATGGCGATGCATTACTCTGGGTCTGGGGTCCCTGGGTTGGGTTTTTATAAGGCTTGTGTTTGGTTTTGGTTTTGTTGTTGTGTTTTTTTACATTCCTCACAACTGTACATTTGTTAATATTTAACTGACATGTTGATGGAAAGATGTGATCCCGTCTCTAGATAAAATAAATGTTTCCTGGAAACGGATTTACTTTGTACAGTATTTGTTAATGAATCTGATGTTACTTTGGTAATTGATGCTTGCCCACCAGCAGTTCATGATTACCACTCAATGTAGACTGCAGTTTTTTGTATCCAGGACGTGTTCAATCCTTTACACTTTACAAGTGTTTAGAAATGGAAATTAGAGGTTCTATCCAACTGAGGGGTATGCTCACTAGAGTGGGTGGGTGTCTGCTCATAAACCGTTGTCTCCACTACAGAACCATCGGTAGCATGTTCACTCACCCTCAGAGCACTACATTTGTGGTTCTGCTTTTTCTGACGAGTCAATCTTTATCTGCTGTCTGTGGTTAAGGCTGTGCTACAGGTGCAGCATCCTGGCTGATTCAGAAGTCTCTTAAAGTACCTCACTTTCACATGTATGTATGGTCTTCTAGTCTCTAGTCAAATCTCTCATTCTATGACCTAATGATTCCAATGGCCTTGCACACTTACATGACATTCAGTTTGACTTATTTGGTAGTTGATGTCTAGTGGACTGCAGAACCTGGCTCTGGACAACATGGAGAACATATCTCCAGATGTCAGTGTCAGGTTAAATTTAGCCGTGCATAGTTAACTTCAGCACTTACTAGTCTTTATTTCACTACCAAGCTGTTTGGTTTAACATATGGTACCATCCATCTGTAAGTAAGTAAATACTATCTTAAGCAGTGCTATGCTTAAACTTAAACATTATGCATGCTGCTGACTGTTCATGTGTATTAAGACTTAATCTCTACAATGGTATTAGATAATTTTATCACTTTCTTCCTCATGCGATGTCAGGCCAAGAAAACGTTTATAATTTAAAACTAGGTTTATTCTAATTATAGTAAAAACCCTGTTTTAATACATTTTATATAATCCTTAGCTGACTGGAAGGAATCCAACCTGCATGTCATGTGGTGTATAACCTGCTGTGGCTGAAGATAAGAATGTAGACTGTATGCAGTACACTGTAGTCTCAATTGGCAGCTATGTTCACATTGATTTTCCCCCTGTAAATGTCTTTAGACTTTAGTCATACTTCTCTTTCAGAGCATATCAGCTCAGGTAGACTCGGTCACAAAATGTCATCGTATCGAAAGGTGCATTTGCCAACATTGAGATGAGATGCCATGTTTGTCTGTTGGCACCCAGGTGTTTTAGATCTACAGTAGATTTCAATGGAGTGGCACATACTCTGTCTAGCAAAAGGAGCAGCATTTTCTCCTACCTCTCCCCAAGTCAAACATGAGAGCACATAGTGGGTACTCTGACTGGCCTATACAGGATACCAATCAGCTATGTACAGTAGATTCACTCCAGAACCTATGGCCACATAGGGCCACATGTTTTGCATCACAAATTGATCATTTACATATGCCCAACTGTAAAACCGCCTTTATTTTTTTTTGCTTTATTCAGGTAGGTCGCGGTTAATTCAACAACACTGAGGCTAGCGATGAGCCACTGTTGGGTAACCCAAAAGTGCAACCTGTCCCTAAAGACGAGAGCGAATTAGTTTAATGTCGACTTCATCCTCACCTATACATGCAAGGTCTTTTGTCTATTATTTATTTCAAAGCAGGCAACCCTCATACTAGAGACCCACTGCCATGCATGATTTAGATTTGTTTGTTTAGTGGTCTTTTTATTTTCTTCCAAAAAATAAGTTACTAATTTCTTCTGAGTTAGTCATAACGGCTATACAATAAAATGAAATATCAAATACAACTTGAAATATATATTCTGTATACTTGCAGAACACATCTAAATTATTTTATGAAAATCGTTCGGCAAAAAAAACACAAATGCAGTGTAATACAATAAAGGTCCAGTAGGTGGCAACGTAGCTAGGTACAGTTTACATAATAAGGAAGCCATAGTTCTTGTTATAGGTCCATACATATATTTTGGTTATCGTTGAATTATTCCATTAATTGCTAAAATGCATTTATTTATTGACAACAGCAATTCATACTGGAACATACTACTGTAATTTTATAGAGCTCATCAGTGAGATCATTGTTCCAGTGCAATGTGTTCCATGTACCAATAGGTGGCATGTTGTCTTGTCAGGGCCAGTTTATATAAACAACTCACATGGGGAAAAAAACATTTCTTTTTTTTGTTTTTTTTTTGTTGACATAATGGATAACTCGGACCTCTGCATTTAATCCCCATGGCCACGTCTTTCCTGTTGTGTATATCATATTCAATAGAGAGAGAGGGAGGTAGCCAGAATGTTAACTTGCTTATCGCCAAGATCTAAGATGGCAACCTGAGAATAATTTCAAGTAACTCAAACGTTCTAACGAGAGCAGAACCTTTGCGGATGAGAGTGCTGTCAGCACTGGCATGCACGGCAGGGGAGAGCATGCACACTGTTAGGGATCAGGGGTAGGTCCCTAATACCTCGTGTTTATTATAAGGGCACACCAGTGGCGACCAGAGTAGCTGGTGTGCCCTTAAGGAATTCACTATGTGGCAGATTATAGGAGCCTACTGGCATTAAATACGTGCTAACTTTGATCTCGGAATACTTCATGAAATGCATGAAATAGTTATTTATGACAATTCAAGGATCTCTTTCTGGGAGGCAGGCTGCCCCCATACCACCCTGGAGGTTTGGACTAATTCCCTAATGTGTACAAATACACAGATGTGTAGCCCCTCAAACCCTGGAGGTCCACACATGTTCCCACAGTGCATGTGGGAACATGTCCCTTTTTAATTTTCAACCGCTACTCCATAGAGAGAGTGTGCATGCAACTATTTGGTGAGATTGCAGCCATGGCACAATAGTTTTGCACTGTTGACATACTTTTTTAGATGATTCCTTTACTCTTATACAAAGGGTTTTGTCAATCTGCACCATAATCAGAATCCACAGGTTACATTTTATATAGTAACCTTAAAATAATGTTACAGTGCTGCATTTTGTTGACCAATGGATGCATAGCTTAAAGATAAATACTTACCTTGTTGTTTAAAAACAAACATTCACTCACACAGCCTACAGTAGATCACATTGAAAAATAATATTTATGTGATATATTATAGAATTTGGCATAGCCTATCTGATCTAAAGCACATTTCATAGGCTAGGCCTATATAGCATTTAAAATATCCTTAAGTAGAAGGAAGAGGAAATAGGTCAGACGCATGGGGACAATCTATTTTTATCAAATTGATTTTAATCCAATATATACATCATATAGCACACGATGACATGTTATGAAGTTTTCAATAGGCCTATCGTAAGACATGTTAATTATTATTATTATTGTATTATAGCGCTTTAATAGGCGCAGCTCCGTGTCTGCACAATGCTTGCGTAATGCTTTTAGACATTAAAAATGGTAGGCTACAGTATATTAGCCATTTTGTGAATGTTTAATTGAATCTCTAATCAACAGATATGGTCTTTGACTGGTACACTTCAAGACAGTCAGTTTGCCACTGACTGCAATTTTTGCATCGCTGGTGTTCATACGCAATCCCCGGGTAGGTGGTTGCCATGGTTTCCTGGGTCACATGCGTGGGTTTCCTGTAGCCAGAGGCAGCAGCAGAGGATGCTTGGACCAAAAATCCAGAGCCATTTTCATTCAACAAATTCCCAGGATCCGCTTCTTCAAATTTGGCTTTTCGCTTTGGGCTTCGGACTGTAATTGCACATCTATTTTAATTTGGAAGCAAACCGGATTTTCCCCCTCCTTTAAAGATTGATAACAGGAATGAGTATAGAAATTCCTGAAGGACTGACGGAGCTGTTACAGAGCTTTACCGTGGAAGTGTTGAGGAATCAGCCCAGGGATTTACTCGAGTTTGCATTACAGTACTTCACCCAGCTGAAGGACACTGAGACCAAACAGGCCTCGTTTGGCAATGACCAAAATTCGGCCACGAGACCTGGCAAAGCAGTCAATTTCATTGACGAAGCGATGCAGATCGACTCGGAAAACGGAGAAGAGGAGGAGGATGATGACGACGAGGAATTCATTGGTAAGATGCTTTGCGGATGGCAGCATTCTTGAAATCTGCAGTTTTGACTTCAACGTGATTAATGCTAGCATCTATCTAACCCGAAATAAACCCCATTGAATGAAATGGATCCTCATTCAGTACATTGTCCCTGCAGCAGTTGCTACCTTGTATCCTCAATGGCTCTACCATTTGCCATATATGGTAATGGACTGAATGATGGTCATTGTAGTCACATTGAAAGGATATTGTTATTGCTGCTATTGTTATTACATTAAAGTCACATCTGAACATTGTAAATGGTTCAGGCTAAGATGATACAACCTTGATATTTGAATATTTCAGCTGCAGGCTACATTATAAAATGCTTAGGCTACCCACATGTTTCATTGTCAGAAATAGCCTCGAAGTTCTAGGATAGAATATAGGTTGTTCGCTATATAACTGTTAAAATCATGTCGTCAGAGGAAGAAGAAGCACACAAAAGCTGTTCATTAATTTGTTTTGTCCAAAAGTAGGCCAAAACAGAACTGAAACTCTCTGCTGCATGATTGTAACAAGGTGCAGCAGGTAGCATAGCAACCCAGGGCCTGGCACAGCATTCCAATATGTGGCTTCCAGTTCCCTAAGATGGAATGGGTATTCAGTGACAGGTATATTGCACAGTACAGTCAGACTCAGCATGATGTGGGAATTGAATGATGAGTCTAACGGTATAACCAAATGACCGCCTAATGTAATCTATTGTTTACGTGCTGTGGTTGTCATTTGAATTAGTTTTTGTTATTTAAATTAATTCACTTCAAAGGGTTTGTAATTAGTGAGGATTTGGTAACAATATCTCATTAGTGTTGGTGTAAGGGTGGATGTGGGTCTACAAGCAAGTGGTCATTCAGCTGCTACAAGCTGTATAGTAACTGATGGCATTGTTGTACAATGTGCTGAAAATAATTCTTACTAAAATAACAAATAACCCATAAGTAATACAGTATATGATGGCATTTAACTAAATTGTTGATATTATCACCCTTCTTTCCAGCCCCGGTGATTAATAGATTCATCAGGAGAGCGTCAGGTGAGTAGACACAGGCCTCTTCAACTGCTTTTCCAAAATGAACATTCTGGGTGACGTCAGCAAGGGAAATGTGCACTTTACCAAGGCTATGTCAAATTTGGTCCAGTATATACAACAAAAGTAGTTTTTCCATCTGTGTAATGTCACCATTCCCCTCCAGTTTATAACAGCACACCATCAGATATTTTGGGAAAGAAAAAAAGAGCTCTCGTTCAGCATCTGTACAATAAAGGCAGAATGTGCTATTTCTATGGTTTATATCTGCATGACTAGCTTGGGGACGGAGAATGGAAATGTTTTATATTTGGCCGGTCCAGTTGTTTTGTAGGTTTGGTGAATTCACAAAATGCACTGTATTTCTGTTAATTTACATTCACAAGACCACAAATGATCAAACCTTGTGTGTGAATGTAAATATAAAAGGTTCTCTATCAAAATTAACACACACATAAAACCAAAATCACTACAGACATATTTTGTAAAGCATACTACTTATACCGCACTAATGCCCAATAAGAAAGAAATCTTATAAATATAAGAATATTTAAATCAAAAGCAATGTAATAATGTAGGCCCACTATACTTTACGCAACAATGACGTATTTGACTGATTTTACATTTTATTAAGTAATTTAGTTACTATTATTATTATTATTGCACATGCATGTGACTTATGCATGTGCTACAGTAACTAACCTGCTAACTACTAACCACAAGCATCTGTGTTGTAATCGTCCTGTCCTGAGCCTGTGTACTTTGTTACTTTGCATCTGCACTAATATTGTTTATAACTGTTTAATTAATTACAAACAATTAGCAAACAAATTATTTGGTGTCTGTGTTTTCCACTTAAGGAAAATGTTAATGGTTATCCATATTTTCAGTTTACCTGTTAATGCGTTTTGAAACTTTATGACTTGAATGTTTGCAGCATTTTAAACAGTACCAATGTGTCAGCATAATCTCATACTCTAATGTATAAATACCCTATGAAAATTGGACTAAACCATGTTTTTTGATTGACATTATAATGGGTAGAAACTTTAATGAATCTAACTTTAAACAACAAAACAAAAAAGAATTAAAAAAATATGGTGTAAATAGTTGTCATGTCAAACTTTAGACAATATTGCCACATAAACAAATCAAAATATAAAATAATATAAAAAAATGTACATGTTTCTATTACAGTATATACAGTATAGTGATCATCACCAACCTGATCACTCACCTGATGTATCTAAATATCCTTGTTTACACAAGCGATACATCATTTTGTTCAGTTATTTCAACAGAAATAAACATTTAGTGTTGAAAATGCTCTTTGGCTTTATGCAAATTAGGAAATGTACCTCTTTTATGCAGTGTGTGCTGAAGCATTCAACCCAGACGAAGACGACGAGGATAAAGAGCTACGGGTAAATTGACTTTTACACCTCTGGGGATGGTAACTCCAAACAATATGAATTATAGAACTGAAACCAAATAGCATATTTTAAACAATACTTCACAACAGTGGTTAATATATGTCTTCTTTGAGAGTATTATCGGTAACATTATGTTATTATCTTTGCCATGTCATTTAAAGTAGTACTGTAGTACAGTACTGATCACCAGCCTATATTTATAATGGCTCAGCTACATTTAACAAATACAATTACTGTACTGTACTGTAAGTCACCTTGTATAATATACTGTACAGTAGGCCTATGTGTCTTAAAAATGACCTAATGAACAGTGGGAGTCTTCTCTGAAACTTAGAGAAATGTCATTTATAGTACTATTAAATTTCATGCACCTTTTTGTGGACATCCTCTTTTGGGCAGGGTTCTCTCTGCTTCTTGATGGCCAGAATAACACACAGGTGGAGCAGAGCTTTATCATATTTGTTTGTATTTTATTCTGCCAGGTCACTCACCCTAAGACAGATGAACAGAGGCAGAGACTACAGGAGGCATGTAGTGACATTCTCCTATTCAAAAATTTAGAACCGGTGAGTTGTAATTTAATTTCCAGGCTTACATGTTTGTTTATACACAAACAATGCACATAAGATGGAATGCATGATCATAGTGTCCACTTGACTCAAGGCAATCAACACAAATGTTAATTTAGATTAAAAAAAGTCAAATACCATAGTATCACATATGTACTGTAGTACAATAGCAGCTGACTGTATTATTGTTTCTTTCTTATGACTTACACAAATAGGACATACTGTAGCTTTGGGCCTCTTGTGACTGTTGGGGGAATTCTGCATTAATTTCTGCTTGGATGTTTTTAATTTATGGAAGCAGTGGGTTGGACAGTGTTGGGCATTACTGTAATAACATTACTTTTTCCAGTAACTAGTAGTGTAACTAATTACTTTTTCCAAAACAGTAATATTATTACAATTACTAAGCCATGTCATGCTGCATTACTGCGTTACAAGAATGATATTTCTGGTCTTAGCAAACTAATTGGACCAACCTGTCCAATCATCTGGTTTGAGAGGCTGCAATGTTTTCACTTTGGCTGATTGTTGCCTCCTAAGGTTAATGTTCCAATATAGAGGATTACATTCTAAAATGAGCTGGCTACACGGGTTGTCATTTTTCAGAAGGGGCGAGGCAGGGTAGTGATTTTGAAAGTAATACAGTAATGTAACTACTAATTACTTTTAATACCCAGTAATAAGTAAAGTAATATTATTAGTTTTTGAAGGAGTAATAAGTAAATAGTAACGTATTACTATTCCTGAGTAACTTGCCCATCAGTGGTATTTGATGTTAGCCTTGAATTTCCTGATGGAAAATATAATTAAATCCCATCCCAGGAAGAGATGTCTCAAGTACTTGATGCCATGTTCGAGAAGTTCTCTACAAGTGGAGAGCACATCATTGATCAAGATGATGATGGTGACAACTTTTATGTTATTGAAAGGTAATTATTTACCATACTGTACATTAATGGTGCTCTTGCACTGAATATGAACACATCTTACATGGTAATTGATTGTATTTTCTATTTTCTATATTTCTGTATTATCATCGCCATATCTTTCAGAGGAAAATTTGACATATTCATGAAGATCGATGGCATAGAAGATTTGGTAGGCTGCTATGACAACCGAGGAAGCTTTGGGGAACTGGCATTAATGTACAATACCCCAAGGGCAGCTACAATAATCAGTACATCACCTGGAGCTCTTTGGTGCCTAGTGAGTAAAAATCTTTATTATAATCATTAATGATAGAAGAGTAACATGTTATGTCATCAAGAAGAAGTTCAGACTATACTGTAAATTATACAAATAGCTTTGCCATCAAAGCCAGCAACATGTAAGAAGTTGCTGTACATTTATATATTTAATGAGAAAAACAACAAAAGAAGAACATTATTATTAGCTCTTTGGAAGTCCGGATCATCTGAATGATCCGGATGTTTGAATCTCGTTTATTGTTAAGAATTTGTATTTTTAAGAGACTTTTGGTTCTTTTGAGTCTCTGTTACTCAAGCTAGTGTCATGTGAGCAAAGAACCAAAGATCCAGATAATTTTACTTATTTGATTCGGTGTGTCCCTGTCCCATAAACGGGTAAAAGAAACTCAGACTAGTAAGGGTGTCACCAGTGTTACATTGTATCGGGTTCACTAGGTTTGGTAACTAGGTTACAAGTGTTACACTTACACAGTGTTACAATGAGATTTCTGGTTCAAACCCCCACCGTTACAACATTTGATAATGTTTGGCTCAGTGGACTGATTTATGTAGATAATTATGTTCTAGGCCATTTACACAAATAACTTGAAGGATAAACTTTAACTTTACAGATTAGGATAATCATATGGTTTGCTTGAGTCTCTTGCACAAGCTGCTGCATTTGAGCAAAGACCAAAACCCGTGGTCCTGAGTCGTGTCCCTAGTGGTAGAACCAAAGAGACAGATTCAGATATTTTTGGTTATTTGGGTCAGTGTGCCCCTATCACATGAATGAAAGACTAGATATACTTTTCACTCAAATTGCAGTCTGAGTCAAAGAGAGTACCAGTACTGGAAGCACGTTTAGTTTGCAGTTTCAATACTATATTGTTTGTCGTGCTTCCTTGGCGATCTGTGCGCTGGCGGTGCTATACAAGAAACAAAGACTTGGAATCATCTTGACTCATTACTCCCTCTGGTGGATAATATCATTTTCTACTTTCTATTTGGTGATTCTTTTTCAAATATGGCTAATGCATGTTTAAAATGTTTTATACTTGTTTCAGGATCGTCTGACTTTCAGGAGGATAATAGTTAAAAACAACGCAAAGAAGAGGAGGCTGTATGAGGCTTTCATTGAAACATTACCATTTCTTACATCCTTAGAGGTTATTCCTCTATTGTTCTTTTATATATAAATATTGTGTCAGGCGTGACAGAAAATTAACGTCTACATTTTAATATTGAAAGTTAAACAAATATTTTTGCACCTGCAGCTCTCGGAGAGAATGAAGGTGGTCGATGTGCTATCCACAAAGGCATACAATGATGGACAGCAGATTATAGCACAGGTCTGCAGCCCAATTGCATCCTCCATTTGCAGTTAACTACACTTGAAATTGAATTAACATTGTGTGTTACAGGGTGATCTGGCCGATTGCTTCTACATTGTTGAATCCGGTCAAGTTAGAATCACCATGAAGAGAAGTAGGGTATGTTTGTGCAATTATTACTTACAATATTATGCCAGCGGTTCTCAATGTTGTTTTGTACAGTGAGATGTTTTAAATATCTTGGTGTAGTTTTATTATCCTTAATAAAATAAGCATATGTATAATAATGTTTATTGCATTTTTTTTAAGGGAATGTTGATTACATGTCTCTCACTCTTTTTTAACAGACGAAAAAAGAGCCAGAGGAAGAGGAGGTCGACATAGCTACATGCTCCAGGGGCCAGTATTTTGGGGAATTGGCACTTGTCACAAACAAACCTAGAGCTGCATCTGCATACGCCGTGGGAAGTGTCAAATGCTTGGGTAAATTTGGTGGAATCAGTTCATTTGTGTTTGCCATAACGCTACCACGCAGTTGCTAAGCAACAGTATGTGTGTTCATACAGCATAAGACAAACCATGTACAGAATAAAATGTATGTGCTTTTAACACACTTGGTCAAATGACTCTTCCTCTTATTGGTTGGCAGTGATGGATGTTCAAGCCTTTGAGAGACTGCTGGGGCCATGCATGGACATTATGAAGAGAAACATTGCCAACTATGAGGAGCAGCTGACAACTTTGTTTGGTAGTAGCACTGACATGTCAGAACAAAATGCATGAAAATCAGAATGGGGACCTCTCCAATGGACCATTCATTTGTAGATGGAATAAGAAAAGAAAAGAAATCAATGTTTGCCCCCATAACCTTGAATAAATAACATTTCCGAGACAAAATGTGAACACATGTACCAGTATATTGGCATTTGAGTTTGAAATAAGTAAAATATATTTATGCAGCAAGACTGCTTCAGTATCACAGATAAGGCGAGGTGTGTTTCAAAGGAGTTTGTAAGGCAGTGTTATGAATCAATTAAAATAAGCCAAAGCAACTTTGCTTAAAGCTTGTTTTAGATTTAGATTTAATACAATTCTCAACTAGAATTTTAAGTGTGCATTATCTGTCAGATATTTGTTTGTATATTGAACACCTTTTGTAGTCACATGTTCTCCAGTGTTATGATTAAGCCTTCATACAGTATGGTATGCTTTATACGTTTACTACAATTATTATTATTTGTTAGAATAACATGCCAAAGGTAATTTCTTACTGGATAAAACAGTTTAGGAGCAGTCGTGGATTGCAGAATTTTCTGTGGTGGACTAAAGTTTAAGTTGTTATGAAATGCATTAATAATCATGTGATTTAATTATTTGAATACCCTTTCACATAATGTTTGTTTTTTCACAAATCTAATGTCAAAAATAGAATAGATTCTTTTGTAAGAACATGCATTGTCATTGCCAATTTAGTATCTATGCCTTCAATTAAATTAATTATCCAGTTGAACTTGAGTCATAATAAGCACATGTTAGAAGAGTGTTCATTTTCCTGTGTTGGTGTCATTTTAGTCCTGCTGTTATTGTATCAGTGAAGCATAAATTATGTCCTTAGCAACAATAACATTTATTGCTGTCTACCTCTGCCAACAACTACTATTGTTTGGTTATGCATATTATAATGCTCCTTCTCTTAAGTATTCCCCCTTCTTTTGTATATCGTAATTACAGTTTGCTATGTTTTGTCTGTGGTTTTCAGTAAGCTCAAGATATATCTGTAAACTAAAACAACCATAGGCCTATCTCACATTTGCTGGTAAATTTAAGTACCATTCAAGATACAGCTGGCCAACATATTTCTCTTCATTTCAATAAAGAACATATTTTATACTATTGTGTTACGTTGTCATCTTGTTCTGGGCTATATCCTTCTTTCAATGGGCTAATTAGCATCAGATCTGCATTCATTGTATGGACGGGGGTTGACACTATAATCCATGGAACATTGTTTTTAGATATAGCTGACAAAAATAGCCAGTTTAATTGTTCCTGTTATTGCCAATCAGCTGTTACTGTGTAATAAGAGACATAGCTTTTAAACCTATGAGTATTTGATAAACAAACCAGGACTGCCTTCTACAGTTTTATCAATAGTATGCGCCAATAGGAATAACAGTTTCGTGTTACTGGCGTTTGAGTCCACCAATAGATTGCCTTATTTGGTAGCTTCCATTCCCACCCCTCGACTAAATGCCAGAGAGTTACTTGATGGCGACAGATTTGGTAAGTGTGAAGTTGTCTACTTAACTTCAAAGAAACAACAGATTAAAACACATATCTATGTTCAGAAGTATGCGCTAACGTATTGTGCTGTTATATATTTGTACAATGATGGCGCTGTCATGCGCTTATTCAGTGTCGAATCATACATAGATCGAGCGTAGGATTTTTTTTTTTTTGTTTCATTGTGACGTTTGTTGTTTTGTTTCTAACAAACCGTTGAAACAAATGTCAAAGCGTTTAAAATTGCGTTGGATTGCATTCGTATTGAGAGAAGTCGTTTAAATACATTTCGTTTCATTCATTTGTAGGACGTCGGGGTTGCGTCATGCCTCAACTTGTTGACATTCTTTTGTTTACAATGTACTTCAGTGCCTTTGCATAGCCTACTGCAAAGAGGCTTTGAGAACGTAGAAATATGCGGCCTCCATGAAGCCATTTAAGATGGGCTATGGGACAGAAATCATATCAAGCTAAGATCATTATATTAAATGACACATTCTTGTAATTTGTAGCGTTGTTTAAAAGCAAAAGCGGGATTAATATTTCATGAATTCATGAAATTGCCCTTCGTTGCAGACTATTGAACATTGTGTCCTTTACACTGTGCTGCACTAAATAAATATTAGACGTGTTCTCCACTACACCATTAATTTGCTTGTGTTACCACATTCATTCCTATTTGTGTTCGAAGCCACGGTATACCACTTTTAAACGGTATCAAGCTGATATCATTTTGGTTACGCAGTTATGAATGAATGAGCGCTGGTGCGCATGCGCAATGTTCTTAAAGTTTATAAACAAGAAGGGCTGTACGAAGAGGGTCACGTGGGCTCTCATTGTGGTTTGCCGTTTCGATTTAGACAAAGGATTTCCAGTAAGGCTATAAAGCCTCGACAAAGTATTTGAAAACGCATAATTAAAAACACAAATTTGGGAACATTTTTGATGCATATTATATATGTTTATATATGCCCAATGTATTTATGCAAATCTACTTTTTTGAAGCTGTAGGGTCCAGTATGTTATTTGCCTAGTCCTACTAATCATTTTATCTCTGAAAACTGAAAACGTGTAATGATGTCTTCAGCAGCTAGTGATGTAGGAAGAAAATAAACAGAACATCTGACCTGGAGCCTGTAAATAAAGAGCAAAAGCCGAAGAGCGGTGTGAGAATGGATGAGACTTTTGATACCCTCAAGTGTCATGAGGACCTGCCCTCCTCACCTGGTTGCAACATGGATTATGGTAACATTTGGCTTCGTATGCTAACTCAGTGACATGTCAGACAGACCCATTAATCAAATAGACTTGCTCATCTCTCTCTCTCTCTCTCTCTCTCTCTCTCTCTCTCTCTCTCTCTCTCTCTCTCTCTCCAGATGACATGCCAGAGTTGCAAGAGGTAGAGGAGGACCAGAGGTCTCCGGGACTGTTTCAGCTTGGGTCAGGACTGTCCCACCAGGAGCTCCGCAGCTCCCCTAGTACCAACTGGCTTGCTGAACTGGCCAACATTGCCACTAGTCCTCAGAGCCCTCTTCTAAAAGATGCCCCACATAAGAGGTCCGCACACCTGCATTGGCGAGACAATTCATATTCTTTCTTGGTATTTCTCTTGACTGGTGCAGAGCATCAGTATCACGCTGCCACATATTCAGGTGGACAAAACATTTGTCAGAATATACTGTACTGCTATTGTAAGCGCACACAATAGCAGTACTTTCCCAATCAAAAATTCACAGTAAAATCACAATAAAACCAATTAATAATGAATAAACATCACAATAAAACCACAGAAGTGACCATGGTTCCATTGAGATTGACGTTGTTCTTTCTCTCTCTTCAGGTCATCTCCCGTCCACATCTTTGGCCGCAGTAATAGTTTACATTCCTATGCCCGTCCCCCGTTAGCCAGCAGTGCACCCAGCCCCTCTAGGATCCACCTCAGGGAGCGCAGACGTGTCAGGGTAACCTTCCACCTTGACTCTGTCACGCTGTTCAGATGCTGTAGGCCTGCTTATTGGTTGTTCATGGTAGCCTCTGATGATTTTGTTTACACAGGCCAGCAGTGAGTCCGAGTCTGGAGTGTTCTCCATGTCTTCCTCCTTTTCAGATGACGAAGACATGGCCTGGTCACATTCTTGGCCCTCTACAGCCTGGCATTGCTTCCTGAAAGGTGCCGATACACACAAAACACACACACACAAAATAACACGCGCGCATACACAGATACACACAAACACATGCTCGCATGCACACACACACACACGCAGGCACTCATGTACGATGTGCATGTGACATGAACAACATGAATACACAGTTTTTTATAAACACAAATGAATGCTTAACTTTGTTTAAATATGATTAATTAATATATTTAATATTTGAGAGTCATGAGATTAATATTGTTTCATAGGTACAGAATGAGCTCTGCCATCACACTTTCTGTTTTCTGGAAGCTCCACCCATGTTGGCAGGTGTTGGTATACAGCTGTTTAAGAATGCAAGGAAGTACTGCAGCTGCACATAGCTTCAACAACACTGACCTCTGGTGGCGCAACAGCAATATGACAATATGTCATTATTCAACGTTCTCCTTTGAGATAGTCTCTTGTCATATGCACAGCAGTTAACCGTTTACATTGTGGTCTTTAACCTCAGGCACACGGCTGAGGTTCCACCGTGGTCCCAACATCGAGTGGCAAGATGTTGACGATCTCCGAGATTCTGATGACGATTCAGATGATGAAACGATGATACCGGCCTCTGCTCTCAAGGTAAGCTGGGATCTCAGCAAGTAGAGGTGGTGGCAGGTGATGATAGAGTAAGATAGGTCTGTTCTGATGCCTGTTGCTCTCACTGATGGTTTATAGAGCTACGGTTCTGAGGGGCTTAAATTGGTTGACCATGAAGAGACGCTGTCTTTTGGTCAGGCCGTTCTCAAACTGACCTTTGACCCTGGCTCGACCGACGGTGGCTATTTAACAGCTGAATGCCGGTTGGATCACCCTTTTTTTGTAAAAAATAAAGGTAAATTATTTACAAATGTATGTACATGTATGTGTCTCGCAGTGCAGACAAGTAAAACATCAAGTGAAGATAATGCATGTCTAGGTTTTATCTATCTGGGAAAGCTGAAGATAACAGGGAAATAATATGGTAGTTTTTATTTTTTTGCACATTTTTTGTATTTCAATCTGTATGTGAAGCTGATATTAAGTTAACAGAGGGAGAAAAATGCTGTGTGCTTCATAATCTTTATTTTGGTATCTTTCAGGGTGGTCCTCTTTTTATCCGAGCCTGACCGTGGTGCACCATGGGATACCTTGTTATGAAATGCAGGTGGGCGATTTGTGTCTGCCACCCAACCACCCAGATGCCATTAACTGTGATGACTCTGTTGTCTTTGACACTTTCAGAAGGTATGTTGGCTTAAAACACTGCTAGTTCAAATTCACATTCATTCAGTTTACACAGACTGTTAGTGGCAGACAATTGTGAGCTGCACATATGCACATATATTATTATGTGAAAGATCCATATACGTGTCTTGGCTTAGCTTATTTCACATCGATGCAGGCCACATTGTATAAATAACAAATTACCTTGTGCCCACCTGGACGCCCGTGGACGTGTTGGTCTTAAAATGAGGTCTGGTCAGGCGTATTGTTGGAGCTTTGCTATCTTGAGGCACCAGCAAGTGATTGCGAGTTTGACCAAATAACAAAAACATAGTCTGAAGTCAATGGTGCAGTATTTCACTGTTGTTTTAAGGGAGCATTATCAAGACAGTATGATGTGCCTACATCATACAGGCGGGTGAAGAGCACGTACAGTAAACCGCTTGATACACACATGCAGCCGGGCATAAACATTCAAAAGATTACTCATGATTCAAAAGATACCAATGTGAAAGTTTATTCATAATATTCATAATTCATAGTCATATTTATTGCTGTAGGTGGTCTGTGCACTTTCACGTCATGCATGAGCAATTTCCTCTGCAGAGAAGCATTCTTTCTTCTCATATGTGTCATAATAACAGCCGTCCACCACGTCGCAAGTGCACCTGGCTTTTAAAAAGAACCGGATATTTTGCTGATTTGTTTATTGCATGTTATACCCACAATAGCCCCGTGAATAGTGCAACCCTTTTAAACCATGCACCTGGCACTGTGACCGTGCCTTTGCACATTTAAACTAGCAGAAGTGGACACACCATAAATGACCTTGTGCCATCTGCTTTACTCTGTGTGCTTAGATCATTTAAATAACCAGTAGCACTCCAAGTTAATTGAGTTGTCAAACTCATTGAGAGTCCCCTCTTACCTATGAAATAAGTGCATGTCATTTTTTATTGTGCTTTTAATAATTTCACTTGACTATTTTAGCTAATTGCGTGTTATGTAGTGAACACATTTCTAATAAATGAAAGACACCTCCCATTACAATGTTCACTACGGATTAAATTGCATATGTGGAATCTGATGTATGGTATTTTATGAATATATAATTTCATTAATACTTCTTCCCTGTTCCCATGTTTTTTCCTGCAGTTATGATTTCACCCCATTGGATTCTTCAGCAGTGTATGTTCTTAGCAGCATGGCCCGGCAGCGAAGGACCTCCCAGTCAAGTGGAGGCGCTGTCAGCCCAGACTGTGATAAACTTGAGCGCTCCAGCTCCCCCCAGTCTGCTAGCAGCAAATCGAGCAGGAGCCACACCTCAGGGACAGCCACTGGTGCCACACCCACCAAATGCAAGCGGCCAATGAATGCGTTCATGCTCTTTGCGAAGAAGTACAGAGTAGAGTACACCCAGATGTATCCTGGAAAGGATAATAGGTGTGTAATAGAAGTGTGTGTGTGTGTGTGTGTGTGTGTGTGTATGGAGGAGGAGGGGGGGGGGGGGGGGTTGGGGGGTGTTTACAAATGAAATGATTTAAATGTGTAAATATTGGATTTAAAGG
>JAODOY010000021.1:1023432-1038495 GCA_025399855.1 Forbesichthys papilliferus
ACTAAATTAAATGCTCTGACAATACGATTAGAAATATCCGTCATCTGTGAGAGTCGCAGGAATGTGAAAACTGCGCAGTCATAAAGTTCGGACCGAACTCAGCGATTAGCTGGCCTAACTGTCTGCCTGCGTGAGCTACGTTCTTGCAATCAGGTGTACAGTATTTTGCAATGCACAATATATTTCCATATACTTAGTTATGGACAGACTAATAAGCAGCACCAAACACAATGTAAGTGGAAACCCTTTTAAGAAGGAAATTACCCTTGACGTTGCTTACCCATATCTACATAGCCATAGTCCACGTAGATCTTTGCACACACAGACCCCAGTAAGTATCCAAAGCCAGGGCCAATACTAGAAATGGTCTGGACAAAACCTGTAGGATGTCAAAAAACAACATATTCCTTTAAGGCTGTAATTAGTGTTAACCATAACAAATACATCTAAAATGTAATGTATAATTTATTATCTTATTTGTATTTTTTTTTGTTGCAAAAAAACGACTACTGTACAACTATTAATAACAACGCACAAAATATCAGTATAATCTAATATATTTTTTAATGAATACACTATAATGTAAATGCATAAACAAACATTGGTAAATTGTATTCACATGTTTAAAGGAGTGTTAGGTAGGATTAAGATGTACAGATGTGTAGACTCTGACCCTATGTTCGCACAGAGAACAAAGTGGGAGACAAAGCTGCCATCTATTTTCAATCAGAGTTGAAAATACAGAGTTGATAATACAGCGACAAGACAAAAGTAGCCACTGCAACACCAATAAGGTGGGTCACAATGTGTGTAGAGGTCTATGTATGTGAGATGTGAGATGTGAGATGGCCGCTACTCATGGGAGTTAAGGCAGCGTGACACAACATATGCTTTGATCCAACCAGCAATGTGGATGCAACACACAAGCCATAATCGTCACGCAACAAGGTGTTTTTTTGTGTGACCATAAATTCTCTCTTTACCATGCAATGCATTTGTAGGAGCGCTCTATACTGTCCTAGCCTCGCAAGATCAATATGGTTTCAGTTTAATTTCGCAGTGAGAATCAGTCTGGAAAGCCTCCGATTTTTTCAGTTGCTACTCGGACATTTTGAATGTGTCCGAGTAGCAACTGAACTTTCCAATCAGCGTCGTGTTTATAGCTATACGGGCATGGTTTAGGTGTGCCGACAGCGAAAATGACCAGATGGTTCATCTAATCAACTGCCAAGTATTTTTTGAAAGTACAGCCAAAGTGTTTCAATGTACAGCTCCCCAGATAGACTTGTGACAACAATTCCTCTAATGAAATTGCATGCCCATATAGCTATAAATAAACCGGTGGTAACTCCATAGTCTTGACGAGTTGGGAATGAGAAAATGTTGTTCATATTCATACAACATTGCCTTAGGACTTGGTTGGTTTTAGACAGTAGGCTAACACTTGGTCCGGTAGTGCGTCATCAAAATCTATTGATGTTAATGGGGGCCCCCCTCTCAACCCCTCCCCTCCCCTCGCTCATCGCTCGTATTAGCATTTGCATGTACAGTGGGTGTATTCAGTCTCAGAGCTAGGGTGCAATAACACTTTAATCAATAACATCATCATCCCCGTAATACAGACAGGCACAAAAGAGTCAAATACATTACCAATGTAGAGGGCTGCTATATCGCATTGTGCATAATCATCTATGTAGGAAATCCCCAATGGCTGTACTGGAGTCTCTCCAATCCCACGCAGAACGTTTCCCAGAAACACATAGATCCACATGGAGACACTTGACTCACGATCACAGCCTATAGAACATCAAATTAAAGAACATGTACTGTTCTGGCAGATCAATAACAGAGAATGTCTTCCCTTAATGTACATTCTCTATATTCCAGTCCATTTCAGTACCTTATCCTACTTAATATTGCATGAATACATTTATGAAATATATGTAAAAAAAATTCACAAATTTACTCATTTGCTTGTACACTTCTAAGTCATGTTTATGTGGGAACCCTAGCATTATTAACTATTAACTATTAATACTATTAACTCTTCTCTCACCACTTGTACCCTCCACCATGAAAATCGCAGCTGTGACCCCCACACTGAAAAAAATGAATGCTGACCCCAATGACTTGAACCATTTTCGCCCCACCTTCCCTTCCTCTCCAAAACATTAGAGAGGGTGTCGGCCTCTCAACTTCTAAATCACCTAAACTCTAATAACCTACTGGAACCATTTCAGTCTGAATTCCATCCCAAACATATTACTGAAACAGTTATAGTCAGAATCACCAATGATCTAGACTAGCGAGACCACCCTGACCCCTGAGCTTCAGTTTGACTTCACCGTGAGAAACAGTCTGTTAACTTTCCAATCGGGGTCGTGTTTATAGCTATTTTTATTATATCTGGTTCTCCTCCTACCTCACAAGCTGCCAACAAAATCTCACTAATAGCGACGTGCGGCAGTCGTTCTGGGTGTCCCACAAGGCTCGGTGCTGGGTCCTCTGCTCTTTATTATATACGATACCTCCTACCTTTGGGAATGATCATGCTACACCACAACGTTGACCTTTACTGCTACGCGGACAACACCCAGCTCTACATCTAAGCCAACCCACCTCATCTCCCCCCCCCTTCATCTCCCTCACCAACTGCCTTCACGACATCCAGAGCTGGTTGACTCTAAACGCCCTCAAACTCAACAACAGCAACAACAGCTCCCTTGCCCTCCCAACAAGCATGTTTTTATTTTAATTTAATTTTCATATTTATATTTATATTTAACTGCAATGATTTTAGGTCGGTGAAGCTTGGCGCCAAAATAGCTCACAAAGGCAATCACCAGAAGATTTCCTAAAATATTGGAATGATCAGAGCACAAACAAAAGCAAAAGCCCTCTTCATGAACCTAAAATGAAATGTGGTTTAATGGACTGTTATAATATTGTTTAGTGAGTACAGGAAATGAATACTCCTCTATGAATAGACATTTAAAATGAAACTAATGTTCTAAACACATGTGTACAGTAAAGCCCTGCTGCAAATGTTGCCAATGGATAGATCGCCTTGGCAACATTTGTCCTTGCTATACTACTACTGCACACATAAAACGCCTCTGCCTTTTCACAATTTCAAACCAGAGAAATTGGCATAAAAGAGGATTCAATACAATGCATGGAATGCTGGTAACTTGTAGAGGGTATTTTTAGCCTGCTGGCATTAGCATCTAAATGCCACAAAGCACAGACTTAGCCTCAGAGGGACACACAAACACAGACATTTCAAAACTTCCATCTATGATGCCGATCATATAACTGGGGATGTCAAAACGTCTCTCGAGCTGTGTGATTGTGCTTTTCATGTAGCTGCCGGACAGAGCCGTGGCAAAGTAGGCGAAGGAGAGGGCAGCCATAAAAACCTAGGTGGAATACAGAACACTGTGAAGCGACAATACATCAGTTTCTCTAGCCTGGTACATTATGTACATGTATGTACATGTATTGTAAATGTATAACATGTACAGTTAGTATTTGTCATCTGCTGCATATTGTATCTAATTCACTCTATGAATTTGCTGCCATAGGCCTGTCACGATACCGATTATTGTTGGCCGATATCCAGTATTGTCACAGAATAATTGCGATAAAAAATATTATTGTCAGAATCATATAAACAATGTTGTTCCGCTATCGTCATGTGACATCAATTGTTCGTTATAATTGGTTCAATCAATTTAATTGCTTGACTAATTATTAAAAATAAACCTTGATGCAAAAAAAACAACAAACAACAAATTGCACATTTTTAAAAACACCTAATAAGACCTGTGGAGTGCTGCCTGCGAGGCAGACAAAAGCACAGAAGGAACACAATATGGCTACCGTTCTTATGTCAGCAACACACATGTAAATACAACAGGCTATTACATTGATGTTTGAAATGTTGAGATCATGTCCATATATTGCACGATATAGCGATACAGTATATCGTAATTATTGTGACAAACATAGATGTAAACAAAGGTAAGAACAATCTAGATGCAAGAGAAAGGCAAGAAAAAATCCCACAAAGGAATTGAAGGATTGATTATTGACCCATCTCCAATTACATAAGATGTCTCTACAATGAGAGTATGTTGTTGATCTTTTAATTGCATCAGAACAATTACATATTCTGTATGGAGGGTTGAAGAGCGTACTGGTACATTCCAGACTATGCAGGATGAGTAATTTATAATGTGTTATGTGTAGTATTTATTTAAATTGGTTTACAAACAATCTCAGGCACCGCAAACCCATTAAATCATGCTTTGTAGATATTTTATGGTAGAATCCTGAGGCATACCTTACAGGAAGTACTGTAATCGCAATGCAAATTTGATCTCCGGAATAGTCCCGGCCTACAGTACAGTACATACAAAAGGCAAACAAGCTAAAGCCAGTTCTCCTGTTCATCAAATTTATATACAGTATAAATCACGTCACCACACTGAGGAGTTGTGTAAATGCAGCATATATGCAGCTCCAAAGCACACACACACACACACACACATGTACATATCCCAGAGATCCCAGTGGTAAGAGCCCGTTACATGTACAGTATGCCCGTTAGGCCAGTCAGATGATTTTGAACATAAAGCCCTGTCCTTTGAGGCTATAACACGTCTTGTACATTACCTATAATGTCCACCTGGTAAAACTATAAAATATATACTTCTAACCGGTTACAGGTCTATTCTATTTAAAATATTCTTGTCCCAAATAATGCAAATGGTAATTCCATACTATAGGATCTATTTGCCATACCATACCGTGTAAACTATAGTGCACATCTAACACTCACTCAACATATCACTGCACTAAATAATACACCTTTATAGCATATATTGATGGGCTAATTATATCAGCACTTCAAATTTGTACTGTACCATATAATGAAAATAGAGAGCTAATGGGGTGTAAACCTGGTTGAAAGGCATTTCCTCAATGTAGGCATGAATCATCTTGACACGGACTGTTAATCAGTGTATTTCATGATGTATTGTATGCATCAATATTCCAGAGTCTACATTTTAAAAGAGCTTGACAACTGCTTGATTGAAGCCCTTAAGTTTAGGCTACCCCTTAACTGATCTTGTCACACTATGTACACTGCAGTAGGTGTCACATGAGTCCAAACAGTTCAACTGGGAGGATAATTACAGGCGCGGTGTGCATTTTGGATAACTAATTTCTCCATAAGACAACAGTACCTTCAGCTTTGGGCAGCAAGCTTGCTTCATCCCTGTGGAGGATGGGCTGTTATCTGACTGTGTCCACCACCCCTTGGCTATCGTGTCCATCTTTCTCATGACGCCTCCTAACTTGGCTGGTCTGAGTGTTCTGCTTCACCAAATCCTGTACAAATAATTGCGTGATTGTTACCTCATGTTAAAAGTATCTTTGTGTAACAGGACCATCGTGTTATGTTGAAGTGGTAGGCTTCAAGTGGATCCATTAATATAGATCTATTATCACACAATTATAGTCAGAGCAGGGAAGTTTAACTGTTTATATAGGAAGGGGGCTCAGGAAAGATATAGTTGATGGATAACTTACAGCCCTTATACCAGCTTCTGTACTAGTACATGGTTTAATAGTGGCACATTGGAAAAGCAAATGGCCATTACACAATTTAGACACCCAATGATGCCAGTTTAACTACAAAAAGGAGGTGTCAGATGTCTTGCCCAGCCCGGTTTTTTAAAACTGACAAAAAAGTCACGGAGATGAATCAAGTGGAGTCTGTATGCCCACATAGTTCAGGAAAGAGAGCTAACTTTGTAGTAAGTGCCACAGAAGCAAAGACAGTACTGTATACATTATGCATCAAATAAGAACAAAATATGTTGTCTATAATAATGAAAGAGTACTGTATGTAGTAATGGAATAAATATAAGCATTCTATCAATAGACATTTTAATAAATCTGGTGCTCCATGTGACTCGTGCAAGGAATTCTGGGATCATGTTCGCCTGTTAGCTTACTGTCCTTATTATATAGCAGTAGTCAAATGAAACCAGGAAACATACAAAAGATTTTATATACATTTTAAAATATGTAACTGTAATAGACAATTGTAATCGACAACAACAACAAGAATATATAAATATATTGTTATTGATGTTGTGCATTACAGATTTTTAAATATGTAGGCTATGTTGTACTGTACAATAAAATAGAACAGAAAGTAGGATATATATTAGGGGCTCATTGTCTTTATGGAATTTGTTGACTATTAACTTATTCTACTGTATATGAGTGCTTTAAATAGAATCATAGTGTAGATAATTAGTTTGAATGTGCTTGGACAATCAGAAACAAAAGTATTTAATGGGACATGACAATTATTCAAAGTTCCCTGACATGTCTGAGGCATATATCCTATATAATGAGAGGGTTTTATGATGCATTTGTAGACTATTGTGTTTGTATTCAGATAATAACATGTTTGTCCACAATAATGTTATTAAACATGTGATATGACCAAATTAAGTTAGTTTAATCAGCCAATGTTTTTTTACTGATTATGTATATAGTCTACTGACGTAGGATTAGTTTATCCATATACCCCGTGTTTTTATAAATGCTTGTTAGGATTTCATTGATTTGCTTGTTTGATCATATTTTAATATTTAGCCTATTTGTCTACATTGAAGTGCATATCAAAGTCTGATAAAAACAAAACACATCGGGTTAAGGCAGTCAAATTAACATCTGTCTTACTGTCGAGCAAAAACAACGCAAGGAGTCAATGAGAAAGTTTAGTTAAAGGTCATATAGCCTACTTACTTGACTGTAGGTGGGAGACGTCAGATGGAATTGTCCTCACTTTCGAAAAAAATATTTTCAATAAAATGCTTTTTGTCGCGATTTTGTTTAGACTACTAAAAATATATGATGTCAGAATGATGATATATTAGGCCTATAACAAACATAATGTATTATCTTCTCTACCGCTGTACAGTACTTGATGAGGTGCGCATGTGATCGTACTGACGTGATTCGCTTAAAGAGCAACAATGACACACGCCAAGCCCACCTTCCCCACAGAGCCCTCCTCCAGAGCCAATATTAAGAAGTCTGTGTATATTATTAATCTGTTTGTAGTAGCCTAGACTAGTCTTCTTATAACTTTCTACTCCGTGATCAATTGGAATTGTAATCTGGAAATGTTACAAATAATTGTTTTGGTATATGGCTCATGCACTACCCACAGTATTCTAAACAGTTGGGCCATTAATGTTAAAGCTGCTGTTGGGAGGATTTGAGAGTTGCATTGAGTGCTACAGTATAGCTACCAGAGTAAGATTTAAAAAATCCAATGACTGAAAATGCAACCCACCTCCTTTGCTCCATCTACAGTATGAGCCCCAGCAGCACAACTGACAAACCTATAGCCTGTCATGCAAATTAGATTTGCCAGACAAATATATTTTTCCTGATTAGTCCAGCAAAAATACCACAATTATTTGGTCACTGTCAAAAATCCAAGGTCGGGTGATATTAACCATGGCATCCTGAGAGCATCCTGATGTTGTGAGCTTCAGTTGAATTTTGCTGTGATCATCAGTCTGGAAAGCCTAGGAATAATTTTGAATGTGTATCAGTATCAACTATATTTTACAATTAGCATGTTGATAGTTATACAAGCTGGTTTAGGTGTGCCACAGCGAAAATGACCAGATGGTTCATCCACTCAACTGCCAAGTATTTTTACTAAATAAGTACTGTACCTGCCATTCACAAACAGCTTAATTGTCCCCAGATGAACTTGTGGCAGCACTCTGGCATGTCAGGTTAATCAACCAGAGCAGATACAGTATAACATTATCTGAGTATTTAATTTACTGATAGCTTATGGATGTAATGGCATTTATAAGCAATTACACTAAATGTATAGCTCTTAACCTACACCTGTAACAGGCGTAACCTCAGTTCTTCTCTGAGTTCTTGTCTGATTCAAGTCTGAGCGTACTTGCAGGGGTCTGCTGCAGCACTGATAGACAGACAAAGAGCATCTGCTGCCAAATAGAATTGGCTTTTGATCGGTTGATCATCAAAGTATTGAGCTATGATACTTCTTATCACACGCTGCACCTGCTTAGGTGGAAATCAACAAATGCATTTTTATAGGGACACATGAAATATGTACAGCGTCAGCCTGGCTCTGTCCGACTATTGCTCTTAAGTCAATACTTTTCACTTAGATTATAGTCTGGAAACCCTGTTCACATTATTGTTTTCACAGCCACCCTGCTGGTGACCCAATCAGGGTGGGCAAGTCCTGATGACGTTGAAGTCAAGCGTGTTTCCGTTTCAATGGTGGTAGAGCTATACTGTAGATGAGGCGATCTAAACAGTTGTAGCCATGCCGGCATTTGTCACAAGTCAGTCAACGTGGTTGTGTTGTTCACTCTGGCACAAACAGCACACAAATGTACTTAATTTTTTTGCGTAGTTTAGTTGGTTCAAATAATGCATGACGATTGTTGCCAACATACGTATGTGGCATATAGCCTACTGTACATACAATGTAAACATATTTTTTCTGGTAACGAGGATTTTTACTACTCAGGAATAGACATATAGTCTATACTGTACTCCATAAACTACATTACATTATTATACGACAAGCTACCTAATTAATCTATAACATTTACATAAATTTACATGAATTACATGAACAGGAGTTTTTTGTTTTCCTTGAAATTCCATATCCAATTTAAGCAGTATAAGCTTGTAAACAGTACTGTAGTAAGTACAATAGGATATATTCTAGCAGGTGCATAAATGACGATGATCAGGGAGATCAGCGATACCTTACAAAACAAGAGATTGCTTGCTATTATCAATCATCTATGCTATTGCTTTGCTAACTACAGTATTTAGTTCAGTTTGTCTGACTTAATTTAATTTACACGCAAAAACACTCAAATGTTGTCCATGTCTGTGATCTGAAGACAATTACTGTTGGTCTGTTGAAGTGGAAACTTTCCCCACTGCAGACTCAACAATCATTCAAACTTGACAATCAAATTATTTTTTATTATTATTTTGTAACTATTTTTTTTTGCCCAGTATTACCCTGAAGAAAAATGACTTCAAAGACAATTTCTCTCTGCCTTGCCCTCTTGATAGCAACCTTTTTAAGTCTCCTGTGTCTTTGCTATTTCTTCTTGGAAAAAAAGATAATGGTGTGATCAAAGCTACTGTAACATGTTACTGATGTCTTCACAATGACTGCAGTCTGAGTTGAACAACAGTGAATATGGCTGGAGATATTTTCATACTCTGCCAAAGGCTAAGATAGAGCAATAACCTTCTATTTGATGGTATAGTGTAGTTATTGTACTCTCAACCCTCTCCAGTATAATTATCATTCCTAAAGGAATAAAAACTGCCATGTATCACCCTCAAATGGAATTTGATTGGGCATGAAACTGCAGTAAGGACTGAAACCATAATTTCAGTGGAAGAATGTGTCATCATTAAATACTTTGTGATCTTTATTATGGTTCAAATATATCACCTCCACATGTGAACCTAAAAAAACACCACACAGGTAGACCACAGAATGTAAAGTCTTGTAATTCAATGTATTCACATTACAACATCCACATTGTTCAGCTTGTGACAAATTCTAATGGTCTTCAAATATATTCACTATATGATACATAATACCAATAGGCACTTCCAGTAAGTCTGGCAATATAGTAGCTACAGTATAGTGTCTAAATTACAAAATGGTAAAAATAAATAATGTATATCTCAAAGAGTTTTTGTAGTTTTAAGATTTCTTTACTGTACAGAATACATATTGTACAAAATGGAGCATTAACCTGCAAGGAAATGAGTAATTTACTTCAACAAATACTGTGTATTTGGATCTATTCTCCTCATGTAAGTATTGCTACATGTGGTAAGTGCAAGGTACTAGTGAGCAGAAAACAATTTATCATTTATTAATGTGTCAATTATATAAAAATACAAGTCACTTTTATTTTTTACAGAACTGTAAAGCTTGTTTGGTTCTTGTGGATAAACATATAATACATGCGTGATGCAACTAACTAAATCCATGTGGGACTTCAAAAAACAATAAAATGTAAAAAAGTACCATATAGACTTAACATGGAACGAGGTGAAACTGACACACAGTTAAGATTGTACCGCTAAATAACAATCACTAACAAATTACAATTTACAATGGGCACGATCCCAGCAATATACATTTAATGGGGGTTTCCATAGCTGATGCCAATGTATCTTAAAATGGCTGGATATGCTGCATGCAGATCAAAGGGAAATCTCAAGCAGAAGCATGCCATAAAAATCACTGTGAATAATAATTAGGGCCCAGTCTCCGAGAGGCATATGACAGGGAAAGTTTGACTGTGCATCAGTCTGGATTTCAACCTATTCCTCGTATCTAATTCAAGAGAAAACATAAATTCTCCCAGCAGTAATTTTTCCTAAACCTGCACACAAACACTGCAGCTCCCCAAAGACTCTATATTTCTTTAGGGGAATACATGGAAGAATTCAGTTGTTTATTGAATTGTGGTTGCATTCACACACACACACACACACACACACACACACACACACGTGCGCGCAGGCGCACATATATCTACACAAACATGTATGCATGCAAACCAAAGTTGTGGAAGGTTTACCGTTTAGAGCTATACTCTATAATGCATAGGGAAATGTAATTATTGTATTGTATGTAATTACATAACGTGGAAGCGGGAAATACAGTATACTGTCTCTTTAACACCATGCATAGCCACCCAAAGTCTGATTTTTTGTTTTGTGATTGCTCACTATGTTTTCATAAGATGAATAATTCCACTGACCCAAATAGAGTTATTTTTGCTCATCAGGCATTGGGTAACTGCAATGGTCTGATAGCTGCAGGCTCTCGCATCGTATAGGGTCCAGAGGAGATGATTAGACTGCATCTAATGCCATTCTAACCACTAGGTCAACCCATTATCTTTAATTACCTGTGTATAAGCGATGTTCATGCCCACCCCTTCAGACACACACAGTATCAGAGTTAAAGCAGCTCATTATTGATGCTCTGCGATATTCATCTCAGCAGGGGAACACTGTGTGGCGACATATGAAATCAGCAGGAACAAAATTACATAATGTTCCTCGGTCTGTGGCCCACAGAGAAAAGTAGGCTATGTCAAAAAAGAGGAGGATCACTCCTTTTACGGACCTGTGCCCTCATCCGTGGAATTCAATCAGCAAAATTAACACTATAGCAAATTATACCGTAGCCTTCAAATGCTTCAACGCGAGCAAGATAGGACGAGCAAGAGATTCGGCTGTGCATGTAGGTCATGAGAACTGGATCATATGTGTTGTGGGTAACGCATTATGGTAGCCTGTCTGCAACCTGACCCTCCCAGTCTACACCACCCATTCACATTGTTGGAACTTCATCTGACACGCGTCACCAAAATATGAAAAATAAATGTAATCACGTACAGTATATGCAAACATATAAAGTTTCTAAAGTTGTCCGGGGTTATCTGCTTACTGTTACATTATCAAGCTTCTATGAACAGCTGGAGCTGATTGGCATTACAGGACTTTAGCTGTTTAGCACATGATGAAACTATCCACACAGCTATAGGCTTCTCCCTAAGAGGCCTTAAGAGAATGGTAGGTTATCGACATGTAGGCATCTTTACTGTATCCTAAAGTGCAGCCCTGTTTTAAATCAGATACAGTCTATGGGTTGTGAACATAATCTGATAGATTAAACCTGTTTTATGATTTACTAGTTTACTTGAATCGACATTTGACCTGTTAAATATACAGTATATTATATGTAGGAGTAGGTGTCTAATCACAGTATAAGGACAAGTATACACAGAATTCTAGTGTACATATTTAGAAACAATGTGAAAAAGGATGATAGTGTTCAGGTGTGGCAGAAATTCCAAGGCTATTCCATTATAGTCATTCTGAAAGATAATATTAAACATGTGATGGCATGTATGAGTTTTACTGATTCACAGTTTGGCACTAGTTTCTCTATGGTGAAAATATTAAGCAAGTGTGTTACGTTTGTCATTTTCTTATGCTTAGATGCAAAAATACTGTAAGACATGGATATATTTTGCTTCTAGTTGATCAAAAAAAAAAAAAAATGGAAACCCATAAATTAACCTGAAAATTTAAATTCATTACTTATGGGCGCACGCACACAGGCACACGCACACACATGCACGCGTGCGTGCACACATACACCCACACACACACGCGCACACGATAAAATCCCCAATGTTCAACAAATAAAAATTGCATTATTATTGAAAACCAAGTGATGGAATGCATTGTTCATCATCTTAACAATAATGGGTGACCTTTTATTTTCATCTGAAATCAAGGGAAGTGATAATGGTTTTTTATCATATTCTCAGCTCTATAGCTTCATTAGTTCACTGTAATTTTCACGCTGATGTTTGGGATGGAATAATCCTTTGGTCATTGTATTTAAAAACCAACATCCATTGACTTCTATCAATTCACAAAAACATAGTTTTATTGCCTCGACAAATCGAGCTGAAGCCTCTGCTGATAGTATGTATTCTTAAATTGCCTCAGGCCAAAATAATCCAATTGTTGCAGTGTTAAAATACATTTTAGAAGTATGTTTATGATTAAAAGAAAGTCAATAGAGGTTGAAAAAATAAAGGATTTTATTTTTTTGGTTAAGGAATCTATAAAATTACGAGATTAACAAAGGTGGCGCTTTAATGTAAGTAATTAATGTAAGAATCTTCAGATCTAATTTAATTCCCTCACCCTCCCCTATCCTATCTGTACATAGAAAAAGGAAATCACATTGAGCCATCAAGGCCTGTGTCAGACCTAAAAAATCCCACCTTAAAATTTAAATACAAGTACAGGTTAGTGTCATGTTTATATAATTGCATTCAGAAAATAATTCTTATGTATAAATTTGCAGCAAATTTCTGCAGTCTTATGTTAACACGGCAGGTTGGATCTGGGCACGCAGTCTTCCTCTCCTCTTTAGATTATAGCAAAAGAGTCTGAATCCCAAATGACTTCAGTGATCCCGTATTGCAATATGGAAAGCTCCTCAAAAGTTCTGTGAAAACCAGATTTTCAGATAAAATATGTAAAACACGGTTTCACCCACCCTGTTTTTTTCTTCTTCTTTATAGGCACACGTTTCCCATAATTCTACAGTGTTGTGTCTAAGTGATGTGCTGGCAATAAAACAGAAGTCTGTCGATAGGTTAAAAACAAAAAAAGAACTTCTCGTTCTAGTTAAGATAGTATATTCCATGAGCCATTTCACGCCAACTCCTGCTCCTCCTCCTGAAGTTCCTCTTTTGAGTCCTGTGGAGAGAGGGACCACACTGTATGCTCCTCCTCTTCCTCGGGCTCCTCCTTGCTGCCAGGCTCTTCCTCTTCGTGAATAGCCTGGATTGGCTCAGCTACATTGTTGAGGCGGCCTGACTCTTCTGCGATCACCTTCTTCCACATCTCGTGGTTCTCTAGCAGGTGCTGGCTGATCTGGCAGAACACGTTCCTCCTCTTCTTGAGCACTGCTTTCTCTGGAAACACATTTTTGCAGGTCTTTGACGTATTTGTGTGCCCATGGTGTTGAGGCAGTTTGCTACCATATTAACTGTTTATTTGCTAAACATAACACTAGCTGTGTGTGTACACTGTACTACTTACTACATAAGCATAAGTCAACATTTTACCATATTCAAATTACAGCAGGTTTAAAGTGGACATGAAGTAGACTAGACTAGAACAAGATATGTAAAAACGGTTACACCTTAAATTATAATAGAATTTACGATGTTATTATTTTGAACTTGCTCGCCGCCATATTGCTGTCAAAGAAGGTAAATCATTTATAAATGACACGGTCACATACTGCTGTGTCATAACAATAACATAACATAGCAGAGTGTTTGAGCTTGTCCTTACGCGACGCCTCTGAGCTGGTGGATGCATCCTCTTCTGCTGTATCCTCATCCTCCTCGTTCTCCGCTGTTTCTGTGTCTTCCACGTCGGCCTCGGCCTCCACCCAGCGTCCCGGCATGAGGGCGGCTGAGTCGTAGGAGTTGCACAGCGGCCCCACAATGTGCGTGATGAAAGACTCCTGGAGCTTGGCTAGCTGTGGTGCCGAACGGTCCATGAACGGACTGATGGGCAGGCCCAGGCTGGCCTCCTCGTCCCCCTAAAGAGGGCATCGATCGCATGGGACAATTAGCTTATTTACTTCTCAAACGTTGTTTGCTCTGCACAAGTTGTTATTAGCTTGAAACCACCATGTACGGTATGCTAATGTATGCATGCAATTGCAAACATGCACATCGCTGCACAAACCTCAAACGTACTGTCTAACTTAGAATTAAGAAAACTGCTTTAGAATACTTGCATTACTAACATGATGTATAGCATTGCTTACATAACTTGCCTTTATTAGATCGGCATTAATTTAGTGGATGGTTGTTTCAACACACACACACACACACACACACACACACACACACACAAGTATGTGCATTAGAAGTACACTTATGTAAATGTGGGACACCTCCTTCACTGGTGGTTTAGAGGTTCAGATGAACAACAGCAGACATAAGGAGCATATTTTCTGCTATTCTGTCCCTGCTCACACAAATATTGATAGACCAACTAGTGGTCTGGCGAAGGATGAAGAGCATACGACTAGAACGACTAGTACAAGACTATACGAGAGTAGACCTACGTGGACTAAACCACAGCAAGGTATTTTGGTTGCTTTGGCAACTGGCCTCAAGTGTCATCCCGCAGTACTATATAGCGTGCCAGGGTTTCGTGTTCAGCGGGGCGCGACACTAATCCGCAGCACACGACGAAATCACAGAAGGATTTGTGATTTGATGGGATTTCTCAGCAAACAAAGAGACTGAATAATGAAGGTGTGTGTGTGTGTGTGTGTGTGTGTGGGGGGGGGGGGGGGGGGGGTTT
>JAODOY010000021.1:1044046-1061802 GCA_025399855.1 Forbesichthys papilliferus
TTGAGTCACTATACACACCTGAGTCCCTAGCAGAGGTGGTCATTGAGTCACTATACACACCTGAGTCACTAGCAGAGCTGTGGTCATTGAGTCACTATACACACCTGAGTCCCTAGCAGAGGTGGTCATTGAGTCACTATACACACCTGAGTCCCTAGCAGAGGTGGTCATTGAGTCACTATACACACCTGAGTCACTAGCAGAGGTGGTCATTGAGTCACTATACACACCTGAGTCACTAGCAGAGCTGTGGTCATTAATAAGGCTAGGCAGGCCAGGGACCGCCTGTGTGGTGAGGTACCAGACCGCATGTAGCACATCTGTGGCATGGATCCTGTTGTGATCTGCACCATGATAGGACACATAATTAGTAAGGCTAATCTCTTTCTCCACCAGGGTGCACTGTTGGTCTTCTTTGTTTCTACCAAGAGCACACGTTATACAGCCAGGAAATGGAAGAAAATGGATAAATGTCTCCCTCTAGTGTTGTAGTGTTTGTGGAAATTATGTTGGAGCTCGGCCCTTACATGGTATGTCTCTGTAGCCATTCTCGAGGGCATGGAAGTAGTTCATGAATTCTTGAACTGGGATCTTAAAGGTTGCAAATAGGCCAGTGTCTTCAAAGAGTCTATAAGCAACCTGGTATACAGAAAGTATATTAAAACACAGTGTACTGTACATGCTTCACCAAAGTTAAGTAGTCGGTTGATGTATTACCCAAGGAATAGCTTTGGAAAAGTAAGGCAATTTTAAAATACTAGCTTAGAATCACCTTTTTTTTTACAATATTTTAGGTTCAAGGCAGTATACACAATGGAAAAAACATATTAAAAACATAACTCATGCTTCACAGCTTACAATATAACACAACGTCCCAAGCTAAAGCCTAAACCTAACCAATCAGATGCTCCCTAGAGTGTGTTTGAGAGGTGGCCTTTAAGCGGTTATGAAGGCACAGTTGTCCCACCTGGCTGAGGATGCGCCCACATTTCCCATTGGTCTTCTCCACCAGGCTGAAGATGGGGAAGTTCCAGTTGTTGATCTGAGTCATTAGGGATTCCAGGTTCTCCATGATCAGTGGTTCTGGGGCAAGCATGGGTTTGTCCTTCAGGTGACGTGGAAAAAAACAATACATACTTGAGATGAAGGTTGTGTTTGTCTGGTTGCTTTGATGAATTGGTTGTATTCAATGTTTCTATTGAGCCTCTATTAGATATGAAAGCTACTGCATAAAGTAGGTACTACACCATCAGTGCACCAGGTGCCCAAACCCTCCTTACCTCGGGAGGTATTAGTGGGTGGAGAATGACACTCTGGGCGGAGCTTTTGCCTTCCTCCGTGTCTTCTCTGTGCGCTACATCGCTGCTGTCGCTGTGGTTGGCTTCATGGGCGCTGTCATAGTCTGATGATACCACCACCTGGTCCTCTGCCAGCAAAGAGACAAACAGCATCACTCTGGAGCTATTCTTGCCAACACAGTCTATAACAAGCCTGGGAAACAGTCAGTGGGAAGCTATATGGACCATTGTTTTATTTAGGGATAACATGCTCTCACACTGTCTCCCAATAGTGGTAGGAAATATGTTTCTCATTCACCTCATTTGTTAAACAATGTCATGTTTTTAAAGGTCACATTTTAAGTATTAGAAAATACCGTATTGTATGTATTATTTACCTATAGTCAATGGCTAGTATGTTTCCTTTCATATTGTTTGTTTTACAAATGTAATTTAACTGTAGTATTGCAGTGTTTCTAATAATGTGATCTAATAATTTGAAAAGATCTTCAAAATGAGATGAAATTCTGAAAAAATATATGAAGTAGGCTAAAGGTAAAGATTGTGCCTGGAGTGTAACTGAAAGGATTAGCAACATACCTGACTGCTGTGTTCTATCTGCTTTGTCGATGGAGCCCTCCCCATGGCTCAGCTTGATGTATGGTCTCCCACAGCTGGGCACACCAAAGGAACCAGTTAGTGACACTTAACTCTTTAATTCCATTCACCAATGTTTTCATGTTGGCGCTTGATGATGGTTGTTTACAGCTACATCATATCATCATACAATGACAAAATACACCTTTATTCCTTTTGTGTTTCTCTTGTGTAGCTCTCTAGAACCTGAGCAATGTTAGATATGTCACAATGTAGCAACGTATAAATACATAGCAACATTTGCATATGCATTTATAAAGCTAGCAACTATAGAGAATGTAAAACAGCCGTGAGCGACAAAAACATCTAGCTGCGAGTCAAAGTCAGAAAGTATACTGAAAATAGACGGTCGGTGTTGGAGAAAGATGTGCCTCTGCAGTATCAACACATCACAGTTTATGGGTGACATTAAGCCTGTGAAGCCCAAGGGACGAGGTTTACAAAATGAATCAACATGTGATCTGCGTGCCCACCCACCCGCTTCTCCACAGCCCAGTGCTCTTCTTAACCCTTATGTTGAAGAGCATTCAGCCATCTGGAGTTAAGACACGACATATTGCTGGAACCAACATTATGTAACCACAAATTGCACATACAGACCCAAGAGCAACACAATATATTGACATGAAAATATACATGTTGTTTATAGACACATTTCCCAGATAAGACGCATGCACGTGCTAGATTTTGTTATCTATAAGGAATGACATTCATTTAAACATTAATTTAACAAGATAGTTTGAATGCAGACATCAACACAAAATGCACTGAGAAGAACATACATACATCAGAAAAACACTGGTACTGCTCTTGATTCAAACACCTAATATAAGTTTAAATGAGATTGACAGCTCTATTGACAGGTCAGCATGTAGGCTCATCAACAGCTATCCTATAATCCACACAAACATGTCAATACCACTTTCCCTAAATATCAAAGACCTTCTCAGGCTTAGCTGTTTATGGGAAGAAGTTTGGACCAGCCAGGTAATGGACGTTACATTGAGGACACCACAAGGTGCCGTCCAGCTGTTCTAAACAGTTTGCCATGTTCTGTCAGAAAATAGGTGGTTCCAATTAAAATACCTCTTCCCAAATGTTCTAGAAACTGCCTTCTCAGGAAATGTCTGCCATTAGAGCATGGTGTCACAGGGAGCACAAAGGCCTGTAGTGTGTCTATCTCCTCTTGATAAGTTGGTTCATGTGCACTTCTGAGCCTTAACACTCACCCTACGTAATGAGTCAAACACCTCAACAAAGAGTGTACTGTTGTGTTTGCATGACCCGGTCAGACTACTGTGTGTAAATGTCTAGCAGGTGTGGAATATAAAATAGTTATGGTTTGGCAGTCAAATAGGACATTAGTACGTTATTGTTAGGCAGTTCAGGCATGTCGCTGGCTAAAAGAGTTAGCTATTAATGAAAGTTGAGAAACTGGCTTACATTAGGCCTACGTGCTTCCTGTTCTGCTGACGCAGCAGAAAAATGCTAGCTACTGACAGTGGGATGTCAAAATATAATGGGTTTAGGAATGCAGACCGCATTATTGCACTGTCCCACAAGACATGGCCTTTTACAAAAACATTTAAGTAATAGTTCTGTGTGCCTATTACAGAAATATAGTCAAACTGTTATGCATCAGTAAAATAACAATTGGGCGCCCCAAATAATTCCTCTCTTGCGTATACTCACACAAGCATCTTGGCATCCATAAATATAAGACAATTGTCAACTAACAAAAGTATAAATTCCAATGTTTTCTTAGGTAAATCCCCCCCACCCCATAATTTAGCTAATCTGTTGGCGGCATGCTAATATATGTGAATGACCTCTGCTACAGACAGTTTACATTATTTTTTCTATTCTCAACCTGCGAGCAGCCTGACAGATTACAATTGGTTTGGCGCCGATGCGAACAGCGCCCGTGCCACGATAAACACAGCAGCCGTTATTCTTTTCCAGTAATGTAGCTCCGGCCTGGCCCCAGATGTCAGGAAGATAACAGCCCGGCAGGGACAGAGGTCAGGGGAAAGCTGACCAGATCTGCCAGATAGAGGCTTTGATGCTAAATACTACTGTACGTTACCAAAGCTGACACGATGGAAAAGTAACTCATAATTGGATTGTGGATTGTGGAGATTTTCAAAATGCAGTGATTGTGATGGAAGTCCTATGTTATTTCTTAACCACTACATGCTGTTACTGTACTCTAAACCCTTATTCACCAGTATATTCTATTGCCTTTGTTTTACATTTACCGGGCTTCCCCTCCTTACCCTCACAGCCTGACATCGAGGCTGCCTGTGCTCTGGTGGTACTGTTAACCTTTGACCTCCCGTTTCTGGGTTGCCTGCCTGCCCTCGTTTTTACTCATGCTTCTGCCAGCTCCTATTTGAAGTTAAATACAGAGCTACACAAAGGTTTCTGCCTGGTCATTGTGTTTGCTATAGGGTCTGGTTTGTGATATCCACAACAACGTCTAATGCTTGAAATGATGAGATTTCTGAACGTATAGCTCTTCTATACTATACTATGCTGTGCCTAGTAACTCTGCTTGTGTGTGTGTGTGTGTGTGTGCGCGTGCGTGTGTGTGTGTGTGCGTGCGTGAGTGAGTGTGTGCGTACGTGTGCGTGTGTGTTTGTGTGTGCGTGTGTTCGTGCGTGAGTGTGTGCGTGTGTGTTTGTGTGTGCGTGCGTGTGTGTGTGTGTGTGTGCGTGTGTGTGTGTGTGTGTTTGTGTGTGCGTGTGTGCGTGCGTGCGTGTGTGCGTGCGTGGTTGTGTGTACGTGCGTGCATGCATGTGCATGTGTGTGTGTGCGTGTGTACTTAATTGCGGTGAGCTCTCGTGACAGACCCAGGTGTTTGTTTATCTTCTCCCCCCAGCACGTGGCCCAGACCGGCTGCTGACTGCTGACTGTGCCCTGCGCTGGACGGAGGGCACAGACTGATGTCTTTGTGTACAAAAGCTGCTCGGTGTGCTTACACTGATGGGGCTTGTGAGGATTACACTGTCACAGTGCAAACAGAGCCATGCAGCACAGACCACAGAGTGACCTGGGGAAGGAGCATGTATCCAAAACACATCTGCCCACGGGAAATCACTCACAGCACCTTTCACACAATGTTGCCGGGACAGAATAAGGTTGTGCTGAGGCCTGCCGCAATCCTATTCAGTGTTCAAACTGACATTCCACGGAACCTTCCAGGGACTGACAGGGATTCTAGTCAAGCCTTGCTGCTTTTCCCCCATTCTTTTCTTCTATAAAACACTTGAATGTGTTTCAGCAGAAACCATGTTGTTGTTAGGATCTGTGATAATGCCCTCCTACACTACACCTGAATCTCTCATGGCTTACACTCCTCTCTACTCCCCCTCTACAGCATGCTCACACCCATCTCTAACCATCCTAAGGCCATCCACATTGCTGTGGATATTTAAACAGCTGTTGCACAAATGTGAGGTTATGGGGTTGCCGCCACGCAATTGAGGAGCATACCTTAAATGTCTAGAGGTCCGATAAGTCTTCCAAGGCTGCATAAAGCTTAAGCAGCAGCATGCCAGCTGACTGTGATATAACTGACTGACTGAGGTGGGCAGGCACAGTCTCACCTGCACTGATACAATCTGCAGACGCTGCACTTTCCTAGCACTCAGCAGAAGACGTGGCATACATACATGAGTAGATAAAGTGCCAGGAAACACACACGCACGCACGCACGCACACAACTGACCTTCACTCAGTTTAACATAATTTACAGTAACAACAGAATACGCACAACTTTTAATGACAAAAAGACCCAGATTTGGCCTACCTACAGTACACCATAGGCATCCTTAAAGGTACAGTCAGTAATGCAGGGTAAAGATGGTTGATATATGAACTCAAAAAACACCTTCCCCTTCAATGCCATAGGATGCTCCCTCAGAAGCTTGTGATGCTAAGGCTAGCATAGTTGTGGTGCGGTCTGCACCACATTGTTTATGTTCCCCTTTTAAGAGCCAGTGTAGAAATACCAGGGTTTTTTTTCAGTATGCACACAGAATGCCGACAGTGAATATGTATTTGCTGATTTTTACCAAAGTGTATTAGCTGGACACACTGTAGGGTTTTCTGGCATTATGGTGTGAAAGAGGGACTTTACAGTATATACAGGGAAGCCTTAAGGCCTCAACATATTTGCCGTGTTGAAGGGCCGCGTGCGGGACGAGCACTACTCCACTTGACCTGGAATTTGTGTCGTAGCGATATTCCCCAAAACGAAAGGTGGCACTGTATACAAAAATGTGTAGGAAGTTGAGGTAGTTGTTTTAACTCCCATTTTTTCTATTGTATTGGGAATATGTAGTCTGCAACTCTGTTATGGTTTACTACTTCTCAAGGAACACTGGGTGTTTGGTGTTGCTTTAACTGAGAAAGAGCCAGGACATGCCTATTCTGTCGGTTCGCCCGCTGAAGAAAAGCGTAGTTTGTAGTGTATCCTAGATATCTAAATGAGAATCATACATCGTTCTTGCTGTTCACCGTTTGTAAATAAAAAGTTATTTAGTAGAATAACAACCATTTCTCTTGTCTTTGTATTCGAATCAGACTGGATTGTAGGACAATTATTTTAATGAACCTCTAGCCTACTCTAGAGAAGTGCACGTAATAGCCAGAGACGTGACATGACAAGTCAATTTTAGAACGGCAGGCTTCCAACCATCTATATTTTCTGTTTGAATTCTTCTTCCACAATTAAGATAGAATGCTAGAGGCCCTATTATTAAAATGTACCGGCCTCTAGAGATGTCCATATTACCAACTTGACGGGGGTGAAACAGATTTTCTGGATGAAACATGAAGGCTGAGCTTTTCTGTTGAGGCGGCGTTAATATTTTTAAGGATGAAGACCGCTTGCTATCTTGCGATGCCCATGTTCACACATCTTCGGAACACCAACACGCATGCTAACTCATCTTGTAATCTCACCACACACACACACACACACATAGCAGTACAAGATGTTCTTCAAAATGTGCTTCTTTGAAATTTCAGAAACAAAACATGAAAGAAATCTCTAAGCTATTTTGAGATACATTACACTCTGCAATCATACCAGAAATATTGCACAGAAAGTCAATTGTAAATTATGCTGAAAAAGTTCACGAGGTTAATTATAACCATAACAACCAATTTGGAGCCTGTATTTATTCTTAGCTCACCTTAGATTAATATGATTTATTAAGTAAATATCTAATACCTGAAATAACACTTGAAGTCATGCAATAATGTATGTGATGGTCACAAAGTTTTCCATTACTACATAGACCATCTTGGACAAACACATTTGCACCTTGCATAGACGTATGCACGCACAAATGCACCTTTCTCCAACAATGTCCATTTATCCTTAGTTCAGTCAGGACTAATTTGTCAAAGTAATACTTTATAAACTTAACTATTTACAGTTGGAAGTATGGCTGTTCTGGGAGCTCCCGGCCCTTCCATGCGTATACATGGAAAGCCATGTGCAGGTAGAGCAGGAAGGGACCCCTTTTCTATACACAAAGACACGCTCATCCAACAACTCGTCAAACACGGTCAACCAATAAAAGATGTGGAGCCCACACCGCTGATTAAATGCTTCATCTGGTTTCTTTGTTACTTAGGTTCATTCTGACACCCAGAAGTCAAACTGCCATTGTGGCTCACATCTGCAGCCATGGTCCATGTCCTGACTTCTGTGCTCACTGTTCATTCAGTCTGATCATGTATTCAATATGTACAGTACACAGCCACCTTATTGAAGATGGCCTGCAAAACTTTCAGTGATTCAGTAGTAACCACTTCACAGTCCTGCTGGCATTGATCATACTTCAATCGGGTGTCAGAGCTGCAGGCAATTCTTTTATCAATGCCGAAAAGTATAAAAAGCTCAGAAAAAATAACCAGAAACTAAAATAATCTATAATACAGACTGAGAGAAAGGGAAACTGATGAATCAGAGGCAGGGAGGATCATGGGAAAAATGTGTGCTTCATTCACGACATTGTCATACCTATTTCACTATTGATTTACTTAATGCACATTAAATTAATGCATATTATCGCATACAGTATTTGAATATGCTTTGTGTCTACGTAATGTACTGTATATGATCAATAATCTCAGCTTTTAAGCACATATGAAGCACATCCCAAATTCTGACGTGTGTTATGTTGATGTTCCAATTGATGTTCCGGTTTGTGACGTATGTATCCCATGTAATAGTGGTATGCTCACAGAAACAGTCCCTCCACATCGTACCGTACCTGCATGTGAGGGTTTCATGGTAGGGTTTGATACTGGCACTTCGATCCCTTCGTACAGGGCCGGGCTCAATAGTGGGCAGGCCTGTGGCAGAGGTGGTGGTGGTCCACGTGGATGAAATCCTCCTCACGAGGCCAACATGGAGGCTCCGCCGTATACGCTGTGAGAACACACGCACACACACACACACACACGTTTTGTCATGTTACTGCAATGTATTACGCTGCTCTCTAATAAGGGATGCGCCCCGGCTGTTCATTTCTATATTTCTCCAAAACAATATGGCTGACAGGTCAATGGGTGACTTGTGCTGTCTGTTGAGATGAAAGAAATAGAATATTCATAGTGTTCCTACTGAAAGATAAACTGATTGTGTTTGTTATGTGGTCAAATACAGTGCATTCTGTGAAAGACAGTGTTAAATCAAGTCAAGTTGGTTTATGTAGCACTTAATCATATTTCAGTCTCAAAGGGCTGTACAGGCCCACATTTCACATGGAACACAACACCACCGCCTGTGCTGTATCATCCCATAGGGCAAGGAAAAACTCCCCAAAAAGTACTTTGGGAAAAAATACTGTAGAGAAGAAACCTTGGGAAGGGACCACAGAGGGAGGAATTAGCTTAGCCTAGGTGGCCGAGAGGCCAGCAACTATTAGCGTTACTCAGTGGGCAACATACTGCATGATAATGTTTCCTTAAAAACAGAATATTATACAATGTCCGTATTAAAACATATATTACTGTATAAACCTCCAGTTGAGGACATTTCACACAATGACCTCACAAATGACGACATTTCAAACATCAATGGCATTCTGTGTTTGATGCTTGTTCGTCTGTGTCCATCTGTCTGTCCGCCTTCCTATGGGGATTCCCAGTGGCCTGTGCCCCCCATTCCCCCATGTGACGAGGCCATCTGTCCATCTGTTGGGTGGCACGCAACAGCTTGCCAGGCTAAACATGGCAGTCTCCCTCATTGCTCCGCACAGTGACCTGGTGAAAGCCCCGCCTCCCAATCCTCAATGAGTTCATTCAGTGTCAGGTCTGGCTAGCTCACATGTACGTGTGTGTGTGTGTGTGTATGTGTGTGTGTGTGTGCATGCATGTCTTTGCTGTAATGCAGCAACGTACTTCATGTTCAGATAACTATTTCTTTTTTTTTGGGGGGGGGGGGGTGTAGGCATTAAATAAAATCTATTGCTATGCTCTGCATCGGACATCAGCTCAAACTAACATGGCCTGCGAGGACACAAGCAAGCGCAGAGCTTCTCTGCTTTTTCACCCGTCCCCCAGCAGTGCGTCAGGGGTCTCTGGGGTGGACACGCCTAGCAAGAAGAGCTCTGACCAGGTCTGTGTTTCTTCGGTGCCTCTGCACTCCCTGGTTCGCACGCTAACATCTGCGATTGGTCCTCTCAGTGCATTTGCATGAAACGTGTCAGTGCCAAGTGGGTGCTCTTTCCTTTATTTACATATCTGTCTACGGTAGGTTTTTGTGAGGCCTTGATGTCAGTAACCAGAGTAACACAGATGTAACCGTTCTTGTGACATGCATGTCGTTCTTCATATGGAAGAAATCTAGAACAATTTCGCACAACTATGATAAATGGGAGTCCTGGATCACAATCTGGTGAAGGGATGTGGTGGAGAGGGTTCTAGCAAATCTACAGGGAAATACAGTCACCTTCATGTTGCGTTCTTCTCCAGCTTCTCTCCTATACCCTTCATACACACACACACACAGACATGCACACACGTACACACAGACGCGCGTGCGTATACATACGCGTATACATACACATATACACACACACACACACACACACACACACACATACGCACAGCGTATGGGCCTACACATCTGTCATGTTGACACAGCTGTAGCTATGAAGGGGAGAGCAGAATATGTCCAGCAGTAGATGCGTGCCTTGTTTTTCTTTGCTCAGCTCAGTGAAAATATAGTCCTTCATTTGATGCTTAATATTTTGAGAGCACTCATTAGCCAAAATACAAGCTTTGGCTATGGTTCATAAAGGTTTGGAAATCTGTGTAGTGTGTAAATCCTTTCAGCCAAATATGTCATGATACCTATCCATTTAAGGAAAGGTGAATTCATTTGTTTGTGGAAAATAAACAACTTTACATTGTTTATCTATCTAATCAATACATTGATTAGACAGGGGTTTTGTGTCAGTCATAATACTACTTCAGTCAGGGTGGGGATGTACATTATTGTGCTCTGATTCGAATTGAAAGCCCAATTGTATAAAGTGTGAGTGCTTCTGTGTACATAATGACTATGCATGTAATTATTGTGTAGTATTTATGAATTAAAATGTAACTGCACCGTAAAATATTGTTAACAAAGTAATAGGATCTGAGACGTGTAAGATATGTTAATATTGACAATATTCAGGATTTTATAAAAATCTGCATTTTATGGGCTGAAAACAGATCTATGCGTCGTATCCGTTAAAAATCACCCCAGTATCTGCCTGGTTTTCATTGGAACATTCAGTACGGTCATACATCATCAAATTCAAATGTTAACGTTAATGTCAATGGGGATCCCCCTTTCAGCCCCTCCCCTCCCCTCACTCAGCTCCTTGACACATTTTTCAAAGTTGTAGTGGGTGAAGTCAGGCTCAGCGCTGGGGTGCAGTTACACTTTAAAGGTACACTCTACAATTGCATTTGCTTGCTTGTATGTGACTGATTTGAGACTGCACTTTGCCACAGTAATTACTATACATATGTGACAGCTTGTAATTTGAAGCAACACATTCCCTCCTTATGCGTCTATAAGAAAAATGTGTTATTATTTTACTTCCCTTTGGTCTATATGGTTCTATTTGTTCTAGTATGCCTTAGCATGACCCTTTTCACCTTGTGGATGGAGGTCTTCTCTCCCTTCTCAGGCCCCTCCTCTGAGTCTGAGCAGGTGTAGACATCACTGAGGTTGAGCAGGGGAGCGGGGCGTGGCCGGTGCAGTGGTTGGAAGGTAAGCTGTGTGCTGAGCAGTTTGCTTACAGCCCTCAGTGAAGTGCAGGTGTGTGGGGTTAGCGAGGGGTCCGCCAGAAGGTCTGTGATAATCCCGTGGGCCTCTCCCATCACAGAGATGTCCACAGTCACACTAGTACCTGAAGACTGGGGGAAGGTGGGGGGGGGGGGTTTGGGGGGAGCGAAAGGAAAAATGACAATGCTAGCCAGGCTAACACAATATTCACACGTTACCGAGTGACAGGCACGTGGAGCTTCTAGGTGAGGTGCCTGGAATGTACCATATGACAGCTGCTCCCTTGTGAGAAATTATTGTAACAGTTAGCGGTGAGATTGACGTCTTTACTGTAGCTCTTTCCACGGCGAGAGAAAGTCAGCCTACCTACGGACCATCTATTTAAGTGACAATTGCCACTCCAGTTGACTCATTTAAATCTACAAGGAATTACTGCATGTGGAATGCCTGTGTACAGCTAGTTTAGCTCTCATTGTGAGGGTGAGTGTATTATACTATTATACTGTACAGTATAAGGACAGTAGCAGCTTGCACAATCATAATCATATCATATCATGATAAATGAGCACTTAACCAGACAAAATGCTCAAAATGAAACAAAATGATACCCCAAAACAATACCCAAACACAATAATGTTTAAAAACTAAAGGAAACAATAGGCTAATGTGGGAGTTTAATTCAGTCATGTTGCCACCTGATCCACAATCAAGCAAGTAAATGCATTATGTAACAATCGAAACACAAAAGTACACAACAGAGGTGTTATTCTATACCTTTTATGGCTTGCTAAGAGTCGAGGAGTCGGTTAAGGAGTGTTACTTTGTAGTAGGAGTAGACATACTTCCACGGCTGTATTTCACAACGCCTTTTTAAACATTTGGACAGGTCACGTAAAACATTACGCTGAAACTGCTCATCACAGCTGCACGCTGCTTGACGCTAAAATGAAAGTGCCCATCAGCCCATCTCAGCTAGAATCGGACCTTTGAATCCCTCATCTTTGATTCTTGAGATGGCCTGCAGCGTGTTTTAGACAACAATCACAATCATCTCTTAATTTCTGTGTCTATAGGCCCGTTGGACAAACACAGCCAAACACAGGCCAGTACTATTAGCTGCCAGCAAATGTATCCAATAAGCACGAAGGTTCCTGTTTCTGCCATAAGAATGTTATCAGATGTTCTACTCAAAAATCCCATTTACTTTGATGCCAGGCACCTATTTTGATCCTATTTACGTTGGCTGTAGCGACAGGCTAGTCCCTTTGTGTGAACACCTTTCAATTGCCTCCACTAGTGGGAACCGCAAAGGTTTCCTATTTTCTATCCCTAATCAGATCAGCCACTGGATTTACATGCTTTTCCATTTGGCTCTAAGACATACAAGGTGTGTGTTGTTGGCTGGGTGTTAGCGTATTCTGCCACACATGCGCTAGACACATTTCTCAACCCTGGTCTGGGAAGCCCACTGCCCTGCATGTTTTAGATGTCTCCCTCCACACCTGATACAAATGAATGGGTCGTTTTAAGATGGGGATGTCCCCATGGGATCAGGGTGGGAAACACGTGTGGTGACGCTGGCATTTCAAATGCTAATCTGTAGATGCTAGCTAATCCGTAGTTGCTAATCGGTTCGACAAGAGGTGGGGCCCTCGGTTGAGAGAGGAGGAGAACTTTAACCTCTTCCCCTCGCACTCTGATTCCCTGCCTCACTCTTATCTTGTGTTCTCCTCGGAAAAGCAAGCAGATGTCTCTCAGCTCAACTGTGGGACAATTTAGCGGTGAATCTAAGAAGCGATCCAAAGTGCAGACACACAAACACACACACACACACATGCATGCACAAATACCCTTGGCGTGATGTAAGATGTCTGCGTCAGGTTCATGGACAGTGCTAAAGATGTGAGCTGTGGCACCCAGAGGAGGGTCTCACTCTGAATCTGTGCTTTTCCTATTGGCCTCAATAAGTAGCCCTGCTGTATGATAGAAGCTGTTGTTGCAGCCTGACGATAAAGCAATGGTTTTCCTCAGGCAGCCTACAGGTGGGCCTTATGCTAGTTCTAAAATTAGAACAGGTGGTTAATTGCATTCACTCGATGGCCCTGATTAGAGAAACTGAAAATGAACTGGGTTAAGTTCTCAATTCCTGAAATACAGTATATTCAATGCAACAGAATACCAGCAATGAAAAGTGAGCTGCAATATCTGTTTTCTCATCATGCTGTGTAATGGACATTTAGACTATTTAGTTCAATACAATATATGGCATTCTATGAAACATTATTATTTATCACCCAGTGTGCAATGTTAATTGTTGCAGCTCACTCTACTGCATCCGTACCTTCCTGGAAGTGTTGGAGTCCTCCATCTGTGGTCCCTTCCCAAAGTTTCTTCTATATTTTTTTCCCCCCAATTACAGTAAAGTTGGAAAAGTATTTCTTTGCTCCATGGGAGGATAAGGTACAAAGGGTGTTGTTTGTTTCCATGTGAAATGTGGGCCTGTGTAGCCCTTTGAGACTGTAGTGTGATAAAATAAAATAAAACATGGCTTCTTGATTTGCCCTTACAGTATATTATGGAGTTTTGCTATTATATTATCACTATTTTATTAGTAGGATTGTTGTTTATATTTAATGTCAATGCCATTGGATTTGAACGTTGCTTTAATAAATGGTATTACTATTATTATTATTATTATTATTATTATTATTATTATTATTATTATTATTATTAATAATAATAATAGTTGTAATGTTATCATTATACATTTAGCAACATCTGTAAACATCCTCTACTCAAAATCTGCACTGGTTAATAATACCTTTACACACCTACAAGCAACAAGAACGCTGTTGCTTGTAAGAGGCTAACAAACTGCAGAGCATTATTCATTTGGTTTCCTTTGCATCTCTTTCCCAGCTGGCTGGGAGATTTAACCCGCGGCTATTTGGTCACAGACCAACACCTACTCTATTCATTGATACAATTACCACTGATGCTATAACATCAATGAATTGAAATATAGGACAGGTGTCGCAAAATAAATGGAAAAATAAGTCTGTTAAATCACCAGCAGCCTTGACAAATGGTCTTAATAGCCTCTGTGAGAAGAGTTTGTATGCCATTAAATACACCATACATTAACACATGGACAACAGTTAATGTAAACTAAACTGCCGGCCATTCAAAACAATTTGGCAATCACTCCAGGGAAAGTGAAAGGTACTCTGTTCACACACCACCTCTGCATTCAGAGACGTACAGTCAACACTGTGGCCCAAGCCCTTACTCTATGCATCATTTGCAATGCAAGCATTTGCAATGCAAGCATTTGCAAATACATCTTACAGTACAGTTTGGTTGGTAACATACTGATGTGAGGAATTAGGGAGGCACATCGTACACTATTTGAATATCAATTTAAAATGTTGACACTCTGAAATAACACACATCTGGTGCTGAAAACAGCATGCACACAAAGACTGATTAAATAATTAATAATAATTATGAAGTTGGACTCAGGTACATTATACACGGGACTTTCTTGAGTGAGCATGCATGTGCAGTGTTGGGCAAGTTACTCAAGAATTGTAATAAGTTACTAGTTACTACTAGTTACTCATTTTAGAATGTAATCCTCTTTATTGGAACAATAATTAGCCTTAGGGGTCAACAATCAGCCAAAGAGAAAACATTGCAGCCTCACAAACCAGGTGATTTGACAGGTTGGTTTAATTTGTCCACCCGTAGTTTGCTACGACCAGAAATCTCGTTCTTGTAACGCAGTAACTATTAGTTACTTGGATTATTAATTGTAATCTTATTACTGTTTTGGAAATAGTAATTAGTTACACTACTAGTTACTGAAACAAGTAAAAATATTACAGTAACTAGTTACTAGTAATTAGTTACTGCCCAACACTGTGCATGTGTAAACCTCACATGACCCATGGACCACCAAACCAACTAGTAATTCAACAGTATGACCATATCCAAATATGTATTTACCAGTCGACATATGAGAGATGAATATGGTGCCAAAGAACAATGCCCTGATTGTACGGTCGTACTGATTATTATTAATGGCAGTGGGGTCACATAGTTGCTATTTCCAAGACGGACCACTTGGCGCACTTTTAACCTCTCAGCCGCTTGAAAAAAACACAATCCTCCAAGGCCCAAGAAGAAGAAAACACACCAGCAACGTGGGCTTCTTCAGATTGTGTTACAGTGAGAACACCAAGTACCACTGAGATGACTAGAAGACTTTCCGCAGACTAGACCTCCCCACCCAACCTCTGCACCCCAGAGACTGTTGGAGAAAGAAAATGGATCCTCTGAGCGGCACAATGACTCAATAACTCAATATGAGTGAACGTTTTACACGCGCACACACACACACACACACGCACGCACACAAATCTGGAGAAATTCTGCAGTGCTCTGAGGCTATGGAAATGCATAAAATAATACTGTCACACCCATTGTTGTTTAAGAGCGATGCAATTGAATTTGCTCAAATCTCCCTGCAAGTCTAGAAGTCATTAGCAGTGCCGTCCGCGTAATGGGCCTGATTGTGTCTGTCTGGACAGATTAGCGGAGGAGACGCTCGGGACATGCTGGTGATCTTTGCTAGGAATAACAGAGCAGTGATACAGCGTGAACCACAGGCCAACGTTGTAATGTGAAACTCCATGGAGACACTCCTCCTACTGCAGTCAAACTTGCACCCAACCCCAGTCCCCAGTCCCCAACCAAAAACACCTCCCCCAGCCCGAACAAACCCCCACTGTTGGCTAGCTTTGACTGCCTGCTGTGTCCAGCCCCCGGGCCGCAGCCAGGATACAATTACACGCTATTCCATATTTTATTAAAAGGGGCAACATCTAAACAAAACAGAAGAATAACTGCTTCATTAAACATGTACTGAGAAAGGTCAGTCCAATTGACCCCTCACATGCTGCTATTTCATCAACAAGACCAAGAATGTTTTTCCTTCACTAAATCAAGTAAGTTTCCATTTCCATATGAAAAGCTAAGATTTACTGTAAGCAGAAAAAGACAACCAAACAATTATTAAGGGTACCATTTTTATTCGTGCTAATGTGCCCCCAGAACCCCAAATATACCTTGTTTACATAAATGCACATAGCGTTGGGTGGAGGGGCATAATATCATAATACATCTCAAGCCTATGGGCGCTGTAGGGAGAGGATTACAGTATAAAGGAACACAAACCACTCAGCAATGTGGGGAAAGCCCATACGCTCACTAAGATATAAAACAAAGCAAAACATGTTTTATTCTCTGGATTCAAATATTAATGATGAAATGCTGGACTTTCCCTTTAAAACCTATGATCAAAGACAGACAGACAGACAGACAGACAGACAGATAGATAGATAGATAGATAGATAGATAGATAGATAGATAGATAGATAGATAGATAGAAAACATCATGCACATAGAAGTAATTGAGTAATACAGAAACACTAGAATATATTCATGCTAATGCTAACAGACCTGTTTCATAACAACAATGTTCTAAACCTGAGGTATTAAATAATACAGTGTTCAGCCCATAACTAAAACTGAGAGGCTCTTACATATTCAGACAACGTACGCTATAACATATGCTAATAGAACAAGGACACACACCAACCAGAACCTGTGACCTAGTTGACATCCAAGTTATGTATAATAAACACTGCTCCGTCAGGCTATCGGGGCTGCTGTGTCATGGTGTGTCTGTCCCATACCCAGCATGTCTGTCATCTAGCGTAACATTCACAAGGCCTGGGCCCACAAGCACACTTTTCTTCAGTAATCTCCCTGGGTAATGTTCCAAAACCAATGTGTTTTCAAGTTGAATGCAAATATTTGAATAGCTCTTTCCATACATAACTTCACTGTCATTTATGAAGTTAAAACATCCACCGCAAACTTCAGGAGGGAGTAGGGAGATGTGGTTTGGAAACAGAGGCTGCTTAATGTGTGCATGTTGGCAAATATGGCGCTTGAAAACAATCAGGCCCTCTGGTCAGCAGCACTGGGGTTGAGTGTGATTTACACTGTGCGCTTTACTACCATGGCATGCTGTAGCAAAGCACTAGCAGCCTCTCAGAATGCCTGGTCCAAGGAGAGAGAGCCAGCGGGAAATGGCCATGAAATGAAAAGCATGCCAACACAAGTTCCAGACTTGACTTTTTCAGTATCCCACTGACAAAGCCCCAGGTCAGAAATTACATTACACACATTTTTTTTCCAGTGTTTTTTTCTTTCAGAGTTCAGAGGTCAGTAAATGAAAGCAGAGAACATAACTGAAACACAATAAACAGGGTAAAGGAAGCTGCTAAATCAGCAATATTGTATAGTTTGGGCAATTATTAGTAGTGCTATACCAAGGTGAAACGTTAGGGTTCTGGTGGCACTTCAGTAACATGCGGAGTTTAACCCTTTCAAAGGTACAGTATATGTTTAATAATAAAAGGTATAGCATTATTAGTAGTGCTATACCA
>JAODOY010000021.1:1070391-1085477 GCA_025399855.1 Forbesichthys papilliferus
ATTATTATTGTTGTTGTTGTTATTATTATTATTATTATTATTATTATTGTTATTATTAATTTAATAATAACAATAATAATAATAATAATAATAATAATAATGATAATATTATTATTATTAGTAGTAGTAGTAGCAGTGGTGATGGTGGTAGCAGTAGTAGACATACATATAGAATACATGTTTTTGCAAAAGTACAAAAACACATCAGCAGCCATTACAAAGTAGGTTATTAACTTATACAAGTAGGCCTACCCATTACAATAATCGGGCAGTTGTGAGGTGTCACAGCCTAAATCCTTCTTCTCAAGCACATGGCTTAAATACATATAGGCCCTATACATTATTGTGTATATGGGAAGGTTCATAAATGTGTACAACAAACTCAAATTCAAACCCATGCAGCGGGACAACCACCCCTTACAGTACCTGGTCCCGTTGAATGCATGGCAGAGACGTCCGTCTGTGTGTCTTGCTGTTAGACTGACTGTGTGCCATGTCTGAGGATATCACTGAACTGGATCTCCTTCGCCTTTTAAATACTGGGATATCTTCTCTCGTTCCACTCACGGGGGTACAGCCCTCCCTGTGTATCCCTTGGTTGGGAAGAAGCTTGTCAGCATACCTCGCCAGCAGGATGCCCAGCACTCCGACCAGGTAGGCTACGTACGGTCTCCAAGTGGCCCGCACTTTGTGCAGGGAGATTATCGAAAAAGTCCTGACGACCCCGATGAACACGATTACAGAGACGCCTTGGTTCAGCCGCGCTACCATCAGTGCGCCGGTGGCCAGGCAGACGAGCAGGACCACGGCGGCTGTTGTGAATGAAAACAGCTGTTCATCCGTCCCATGCAGGAGGGACCACGCCGCTGTCTCGCCCAGGTGGCACAGCGTGAGCAGAAAGAGGGCGGTCTGGACAAGAACTCCACAGCGGATTAAATACAAAGCGACCCAGAAAGAGGCACAAACCAGGTTTAACAGAGGCGAAACAACGCTCCAGCAAGTTTGTAACAGCTCCGCTACGCAACCTGACACGAACTGAACGGGAAACAAGGAGAGTACGCTGTCAGCGCTCCAGTCTGTACACTGGACCAGCAGAGCGAGAATAACTGAAAGCGACCCCACACTCACCGCGCACCGGAGTCTGTGGCAACTCCATATTTTAGTCAGCATCAAACTTCCCCACGACTCATAGTCCTGGTCACGGCACAACGGAGTGACACACGTTTTCACATAACCGTTGCGATCGGACGCCCTAAAGCTTTTTTCACGAGTGCTGCACGGCGCACCACTACTGACAGATTCTGCATTCATCGCCATCACTCATGGCAGATCTGGAAGTATGAGGAAGTCTATTGCACCTCTAGACCTGCGGGGTCAAGGGACACGACATGTGCTGGCAACAGAGCAGACAACCCCAGCATAATAAACACGCAGAGCAAATACGCACAAATGAGTCTCCATTTACGCGCAAAGACAAGTGGTCGCTGAGAGCATGTCGTTGTGTATTCGGGTTTGAATTTGGAGGAAGAGAGTGTCCCGAAGCAGAAGGCATGGAGGCTGGATGGCAGAAGAGTTCAGATGTTACAGATAGGGCGCAGCTTCTCTGCACAATGCGTCCTGCTCTGCCCTCCGCCGTACACGGAGCGCTGTCTCTACCACTTCTGCTGTCATTTCTTGGTCTCCTGCTACACTTCTTCGAGTCTTTAAAGAGGAACCAGTCCCGTTCACCATCCACGCAACCTTCCCGCCAGCTGTAGAGCTACAATTGCTTAGCGCGATTGCGATCCTTTGTTTTTTTTTTTTGTTGTTGTTTTTTTTAGATTCACAAGCTGGAAATCAAACAAACCCTAACTTAGAAGATAACCCATGAGTGGAAATGCCAATATGGCTGTGCCTCTAGGTTTCTGGATCTACGAGGCTGTGAAATGAGTGTCTTCGGCTCTCTGATCGTGCGCTATAGGCTAAAAGCGTGACTCCGTTCATTCACTCCCGAGTCCGACTCAACATAGAGAACAGCTACAATATCACAGCTCACTGAAACCCCAAATCCTTCCCGAGCCAGCCCAGCAGGGGTTGTATTCCGTAGAAGAGATGTAAATGCTTAAAAATTACAAGAAAAGAAAACGACTATTGTTTGACATTTTTGTTTGTCACGTTGATTGTTTTTATATAGTAGGCTACATAGAATTAAACACAAAATAAGTGACCTACTTTACTAGGAAAACCAAAGGAAGGTGCACTGAAATACAAACATTTCTGGCCACATTTTAACTCAAATGGCCTTGTGTGCTTTGTGGTTTTACATTATCTTTTCAAGATTATCATAGGCAGCTTATGGGTTGAACCTCCGCGGGCTGTGGGGTGCAGTAAGGGAGAAGGTTTAGACCTCATCGTGAAAGCTTTGCATAGGAATTCCCAGAAAGGATCAGTGTTGCCCTCAAGCTTTACTCCCCATATCCCCACTACAAATTGGCATTGAAATGTTCATCTCAGATAAGTGTGTCTGCTGATGTATTGAGTCCACATGGACAGTTTCCATCACTGTTTCATAAAACATAGCCATACTCTATGCATATGTGTGTGTGTGTGTGTGTGTGTGTGTGTGTGCGTGCGTGCATGTGTGTGTATGTAAAGTATGTATAACACGTGGTTTCTCCTGATTGGCACAGATGTTCTCCTGAATTCCTCGCAGCATCACAACCCATTACTCACTGGTTGTGAGACAGATGTAGTAAGAAAGCACACAAACACACATGCACAAATACAACTACTGTATAAACAAGCATGTGTTTGCACACAAACACACACTCCCTGACCTACAATCTAATCGGTCTGATCATACACACACAATCACAGCAGTCCAGATAAACGCGTATAAGCAAATAAATACTCTAAACCTCTATCTACATAAACACACAGTATACCCTTTTTTAATATATGTCTTTGCGTTTATGATCTTGCACATATATACAAACATCAATGGAGCTGGAACATACACTAGACTGCAAAGGACAGGAGACCCTTTGAGGTCTCAATCTCATTTATTAAAGTTTTTTTCTATATGTAAAACTATAGTGGAGTAATTGCACATTGTGAGCAGAGAATGGTATCACAATCCCTCTATGCATGTTGTAATTTGAGTTCCTCTGTTGTCTGCAATGTATTTGAGGCCCCCAAAGCATATTTGGTCAGATATTCTGGTGCTGAGTGTGACATCTTGTGGCAGAAAATGTTTTATAGAGCAACTTTATGTTCCCATAAACTCTGTTGGAATTGGATGATATTTACAAACTGGAATATCACAGTATGTTTGATGTTTTAAATTAGGATAGTATTATTCATATTGAATATACGGTATGGGAATCAATCCTCTGAGAGTCCAGCATCCTAACTCTTTCTGCCAATTATTTGCTGCAATAGGAAAACATTTTATTAATGTGAATGTGACACATGAAACTTGAATTTCAGTCGCTATTGAATATCATAAATTGTTCAGATGTGTAAATCTTATACCACAATATTTAAATGCCAAAAGATATTTAGTTTCATATCATGATATCGATATAGATATAGTATATTTCCTTGGTCTAACCCTTGCGCAATTTTAACATATGACAATGTATTTTTATTTGTATTTAACAACAGACACAACTGTATGATGTGCTTGAAATTTCAATTCTATTAGTGTGTATTCCACCAGGATCTGAGACAGATCAGATACAATGGCCCCATCTATAACTGTGTAGTCAATCACCTGTTTCCCTGTCAATTTGGTTTTGCACCAGGCAGGACGTTTAAGGTGTGCTAATAGGACTAGATAGGACCAGAAGTGGGCTATAGGGCCTGTCAATCATATCTCACCCACCACATGTTCAACCAATTAACAGGGAGACCCTTCCATAGCAGTTCATAATATCACACTGCCACTGTGTTGGGGTGTGAACATAGACTGTAATGGAGAAACCTTCCATGACATCACCCATTGTTTTTCTCAAAAAGGGATTTAAAAACTGCGCTGTGCTGGCTTTGGCCGTCGCTATTTTTGCAGTACTTTACTCTGCCTGTAACGTCCAATGCCCGCTTTTCATTATAATGGAATAAATGTTTGGCTAAAATATTTGTAACTGAACTATAATATTCACCCCTTGTACAGTAGTTGTCATTAACGGGGAAACAGTCATGCTACTATCTTTGGCATACGCATAGGCCTACAAAATCATCAAGTATTTCCTCATACTTATACAGTATTTATGAGTAAGAGGAAATACTTGATGAGTTTGTGACACTGAGTTAGACAGAGCTGCTCATAATATAAAAATAAATCTTGGGTCATATTGACCCTAAGACAATAAACCATTATTGTTTTTGTTGCAGCTGTACCAGCACCTAAGCAGTGATAGGGAGAGGGCCTTGTGCTCTCTGAGTTTCAAACTATCACACATTTCTGTCACATTAGTTTCTAACAAGCAGGTACTCTGGTTGTTGAAAAATGTATCCATCACAAAATTGTCAGAATCTGCAGTTCCTCAAATGGCCACTTGAAGCTAGCTCCAAGAGGGTCAAAATAAACATGTTCACAGCCTTGTTCATAAAACGGTTTGGTAGCTATTTCCCCTTGTTCATGATAATTGTATGGGGGGTACATCTTTCTAACTCATCAGTTGAAATATATTAATCCATACATATCCTATTTATAGGTGGAGTTACTGAACAGGCAGGTACAGAGACTTCCTGAGCCAGCACACCTCAAGCTTTACATCCATTATTGAGAAAATATGGGTGAGTCTATGGTTTCAAACATACTATAAATACAGACACAAATAAAGTGACAATTTAAAGTTAATTAAAAAATATGAAAAACACCAATACAGTAAATGTATTTATTTGTTTATTTATTTTTCTTACATTTAAATCTTGATCCCCACAGAAGCATCTTTAGGATGTTTTATTACATTGCTGTATTACAGTATTTATTACAGCAATACAATAATGGCAGGAACACTGTCATCTGAGTTCTCCTAGCTGCAGAGGAAAGCATGCAGACAAGAGCAAAGCCATGGTAAAGTTAACCAGGGGACGTGCCTGTGATAGCTCACATCTGGCTTGTAGGACACCGTGCCTCTTCCAATCTGTGAGTATCTTGGCTCTTGGCTCCTGCATGCATAATGCACAGTACCAATCTCCAGCAAAATGCACCATGTGAAGATGTAGAAAATCACTGCATCTGTGTGCGTGTGCTCTAATACTGGGTTCCTACAATGTGGGTAATTAACCCGTGAAACAAATCACACATTTGATAATAATAATAATAATAATAATAATGATGAACAAACTGATTTAAATAAGATATAGTAGATAAACAAGGAAAGTAAATGAGGATATGTATTTGTGTAGCTAGCAAACTGTCTCTGTCTCTTTACAGTGTACTTATGAAGGCGGCCTACTGCTGTGTATGTATCTTGCTGCATCTAAACAACAACAACAACAAACTAATAATTTGTACAGTAGTACAGTACAAGCAGGGTACTACTACAAATGACAGGTGGTACTAATGCCACAAATGGACCACTGCTCAAAATTACAATGCAAACCTGACTGTTTTGGAATGGGGCTACAAATGAGGAATACAGCAATCCGGCCAGATGTGCAGTATGTGAAGCGCATCAAATCTGTAGCCAACAGTGCAGTTGGCCTTGTTTTCTCTGATGTGATGACGGCCAGGACGAATTACCTTCTTTAAGGACCACGTCTTCATCCTTTTTGCGGTGTATAACACTCTGTGTGGTTCAGGCCTAATCAGTGGGAGTTCGGGACATCACACAAAGCCTCGCCTTTCAACGCTTCTCATCAGCCCAGGGCAAGATCATTGTGAAACCTCCATCACTCTTCCCAACCTACAAGTCTCGAGGCAATTCTGAATGACCCAGGAGAATATATATGAGCGTGCAATGCAAATGTGACCCTGTCACCTTATTAAATGATGCGGCCCATTGTAAAAGAGGATTCTTTTACGGGGAGCAATTAGTCAGACATCTGGTTTGGGTGTTGCAGGGAGGGCAGCTATCTGATCTGTCCCCCGGGGCTGCGGCTTACAGCTCCATTGCACTCGCAGGAAGCGTTAGCATCCAAGACCTGTTGCCACCTTAGATCATGTGTCATTGCATACACAGAGCTGTTTACTGTTGTGACCCACGCTACACAGCAAAGGCCCACGAGTCTGCTAGCATCCAGGTTGAAAACAAACCCATGATAAAACTTACATTAAACTCACACTTCAGGCAAATCTGGCAGGAACTGGCCTACATATCAACGAATAATTCACATAAGACATAAGAGTCTGTCTCACCACACAAATGATTGTAAGAGTCCAAAAAGTAAATGAGGTGAAACTAAGTTTTTCTTCAGATCAAAGGTATTTCAGGGGTGAAAGACAAAGCACTGGAACACAAGTGACGTGGAGTTTGAGGAGAGAGGTGTGGAGTGATTGATCCAAGTTTACGCTGTGTTTGACACTTGTGTGCTGTGAGTCTGAAAACCATGGCAGTGTTTACCAGCTTTGATGGGTGCTGCCCGGATTGCCGCCAAGTTTCCACAAAGCCGTGGAACCCACCTCCCCTCGAACATGCACACACACTCACACGCACGCACGCAAGCACACACACACACACACACACACACACACACACACTAGACCTGGCATGTTCACTGAACTCCATACCTGCGTAAACTACAGCAGCACCCTATGCTCACCCGAGGGAGCAACAAGCTTAAGTATTTAGCACAATATATAGTCTGTGATATCCTACTGTACATAAGCCAAAAACAAGAGTGTAGAGTTAAAGCCACATCTTTGTCTCATTTGATCATCTCATTGGCTTCACTGCTTTCCATACGCCAATGCAAATCCACAAGGAAAAACCGGTCTGTGGGTAGAAACGTCTCCCTAGATGAATATGAATAAAGGAAAGAGATAATGATTTCAAATGTTTAGGCCAAAGAAGATGAGACAAACCAATACTATTGATGTGAAGCCTTATCCCCTTTGGTTGGTTGGGAATCTACGCTCCTCTATTATGAGGAAGGGTTTTAATGTACAGCTTGTGGTACACTGCAGTGTCTTGTAAGCATGGGAGATCAAATCTTTGAAGTCTTCTGGTCGCTCTTTGACTTCATGAATGCTCAGTGTTGGAGCCAGGCTTTTCTCCAGTCATTGTCTTCTCCAGACTACAGTACATTGAAAATGACGGCTATAAAAGAAGTAACAAGCATCAATGCATGTGTGCATGCATAAACAAATATGGCCGATTACATATAGACATGTTCCCTTCAACACACACTCTCACACACACACACACACACACACACACACGCATGCACACACACGCACACACAAAGTTACGGCATGCTGGAACGCTTTTGGTGTGGACATGAGATGACATTAAAGAAAGAGATGGAAATAATGTACTATTGTTATTATTATTGTTATTATTAGTAGTAGTATAGTAGTAGTAGTAGTACTGTGTTGTCTGTTGTTTAAATCTAAGCGCAATTACTGTAAAGAGACACATGACTTGGTTGAAACCTTAAAGAAACTCTGTTGGCTGGTACTCTTCTCTACTCCTCCCTCTAGAGCGCTCATAGCTGGCAGCATGATCTGCCCCTCCCCTTATGACAATGGAGCAGTGTGCTCCTTGTTGTCATGCTCTTTGGGTGTGGGTGAGTCTCAGTGATCTTAATGTGGTTAAGTCTCTGCAGCATGGGGGCGCTGTGTTTAGGGAAGGGCCCCTCATGAAGGATTTTTGGGATTGAATTAGAATATGGATACTTAATTCACTGGTGTGGGCGGGGGAACTGCAGAGAGCAGCAGAGAGTTGAAACACTGCATCAGATGAATAATGCAATTGCCAAGGTTAGAGTGGGAAAGGAGCTGCACATTTCATTTCATATATTCACGAGTCAGGAAAGTTGCATGTGTGAGTTTTGAATATTTCAGATCAAAGTTTTCAAAGTTGTTTGCCTCTGCAAGTGCACAACTGGTGTGGGACTGCTTGTTTCAGACACAACATACCTGCTCTGGTCTGGGATTTATGCTAACAAAAGAAAACTGCAGGAACATGTATTATGTATTCTTTTCTGTATTTTCTTTGTTTTGAGACAGAGAGATAGAGCACAAATTTACTACTAAGCCTTCTCTAAACCGTAGATCATGGCTTGACACACTAGGCAGCCCAGTGTAATTGGTCTATATTTGCTCACGTGCTGCCAGGAAAAACACTGGCCATACACCTTGTATGAGAGATGTCCAACTCACAAACGTAGTCTTTCACATGGCCACTCTAGCCTCGGGAGATGGGCCAAGAGAGCTGACTGAACACCTTTACTTTTTCAACGTCAGTGTGCATGTTTTCCTAAACAGTAGGAATGCTGTTGGGAGCAGACAAACAGGAAGTCATTGGTAAAGTGCCTCACGACAGTAATGAGCGTTCCCAAAGCGTCCAGTAATAATCCAAAACAACAATAAAACAAACAAACTGCTATGGCATGTCTGTCTCTCTACCAAAATCAATGTGAAACTAATGTGACTGAAATTAATATGTGTTGGTCTGGTGCCACGGGCTGGCTACATTCAATATGATTTTTGTTCTCAATTTATAGACTTTTAATACCCTCCAGCTCAACTCTACTGCAGTTTATAGCATATCTAAACTGTATGTAATAATTCAGTGACATAGCCCAGACTGTATACTCTTGTTTTCCTGGGTGTAAATATGCTATTAGAGAATGTGTTTGGATGAGGAGAGAGGAATTTGTTGCACACAGAGGAATGTGGAGCACATTCTATTGGCCCAACGCACATCAGACATGTACAATCAGCCAGGTTGAAATGTATGCTGTGTTTGATGCTCCCACTTCAAACCAACTATAAGGTTTTCACTCAAATATATAGAGCAGCTTTCCTCCTTCACGGCCAAATCAGCTGCGATGTGGTTTCATTTTGGAAGACCTGTCCCCTATTTCTATTGCCCATACAGGTGTTGTATTATGCTGAACAAAACTACTACTATTACTGCTATGGAACCTTTCAATTTCAAGGATTTGACCCAAACGGGAACCTTTGTTGCTGACAAATTAATACAAGGAAGTGCCAAGATCTGCAGTTCATTGAATGGCCACTTGAGGCTGGCTGCAAAAGGGAGTCAATTCCCACAGACTCCAATAATAAAAATGTTGGACTTCACAGCAAAAGTAAAAATGTTTCCAGCTTGTTTCCAAAAATTGGACTCATCTTGAAAATATATTAGCCATACATTTATCAATTCTATAATGGATAGGAGGGCGTTACAGGCTGAGTGAGGTACTGCAAAGATGGCGACAGCCGGAGTCAGCACAGCGCAGTGTTCCAATCCACGCTCTTTAGAAAAGCTGTGGATGACGTCAGGGAGGATTTGTCAATTTACAAACGACGCACAAAAAGTAAAGACATTTGTTAACACTTGTAGGATCAGCAAGGGCGGAGCGACTACATTGGCTGGCTTTGACTGACAGTTACATATTTTAATTCTGCCCCCCATTGCAGGGCTGGGTACACTGAACTGTCCATAAAGAATGCTATTTGCATGTCTAAATGATGCATCCTATGGTTTGTTTCCAAGGAGACACTAGCTCATCGTTGACTCGGAGAATTGTTTCCTTCTCCTCCACCAAGGCAACATGTGTCTGCTCCTCTCTCTATCTTTATTATCAAATGCATATAGCCATGTAGGAAATAAAGGTCTTCAGAGTGAAAGGTGTCTAGACTGTTGGAACACAATTAGAAGGACCATGAAGGTCAGTGAAGAACAGCAAACGTACATTTAAAAGTCAAAGGCATCAAGCATCAAGTAAAACATTTAAAAAGTATTACCACTAACATTACAGTGTGAGTATTGGAAGCCAATTTAGCGAGCAGGAACTTTACCTACAATACAATACAATGTTTGTCGTACTTTTTTAACATTTCCTCTAACCTCTATTTTGTGCAAAACTGCAATGGAAACCTGGCTACAGACTCAAAATACCCACTGCAAATCAAATGAATCGTGTGTCCCAAGTCAGTACAAAGATATGTTCTAACAAAACACATTGGTCTCTGCAAAGCCCTTTAGAGTTGGGTGGTCTACCAAAGAAACTACATAGTATGGAGTTTGTAGGATTGAATGTTTCTTGCTCAAGGATGTTTCGGCATCCTGCGCTAAAATCGGCGGGGGAGCATTTCTTTTCCCCAATCATATAAAATATATTTCAAAGTCCTTACAGGGCTAGCCTTCGTCTCTTCAAACTGACAGCCCACTCTTCCTCTTTCATTAGAGCTTTTATTTGGGAGATAGGCTTTTAAGCTGCCATGCACCTCCCCCCCCATTCAGAGCATTTATCCCGGTTGCCATCACAAACCATGGCCGCAGCACATCAGGTTACATTTGGAACAGGGACGAGGAAGTATGTGACCCCTCAAAAGGAAGACGCCAGCTTGAGGCACCCATTTACCAATTATCACTCACTGTCTCTTGTTCTTTCTTGTATCAGCAACGTTTTATGGGGAAACACCATAGCTGATGAGCTAAACAGAGACTTTTAAGGCATTGTTTTAGACTGTCAAATTGTGATTATAAAACTTATCCACCCTCAACCTTCATCAACTAGGGGGGTCTAAAAAAACCTAATTAGGAACAGTATAAGGATAGCCGCAGTCTGTGACACAGTTCAAAAACCTTATTTAGTCTTCCCAGTGGCTGTTTGACGTCATTTAATGGAGCGAAGGCTGTCTAAAGTAAACTGACAAAAAAAGAGAAATCTCTAAGGGCTCACACTTGCCATTTGGTTAATCCTGACCATTGTAAATGTCAGTGAGAAATCGTGGAGCATCCCCACTGCACAAAGATTAGCAGAAAACATATGCCATTTCCAAGTACAGTATGTTCTACAAGATTGGTTTTCACATGAAGCACAATAATAAAGTCCATTAATCATTTACTCCATAAAGTGGGAATAAAAGTCTCTCAATCCTGCACCATAACTTCCTGTTTTAGATATCCAGACACACACTATATCAACTATTTAGCATTATATTAAATATTTACACATTATTAGTAGGTGATGATAGCTGGAAGAGTAGTAAAACAGTATGGTTTTGCTTGATGGACTAACCTTTGAATTAATAGAGAAGTTAGCAAAGTAGGGGCACATTTAAAACACAAAGGCAGTTGGTGACTGGTTCACTCTTTGCCTTGCTGCATTGAAGTCCTATCTAACATTAACTTTTTGATTTGTCTTTTTAAGTCAGGTTTATGTTTTCTTATCTATTTGTTAAGTAAACCATTGTTTTTATGTGTCATGTGCTAACCACTACCTTGTAATGTAATCCAAGACATACTCCCAAAATGTAAGCAATGCCTGCCTGGCAAAAACATCAAAGTTCACTCGCTTGTTGAAAGCCTTAATTCCTTACCTTGTTTCCTACTTGTTTTCATATGTCAAGTCCACTTTTCTCAATTGGCCAAGTACTTAGCTTGAAAATATTTACCAGATTGCTATGGAAATCAGCACAAATATAATGCCATCAGTCATTAGCAGCTCAGGGAATACACTTGACTGGATTCATTTATAGATGCATGACTTCATTAGTAATAAGGTTTGTCTTTATGACTGAAGCTGCTCTAAAAGAACTTCTCAGAAAGACAGGAGGATGGCTTGGCTCTAGTTCACCAAGTATCTTTCATTATGCATTACGTTACTGCATGCTAGTGATTAAAGTGATATAAAAGAATAACAATGAAATTAAATTAAATGAATTGCCTTAATTATAATTGATACAGAATTAGAGTGAATTTTTCCCATATTAAAAGTTTAGTCTTATCTTCTCACTTTTGTTAAAGAAAAGAGTAACCTATATGGGTGTAGACACCCATATAGACAAGAGAGGTGCACAAATACTATCTATGATGAAGCTATGTTAAAGGTCAAGACAGTCAAGGCACAAAGAACTGTTGAAATAATGATACAAAGATGAGAGACTCGTCTGTCTGTCTTGTTCTTGGATAGAAGTTATGACCATATTTCTAATAAAAGATCCAGAGAAAAGAGCCTTGCATATTACTGTAGCTGCTAATGCCTCTCAAAACATTTAATACATATTTTGCATGCATTTGCATGCAGCTTTATGAGGCTCGGTTACTTTTATGTGTTTACAGTACACTGGTACTTTTGTATTATAGCAAACATCAACATTTGTAACAATACCCATTTGTGTTCATTTGGATCTTTGTTTACATCCCAGCACTTTGACGCAAACAAAACCTGCTTTCTATTTTTTCCCAAGTACAGTATATTTCAGGAATATGCACAAATGTAAAGGGTAGTACCACATTCTCCTCAATATAAGGCACTGAAAATGTTCTGTGGGTCTGAATTATGCACAAGTTATTCATGGCTCACTGGGTGCTTTCAATAATTAAAATGCTAAAATGGCATATCGTAAAAAATTAAAATATCTCTCAACCCCATCCCCATATGCCGGACTGTTCCCTGTTTCAAACCATGGCGTTCGTGTGGGGGCAAGGCACCAGTTCTCAGTCTCAGAGGCAGAATAACAAAGCCAGGACAAAGGGAGGACTGTAAAACATTGAAAAGAAAGCACCAATAACACATCCCGAGTGTAGCAGTTTAACCTGCAGGCTGCTCTGTTCATTTTAAAGTGTCATTGTGACATTAGGACAATATAGTCGGATTGGATCTCTGCATTTTAAAATGAAATATAATTCAACAAATAGAGTCATGCTGTGTATAAATTGCAGTGACTTATAAACAATGTTTTAATAATACAATTACAGGAAACCCTTGAATTCTGCAATATATTCACACGAAGGCCAATTGGCACTGACGTAGTGACTTCTTTCCCTCTAGTATCAGAAAGGGTCTTAATGACCAGAGCCATTTCCTGCCTGTACTTCCTGGTGCTTAGAACAGTGTGTGTTGGGCTTGGACGTCGCTTGCGGCGCTGGACTCCACTCAACCTCAGCAAGACTGCTCCCTTGGGAGACAGCCTCTACATTGGCCAAGTGGTAGAAACCAAACACTCCAGAGCTTCCAGACAGGCCAGACTAGCGGGCAGTCGGCCCTGATATAATCTGTGTCCAGCCAGGAAAACCAGCAGCAGACCTTATTGCTCTGGTACTCCTTCCTTTACACGTGACTGTGGCTCTGGTGCCGAGATAAGTCTTGAGACTACAGTAACAACGACTTGGATATAAATACACAGATAAAGCACCTTAAAAGCTAACCCAATACACTTTGACATATTCAGCAAACATCTCTTCACAGTTGGCTAATTGTTTGTTCTGTGTGTGTGCTGAAAAATAATCTGGTGTTTCTACACAGTCCTGGCTCTGCAAATGGGAAAAAAACAAAGTGGTACGAACCGAGCTATTTCCCAGTCTTGGCAATGAATATACAAATTGGGGGGAAACTTTAATGGAACACTAAAGGGAGAGGAGAGGTTAATTTGTTTGGATGTTGAGTTCAAATAACAACAATATTTCTCCAGAATCACTTATACTCCGCCTGGGGTAGTTCAACAGCAGATAAATGTGGGAATAGGTGGCCCTGTCAATGTGTGCGTGACCACCTGAGTCTACAGCCGCATTGACGCCATTGAGAGAATTGGCGTGCTTGAGCATTTAGCATGTGTTGGTTTTGGCTAATACAGCAGGTATACTACAGTATGGTAGGAACATAGTCAGATGTTCACGCTATATTCCTGAGCTATGGAAACTGTGCTCCATTTAACTACAGCGGATAAACGCATGCATTAGTGCTGGGCAAAAACGGATGAACAAATGATGTAGAACAAATCATTTTGACCTTGATTATACCAAATCTGCAAGGGTAGGCAGTTTCCTTCCTTTAGTGCAACAGTGGTGGATCAGTTAAAATGCCATGGAGAACTTTTTAGTTTTTTGCTATGTAAATTAAATTTGTTAAAAAAAAAAAACACTTAAAACAAACACTTCTCAAATCAAATGCCAATCAAACTAAATCTTTTTGTATCAAGCTAAATTCATGTTGCTGTATAAGTTATCTCAGTGTAGAGGTCACATAAGTCACACAGCTCTGTCAGTATTACCATGGCCTAATTAAGATTAATTGGAGCCTTTATTTCTCTCGCTGTGGCTTATAAATCAAGTTTGACAGCTCAGTATTGAGGCAGTGTATATTAGGTAGCATATAGCCGTTCTTACAGTTCCATAGCAACTTACATACACAAATGCCTTTGAAGGCAGGTGGTTTTAGGCTAAAGGTATTTTTGACAGGTTCCATTAGACGACATTGACACACTGAAGAGCGAATGCAGAACAGAGCTCCTGGATTCCTCTGGGTGTTGTTTACCTTTTAGACCACATTAGATGGCAGCACATCTGATGTGGGAGAACGCATGAAAGGCAGTCCTAACACTGCCATATGCAGTGCAGAGGTGTCATCTGGTGCAAGATGTAGACACAATAGTACATGCACTAAATATGAGAAGATGTTAACTGTAATCATTGTGACTCTTTCAGTTACAATGTCAGTAGAATGCTAAATGACAAATAGCTACTAAAAAATAACTAAAGGCTAAATATGAGAATGAAATGACAAACTGAAAAACATCAGAAGCATTTTCAGACAGGGAATGATAGTTTGAGAAAAGCTGAAATCACTTTTGTTTATTAATAATATTGTTATCAGTTATTTTTAACCTTTTGGAAACAAACCACTTTATTTTATACATTAGGGCCACATGTGACAAATTGATTGGAGTTCTGACTTTAACCCTTTATAGGACACTCATTGAAATACTTAAAAATGTAAAATGTCAACCCTTGAGTGTTATTGCATGATAGTACAATACGTATTATAATAAGTATTATACATACTTACATTACTGTTGTCACTTTTCTGAAAATGAAACATGCTGCAAATCAAGGTCAACGAAGTGACCATATATCGTTCCTTGCCCTAGTGTTGTAATTTGTTTCCAAAAATGTAAGTATGTATGTATGTATGTATGTATG
>JAODOY010000021.1:1085577-1096714 GCA_025399855.1 Forbesichthys papilliferus
TATATAGAGAGAGAGAGAGAGAGAGAGAGAGTAATAAGAATACCTTATTACTTATATACAATGTGTGTGTGTCAGTCAAGCATTTCTGTACTTGTAGATTACATACAATCTATTTTATGTGACTGTGTCATTTGAATCTGGCTAGACACCAGTTCAAGACTGTGTTGACAAAGAGAGACAAAGAGATTCAAGTGGTTGCCATTTAAGTAACATTCCAACAAATGCTACACAATAAGCCGAAAGCACACAAAAGTAAATGTGGCCTATTTTTCCTTGTTCCATGCGGCAAGATCAAAGAAAGAAAAACACACATTTTAAAGAGTGTAGTATCTAAACATTCAGGTATCTTCTCTAGTTCTTCAAGTGAAGAGGTGGCGATATTGAATTTAAACAAAGAGCAAGGGCAGGCCAAGATTATTTCAGTGTGTTGAGAGGCTGCGTCAAGAGAGCACTTTATCGGGGCAAAGAGACTCTGGTAAGCGATTGACAGTTGAAAGACGAGCTTAATGCACTCAACAGAGGAAACCTCACTGAAACATAATTCTGTTAATTCAGTTCAGTTTCAAAAACACATTTTCCCCATTCCATTCGACGCATTGGGTCAAATAGGAGAGGGATCCATTACAGGACAGCATTTATACATCTATTAATACAGAGGGCCATCAGCCTATTTGTAAATTGTGTGTATTTAAGAGAATGAACCTGCCGTAGGATCGCGTACCATGGGGACATCTGCACCTGGTATTAAAAAACCTCATTGACCACACTTTGGTTGGAGTTGCTGCAGGTTTTTTACATGGTTGGGAAGGGATCATGTCTGTGTTCTGAGCCCCAATATTCCCAAAGTGTGTGAGGGGGTCACCCGTAGGTTGCTGAGGAGTAATGACTTGTGTGCGTGCTGTAACACGGGGCAGATGCTTTGTCAGCATCAATATATTTAGGTACCACTCATGAATTGGCATTAAGAAAGTGTGCTTGAATTACTTAAGAAATGTGTTCCATGCAAGCTGCTTGAGCGAAAGCATGCCATGTCTGTTCTCTCTTGGACGGCATGAAAATTACATAATTACACAACATTATGGGTGATGTAAGGAACCTCAAAATCCATTGTTTTCCATTCACAGGGGCAAATTCGTGGACCTTTAGTTCAGTGTTTGCTCTATGCTGGTATGCTGGTTGCCACAAGGTTTTCTGCTCAGTGTTTACACCAAAGGTGGGCTTAGCCGTCACAAGGAGAGTGTGCGCCCGTGAAAATTACATTTGCAGATAAAACTTGTCATAAACACCTCATTTGGTTTGGTGCAATTTCAGTGCCTGGGTCGCACAACTCCCATTTGTCTGCAAGTCCAAACAATTCTGAGTAATGGTAAGACTGTGGCCCAGCTTTGACAAGCACCCACAGAGCTCTGAGATGAAGCGAAGGCTCTCCCAAGCATATCTTAATTTAAAGCCTTAGTGGGAGGACAAGCGGAAAGCCTCCATTGATATTTGGCTCTCACCCATTTCTACAGACAAAGACATGTTATTGTCAGCACAGAGCAGAGACATTTTCACAGGTTGAACTACTCATTTCGTGAAGTGAATTAAACCAGAGAGTCTTAGGTGCTCCAATACATAATCTTCCTAATTACAGCAGCTATCTAGTTTAGCTTTTAAATGGCTATCCTGCGGCTAGAAGGCTACAAGTGTAAAAAGCAACACATTAAATGATAACTCCATTTGTATCTGGGATTGCCCTTGTGGTTTAAAGTTCAGCATGCCGAGTAGCTGTCAGTGCTCATTGTTTATTCCTCCTCTTGTACAGCTCTCATTTGTTTCATATGCATACCTTCAATAAATAAGTAAATAATAACAAATAAGATTGTTTCAAATATATCTTTTATTTTATTAATGTACTGTACAGTATTTCATTTTCAATGTCTCTAACATACTATATGACAATAATGGCTAATCATTTACTACAAAATGTTGCATAAATAATTTATTAAATGTCGAAAGAAAAATAAATATGCAGTTCATTCTTTGTAAGAGTCCTTCTTTGAGTTTGTAGAAAAACTGCCCTCCCTCGTGTATATATTTTTGTAATATTCTTTTTGTAAGTGTCATGCGAGGGCACCTCTACAATAGACCACAGGTATGATATGTACATCTCAGCTTACATGACAAAATCCCTTCCAGTTGCTTGTTCAACCATACAGTTGAAAAAAGAACCAAACATTGTCAGTACAGTTTAGAAAACCAAAATCGGGAAGCAATAATACAAATGGAACAAAAACAATGGAATGCGTACAATAAGCGGAAACGTTCTGAATATTTGACATGAAATCCAGGCCCGTCTTTGGCAATGCTGATAAAAAGAGGTGGTGGCGTTGTGTTGAGATACTGCACGTTCCAAATACCCCTTCCTCTCCCGCATCCGGCAGGATTTCATCAGCCAGTACGATTTTCATTGAATTCATTGAATGTTCTTAGTTGTTATTTTCTTTCTGTCTTTCCTGTGTGAACAGGAGTGGAGGCGTCCATACCCAAGGCATCCTACATGAACAATGGATGGTGTTTGGCTCTGACTAGTTGATCGGCCGTGCTGTTTTGCTTGTTACAAGTGATTTCCAGTGTGGGTGTTCTGGAGAACACTTTGCCCCTAGGTAGCAAAGCAAGAAGCCATAGTTTGCTGAAGCCTCCTACACACATGTGGTCGCTTCTTCTGTATGTGTGATTCCAACAAACAGGAACTGCCTACATCTAGAGGAAATGGCTTTTTATGACTCAAATCCTAAACACAGGAATCGGCTCATTAAGCAATTAACAGGGGTCCCAGAAATGCCCAGTGCTCCCGTGGTATCAGGGTGCTGACAGCCTCCCCCCCACTCTCTCTCTCTCTCTCTCTCTCTCTCTTTCTCTCTCTCTCCCTCTCTCTCTCTCTCTCTCCATTAGACCTATGGAAAAGGGTCTAATGGAACTGACAGCCCCTAATCGGAGCTGGTGCGGGTCCTGGAGGGTGTTTGGTGGGGTTCGGGGGGCCGTGCTCAGGAGCATGATATACTCACTGGACCTGTCAGTGCACTACCCTGGACTGAGCCAGAGCCGGGACCTGTCAGGGCCTGTCGTCACCCGGCCTCCAGAGACCCAGCGCTCTACACCACAGCCGCATGGGCTCGGTCAGTTGGACGTTTAGCTAGCACTGCGGTCAGGGTGTTAGCTCTGCCGCGTGTTTGTACAGGTGGGCCCCCAAGCCTCGCGGAACGTTTTAGCGTGCCCCAATGAAATCATTGTGTTTGTGTCGAAAGCTTCTAAGTGATGTCATCTTTTTCCAGAGGGCGATGAGGCGGGGCGGTCCATTCGGTTCGGACAACACAGTTCACAAATATGATGAGAAATGGCTAGTAAACAAACATGTATAGTGCCTGCATGGTGATGAACACACATTTAAAGTCAACACAGTAGCTTATGAACTCCCTCACTGGCCTCTCCTCTCAACGTGTCGAGGAGACGGGTTGGTATCTTGGGCAACGCGTGCCAGCGTACTGTGCGGGTGCGCTTGGGTGTCCATGTGTGCGTGTGTTGGCGGGGTAGGGGTGGGGCGAGGAGGAGGCGGGTGGGTGGGGTCAGGGGGGGGTCGCGTCTCAGTACGAGTTGCCCAGCAGCGGCGTGCTGCTCTTGTTCTTGCTGCGGGACGAGCGGCCATCTTTGTTGGCGCGCCGCGGCTTGGGCACGTCCTTGGCCTCCGACTGGTTGTGCTGCCGGCTGTAGCGCTTGCACTTGCACGAGGTGACGATGCGGATCTTGTACGTCCGGCTGCTGCCGCTGGGGCACTGCAGCTGGACCCGCTGCGTCCGCGAGTGGGCCGGCACGCAGCGGTAGTCCGAGGTGCTGCCGCCCCGCCACCACTTCCCCCGCACGATGGAGTTTGGCAGGAGGTGCGCCGGCATGCACTGGCCTGAGCACACCAGCTCTTTGACGGGCTTGGCGCTGCGACAGGAGCCATCGGTGATGTAGCGGGTGGAGCGCAGCTCCCTGCAGCTCATCTCCGAGGCACCTGGGAGGGGACAGGCGCATAGGGTTACTACAACGGTGGCCCGGGCCGAAGGCAACTAACTCCGAATGGAGCATCGTCCCAGCCTTCTGCAGAACCCTCCCCACCCATTCTGTACTCTCCAGCCGGCTCTCCTGTTCCAGCTGTGCCCCTTGTTATTTGCTGAAATATATACGCTGCTAATTTAGCATTTAGTGGAAAACCCGTAACATAAGCTAAACTCAAACCATGCCACGAGGGAAATTCCAATTCGTGTCAAATGTCTGTACAGCCCTGCGTTTCACTGGTGAGCACGGCACTAAGGCAAAGCCTGTTAATATCAAACCTGGTCAGCAGTTGCCAAGGTAAAACGTGGCCTAATAAAATAGAGCGTAGCATAAATATTTATATATTTATTTATAGTGTTTAAGCCTCTGCAACTATATATGAGTCTCTGAGTTTGATTAGATGCTGGTGGGGTTGTACAAAGTTTTCCAGCTGGCAGTCATCAGCTGATGGTGAATTCAGACTAGCATGCACCCTAAACAGCTTTATCCAACCTAATGGAGATTTGAGTCGGAAACAAAAGCTGGCATGCTGAACGGACCCTCAGGAAATGGCAGTGGTGAAGGAAAAGTGAATTTGTCTCGTTATTTTAAGACGACTATGCAATTGTACAAGTTTGAAGGAATTGGACGGCAGCCAAACTGATTAGAGCAGCCTTATTCAGCATGAATTCCTTCTTAGCCGCTACATTTTACATCCATGTGCTCGACTTATTGTCCTATTTTATTTTACAAGTGGTGTGTTAAAAAGGCAGAGGAAGTGTCGGTTAAGAAATGATACACTGTGACAGGGATCTGTTTTCTTCTGCGGTTTTCTTTGCAAAAATGGCTGAACAAAGGATTTATGTGACACGACTTCCTTTTTGTTAGGTTTTTTCTTCTTTCTTTTACAAGTGAACCTGATCTAGCGTTGTTCTGTGGCCTAGGCAGAAGGGCCGGCCCACAGTATTCAATGTCTAAAGCGTGCATTCGGCAGCAGTTTTCCTCAATTACCCTGTTAACCCAGGAAGTCAGGTTGCATGTTTGTACCATTGTTGTCCCGAGTACAATGAAATACACAAAATCAAGTGACACTTTTACTTTGTCCTCAATACACCCTGCACGCCTCTCTTCTCTCTCTCTCTCTCTCTCCGAAGAATGAAGTAGTACTCTCCCGCAATGAGCTGTCCCCTCTCCCTCAGTGCTTGGAGATCATCTTGGGGAGGAGACTGGAGTAAAGCCAGAGCCCGTGCCGTGACCACAGGGACTATGAGAAGCCATCTCCAGTGGGAGGCAGATAGACGAAATTAACGCGCTTATCTGACGACGTAATCCCGGAGATTGCAGCCCCAGCGTGGTGGTAGTCGCTGGATATCGCTTGTGTGTTTTCCGAGTGTGAAGAGGAGAAATGATGTGAAACTTAATCCGATGTGACACCTGCAGAGGTAGCGTCCCACCTAAAATCACTCACACTAACCATTGCTGACATGCTGACTTCCCTGACCGAGTGTCGTCGTCTATATACTAAACCACTATAGTGAGCCACATGTTCGATCCCTGATTGAAATGACTGAAAACAAAGCAAGACTGTGGGAATTCTGCACCACGCATCTTGAATTCATGAAGAAAATAGATTATTCTTCTTGCAGGGGCCAATCAGAAACCAGTTAATTCTTTACCAGTCACAGGTGGGAGTCATTCTCGAAGCCAGTGTTGCGTTTAAAAAGCAATTTACAAATTCCCTAAAGACGTGCCCTAAAGAACAAATTTCAGGGTTTTATTTTTTGGAGACATGCTGTTGTAATCAAATGTTTATGGCATAAGTAGAGCTTGACTAATAGCATAAAAAGAGAAGGAAATCAGCCTGGAAGACAATGTGAGAGAGCCCTGATCTTTCTTTAAATGCCCCATTTTACACCGTGTAAGGGTAAAACCACAGGCTGTGCTGTTTTAATTTGAGACTCAGCAGCAAATTATGTTGAGAGAAAACACTTGTGCCATCTCTGTGAAGCTGATTATACATCAGTCTATTTGCTGCTGTAGGAGTATATGACATCAAATCTACATATTTACAGGAATTATTGGTTAACACTTTCTTATTGCTACTTAAGTGTCTAGACAAAATGTGACATCTATAAAGTAAACAATTATAGAATCAAAACAAAGTAATCAGATTTTACTTTCTGATGTAGGTCAATTGCAAATTAGGTAAATTAAATTTATCAAACAACAAAAAACAATAGGCTTACATGTGGAAAAAAGATGCCCAGTTACCCCTGAAAATCTATTATAAAAATATTATAAAACATAATAAGTAGGTATATGTATATACAATAATTAATTAATATATCAAATAAAGCACATTTTCTGTGGGCATATGCGATCTTCACTGACGACGAACTTAGTTCTCCCAGTTAAGGGTTTGTGACAAGAACAGGCCGCTTATTATTATGACAATTTAGTTGAATTTAACACAATTTTTGTCATTCATTAGTCCTATCAATACATCCCTGCAGCATGTTTTATTAATTTGTGGCTATATGCAGATAGCCTAAGTATTCATTTTCTGTTTCTGGTTGGCATTTAACAAAAACAAAAATGTATCTACAATTATTTTTCAAATATTTCTATGGTGAAATTTTAAATAAATGTAGAAATACTTACTGTAGGAAACTGTATTCGCTGTTCTCCTTCCCCCGTGTTTTGCCCTATTATTCATTGTATTGTTGTTGTTGTTGTTGTGGTTGTTGTTATTGTGAGATTCCTGAATTGGCTGCTGGGATGTCCGTATATCTTCTGTGTACTCTGGTATGATCTCCGTGGCATCATTTTTAAGTACCTTCCATCCCCTTACCGCGGTGCAACATCCCTGGATCAGCAGGAGCGCCGAGCTGGAGACGAGGAGCGCTAGAGACACCTGCATGCTGGTCGGTTGACGGGAGTATCTTAAACGCGGAGACGCGCCAGAAGATTCTTGGTCAATAGCACCTTATGTTATGTTACTTTACGAGGCGTACACGCTATTTAAGTTGCAAGTTTCTTCGACACTGGCAATTAAGCGCTTACAGAGGCTGGGAGGAGTTGAACCTGGAGGCTAAAGGAGGGGGGTCCGGGGAAGCGGAGTGGAGTGCGCGCCTTTGTTTGAGCGTGTCGAGAGACACAGCGGATACAAGCGCATCTTAACGGTGTGCATGTGTGCGTGTGTGTGTGTGTTGTAACCTTTCTCAGTCTGTGAATCAGTCAGCAAGTCAGCACTGCATCTCCAGTTGTTTTTGAAGTGGTTTGTTTTGGAATTTGTCCTGTGGCGCAATGGATATGACGCATCTTCGTGGTAAAAGTGTTTGAGATGTCGTGTAGCCTATGTTAATCATCAAGCAACTCAGTGGGCATACTAGCCTGCAGGAAGTTTATTTAGCAAAGTGGTCTACTCAATTACAAAAATTCCACACTTTCGCTCGACGTTAAACTGATTTAACAAGCAAATTAACGACAATGATACCACGGTAAACAAAATATGCCATAGGCCATCTGTTCTGTGAAAATGTAACAGATTTTCTTCATAGGCTATTGATTGTATTTAGAAAGTATGTATCTTGCCTACTATTTCTGTAGTTTATTATGTAATATTGTAGCCTATACCTGCTTTGAAAAACTGTTTGAAAGTGGATGGCTGCTCTGTAACTAGTGCAGAAGAATGTATGGTTTGTTCAAACACTGCCCCCTTGAGGAACAGTTAATCGATTTAAAAAGATAATGCTCTGATTCAGGATTAAAGCTCACTTTGATAAGTGGTATTTTCTGCAATCCAAACCAATGTGTGGGCACGTGTGCAACGGGCAAAGGGGATATTTTGAAAGGAAAAAAATAACAGCAGTTTTTGGGAGAAAAAGCTGACAGACATTTATATTCGTGGTCATTATCACTATTTTGGCTCCACTCTGCAGACAATTCATTTGAGGAGCAGATATGCTTCCATAGTGATACACGGAGGCCCCAGGGACCATCTAGTTTTATTTCAAGCCCTAAATCAGGGTTAGTAGACCTGTGGCCAGCTGGCCAATGGGCACACCTCACAATGCTGGACATAATTGGAGATAACACTGATTTAATATAATTATATTGTTAAATATAACATAACATCTGCCTGTCAACAGCTTCATTGTTTTTGTCTTTAATTTTCTCCCAACAAAAATTTCTCTGAGCTTTTCATCCTTTCTGACAATGGCACATTTGATTAAAGAAATAGATACATTTGAAGTTAAGATTTACTAACAAGGCCCTTTTTTTTAATAGCACAAATAAGTCAATATTTAATTGAGTCACGATGAACATCAGAACCTTTGTCTACTGTGTGAAAAAAGCCCTATTCCTTAACCTTCCCGCAGGCAGTGACACTCACACTGACCACCTAAGTGGACGCAAGACACTTCTGGGAAGAAAAACACATTTTACATAATAATAATAAAAAAAGTTACATTATTTTAATATTTTTTAAATGTGGTTCGTTGCTTGCAGTGGTCACACATTTCTTTGTTTGGGGGTCAAGGTTAAAAAAAGTTAGAAATCAACTGCTAAACAGTAACTAATGTAATGCTTGTGTCTGTTGTTTAGTGTGAGGTGCTCTACTGTCTGCTACTGAGCCAACTGTGATCACAGCCCTCATTGCCACACTGTGACGCATGTCAGTCTACAGTTCTGGTTTTCTTCAGGCCCCAACATAGTGTATTAAATCAGGGTAACACGGGGAGATTTAAATGACAATCGGATGCTCCCTGAATTGCCCAGACGGCCTGCAGTGCTAACAAGGAAATACGTAAAGTATATTTAAGGGGAAGGGAAGGAGGCGGCATTATTGCAGTTTTTTAAGGCATAGGAGAATACCACAGTTCCTGAGGTTCAGAAAACTGTCACCTCCCCCTGACTAGTGCCAGGACCGTGATTCATTCATCTGCCAAGGTTGACTATAGTTGAACGCACCGGTTTGAAGTACGTTCTGGGATTTAGTTTGCAATATAATCACAGGGTCCATAAATTTAAATATGGAGATACATTTACATCATTGTGTGGCCAAAATGTAGCAATGTTTAACTCTAGGGTGGAAAGGTAAATTATTCACAACTGTGTCCACAGTGTTTATGCAAAATAGCATCACATTGTACATTTCTGACCTTCCAGGCTACATCCCTGGATGGATATTACTGTCAGAATTTAATTTCACTTGTAATGAACACTCTGTGTTTCACAAAACATGGGAGCAAAGCTTGTTAGCGTGGTGGATATATCTGTTTTTGGGAATCTCAATGAAGTTACGTAATGTATATTATAATATCTCATAATAATCATATATCAAAGGACATGCACACTACATCGAAAAACTGTCAGCAACAACACACGTACACTCTCTTAAAAGGTTTGCTACAAAGTCCTAGATTCAATATGTAGCCTATATAATAATAATAATAATAATAATAATAATAATAATAATGAATAAAAAAAAAATAATAATAATAATACATTTGATTTAAGGATGCCTTTCAAGACACTCAAGGACATCTTACATTACAAATACAAAGGAAAATAATATAAATACTTTTGACTAAAACAGGAGCATACATATTACAGAGATACAAATACAAGATACAAATAAAAAAGTGTGAAGAATAAAGTAAAGGAGACTGAGCAGATATTTCAAATATAAATGTGTTTGTTGTGGTCAGATATGGGTAGGTCAGTAATATTGTCAAGGGAAAATAGTTGTAAAAAACAATCAGGGGTTGGGAGCCAGGGAGTCCAAACGCAAGGCATTCAAGCCTCCATGCGCATATATGTACATGTACTTTATACAGCAAGCCATTGCTTGTGCCTTGAGAAGTATTATATGTAGAAGCAACAAATCCATCAGTCCTTTTGTGTGGTTCCACAGGCCCAATGTATAGCATGCTATGAAAATATCCAGTCTGCCTCTTAATTTCACTAAAACTACACTAATCCTAGTTCTAAATGTAACCACATCTGTGGATTACAAATACAGTGTTAAAATGTGCAGGCTCTTGAGTTTCTCAAATCAAGTGCATTACTTATATATTTGTAGCCCCTGTTCAGCATGTGCAATTACAAGTAAGACGTGTAAAGCATATCAAATTCGGGTTTGACTACAAAGGAGGCCGTAATGTTGATCAATTGCTGCATGCAGACCTTGGACATATTTGAAAGTGTTCTGTTATTGACAGTGGCTCTGCTTTGCATCACTTTTGTATACTTCTCAGCAAAGAATTCCAGGAGTGCTTTACTATTTGCTTTCCGCCGGCTGAGACCATTGATTCATCAATTGTTCACACACACGCAGTTCTTTCTAAACCGTGTCTGTGCATTGTCACATAATTAAATATATTAATCAGCGGTGGTGTTGTAAAGCATTCCCTGGTCATGTCATAAGTCATGGACACTCTTAACCTTCCCCCTGTCATTCTGTGTAAACAAACCATGTGAAAAATGCTCGGGTTCATAAAAGAAAAATGGAGGATATGAAATTGCATCTAGTGAAGATCAAGAGAGAGTAATTCTAAGTGAAGATGTTCCAGGTTCATGATTGCCTTGGTCTGCTGCGGTGCGTGTGTGACGCCCTATATGCACGATCAGTGTTTATCTGTTTGCAGCTAGCGTGCATTTCTGGGTGGCTGAGGAAGTCGTGTGAAGGAGAATCCAGACTTTCACTGGCTGGGCCGAGATATAGGACTGGTTGGATTCTCCTTACGATTCTGCTGTGTCCTGTAGTTTCATCAAGGAGTGAGTGGGAGATTTGGGCCGTGGCTGTGTTATTTCCAACCCAAGGCGTTTCTATTGTTCTACTTGAAGCTCTTCAGAGAGACATCACTGAAGGAGGAAGATTGCCCATTGATGCTGCCTCGAAGGCACGAAACTGTGGGAGCTGTGGGAGCTGTGGGAGCTGCGGGAGCTGCGGGAGCTGCGGGAGCTGCGGGAGCTGCGGGAGCTGCGGGAGCTGCGGGAGCTGTGGGAGCTGCGGCTGCCTAGGAGACACTGGCTGGACCTCACAGACCACGCTGGGCTGTGTGTGCTAACC
>JAODOY010000021.1:1098400-1124800 GCA_025399855.1 Forbesichthys papilliferus
GTCGGGCAAATGAGTAGAGCACTTCAGCCACTTGGCATTCAGGTGAAGGAGGGGCATTATGACAACCAAAACAATCAGTTTTTCAGAATGCTGGTATTTGCATTACCCCAACGGCAGTTTTGGACATATAAATTCTTACTGACTTTTGCACTTTTTTGCTGGACATTCTTTCTATATGTCAGAATTTCCCATAATACTTTGCAAGGTACAGTATTTACAAATTAAGCATGAAAGTGCAAACAGGCCAAATCATTTACACTATAGCTCCTACAGGGATAGTTGTTTTAGCACTTTTTACAAGATTAATAAAACAAGATAACAAGCATGTGAAAAAAATCCACAGCTGTCATATATAATCCAACAAAGGCTAATTACAAAAATGGTTATTAAAAGGGGCATGTCATAGCTTGTCTTATAAAGGTGCTGAAATCAAAGAATTTAAAGCCCACACACTTTGTGGCTTCCTGAATATCCACATCCACTGAATCCATTGAAAATCCTCATACCTAAACGTTACCATTGTAGTGTTGATATCTCACAGTCTTGATACAAAAATAAATATAAACGTCTCATTGGGCATGAGGGTGAGATTTTCACTCACACAGAACTCGAAAAATATCTCTGACATGTTACAATAGCATATTTTACACATATTTTACAATCGGCGCACATAAGGAAATTAATCAATCAATGTTTTAAATAAAGTATTTTTGATTTATCATTAACAAGAAACACATGTCCTTGTTCTGTCTATAATGTAGCTAAATAAGTGTAGATAGACCTACGTTTAGGGTGGTGAATAGACTCCTTGTTCAAATATGTTCTGCTTCAATTGCAGCTGTGAAGATGAAAATCCTGTCTTTTCAATTAGTTTTAATAATTAAATTTGTATGCTGAATGTAAGCATACGATATGTACGCTGTATTCTTCGGGATAATAATATTGTGCTTAATTCCAGAGGCACCGACAATATATCAGAGTACCATTAACTAGGCATGCCTATAAATGAACGGCGAGGGTGCTTTTAAAACACTTCATTTTGTCAAGCCTGACAGCTTTTATGTAAGCGTGTGTGTGAGTGTGTGTGTGTGTGTGCTGTATGTGTGCTCTTGTGTGGGCACACGTGTACTGCTTCATGTTAGCATAAGCACAGAAGGGACACAGCAATGCTCTGTAAAACAACAGAGCCACAGGAGATGAAAATGAGCAACACCACTATGGGCACGCGGACTTGGAAGAAGATCTGAGAACTGTCCCATTCCAAACGCCCATGAGAGAGCCCACGCGCTCGCTCTCTCTCTCTCTCTCTCTCTCTCTCTCTCTCTCTCTCTCTCTCTCTCCTCTCGCTCACATACATACACACACACACACACACACACACACACACACACACACACCTTTTTTTCCCCCAATCCTTTTTCAATCCAGTTCCTGCTGGTGGGAGAAATGTGCTGATGAGCCTCTTCAGCATGTACAAGTGGATTGTCTTTGATGATGAGGAGTCTGCCATGTACTGCTGCTATGAGCAGAGCAGAGAGCCTCCGCACACACTGTAGCACTCACTGATTCTATATCAATAGGCTCCACGGAGGTCTACGTGCACATGCACAGTCATGGGAGCATACTGTAGCACCGCATTGCTTGTGATATGCCCCCACAGTGGCTTTAAAAATAAATAAGCCCACGTCTTTGTAGCCAGTCCATGCCTGTGGTGCTGTGTATAAAGATGCAGATAAAAAGGGGTGGGAATAATACTGGGCAATAATGGAGGGCATGTAAGTGATCACAGTGTGTATTGGACGTCATAGTGGCTGTAGTCTGAATGGATCAGATTGAAAAGCACACTCTTTAGAAAAGGGTTCAGTGCTTCAGACATCACAGATTAAAGCAGTGTTTGACACAAAATGGTGTCTTTGCTACCTCATTGTTACCGACATTTAGGTGATAAAAGGGTCAACCCATTTATTCACTACTGGATGTACAGTAGGCTAGGAGTTATAGAGTATAATGTTCTCTCACATACATTACAACTGGTTTGTTGTTTTAGACTGTAATGTAAGACATGTTTTAATCAAATTGAAAGGACGCTTTTTAAAAATTAAACACTAGCCTTCAACAATTTGATGATGCAAACGTAATACATGCTGCACTACCGATGGAAACGGCTCTCCAGACACATTTGTATCTCTAATTTGATTAACTTTTACTTATTCACGTCAGGTTGTACATTAATATATTCATTCAAAGCCCCCCTTTCGTCCTGCTTCTTTAACATGCATTTCTCCCACAGCTCTGAGTCCTCGCTGGGACACTGCGATGAACTTCATCCTGGGCGTCCCTGAGCTATGTCTAGTCCGCTTCTCCGTGCGAGACCGGACCGGCCTCCTCAGTAGTGAGTTTGTGGGCCAGTACACCGTGCCCTTCAGCAGCATGCAGAGGGGTGAGACACAGCTACATTACACCAGGTGACATTGTGTGTCACCTGATGCCTGTGTTACCGGAAACTTACTGAGTCAGCGCTGCCTAACTTTAGTCTCTTCTGTTGGGCTGTGTGTGTGCGTGTGTAGGTGTGTGTGTGGTTTGAGGGTTTGTATGCAGTTTTTCCATTTTACTGTATATATATTGTATGTGGTTGTCTGCTGATACTGTATACAGTATAGTACAATGTATGTTAATACATATGTGTTAATACACAACAGATTAGTCTAGTGGTTAGAGTGGTTAACTGCCTAGAATTGTTACCTTCTCCTTAATACTTGTAGTCACTTTAGCATCTGCTTGAGTGTCTAACTGTAAACCTTATTTTAAACCTCATTGTACATTGTGTATGTATGCATCCAACCAGGTCATCGCTGGGTACCCCTGCGGTCTAGAGAGGGATACAGCTTGGATCCAGCCTCCCTATTCATCTATGTTCGCTGTTCTTAAACCAGACTTGCACATCGCAGGCCGGTGCAGTAGCAGAACAAGAAGTAAATAAACAAGTAAACAAATATAGAAAAACAGGTTTAATTGTCAGAAAATAAACTACAATTAGCAAAAAAAAAAAAAGTATCTGCATAGCAAAAATGACATTTTCAACAGGGCAAGCAGGTCGGAGGGAGAACATATTACCATGAGAAACAGAGAAGAGCCCTTTTACAGAATGAATCATTAACGCTAATACAATTACTGGCATCTCATGAGGTAACAGCAAAATTAAGAGGTGCGCTCTCAGCGCAATACACAGAAGTGAACTGCGATCGATTATTAGCAATTAAACAGCAGCTCCCTCGTCTGGTATCGGGGCAGCAAACTAGGAACGACACATTTACTGTATAGGCTACTGATGCTGTAAAAAGCCTATACACCACCCCCCCTCCCACGCTCCCTTACAATGTCCCTTTCTCCACCCGTTCTCAAAAGCAGCCAGCAGCATAATATAAATAGCACTGACTGAGGTATACATTATTGAACCAAATCCAGGGCAGGCCAGTCTATTTCCATCCCTGTTCATCAAATGAACTACGGACTAGACGGATGGTCGGCAGCCCTGTCAAGACGCTGCCGGTGAGATTACAACAAGTGCTGTGCGTCTGTAGGTACAGTACGTGGCTGGTGTGTGTGTGTGTGTGTGCGCGCGCGCGCGCGTTTGTTTAGTGTTGTGCGCGTACATGGACATGCTTGTGCACGTGCCTGGGATGTGTGTGGAGCCTAGTGACGGATGAAGCGTTGCAGACAAAACGAGACCCTCAGGCCAGAGAAAGACTTGTCAGTTAACGCACGCACGCGCACACACAGTCAAGCACACATGCACGCACGCACGCACACACGCACGCTCTCCCTGGTTCTCTCTGTTCGAGGCTGGCCAAGGACGTTGTGTTGTGCCAGCCTAGGGGACACAGCACACAGCCTGGAGAGCCAAGGTGTCACTTCATATCCTATTTAAACTATAACCTCTTGTTTAGACAGACAAATATTGACAAAAAACTGTTTTTACAGTACATGGAAGTGCAAACATCATCCATACATAGTCTACCACCAAGCCTACAATCTACATCCGGCCCAGGTTCCTTCATAGGAATAAAAATTGTATTTAGAGTATTTTAGACCCTGCATTCACAGTGAACAACATCCTTTGCCCAGTCCAGTTTAGACTAGGCTTTGTAACAATATCCAAACACTAGCGTGTGAGTTTAGTGGAGTGAGGTGATGAATTGCACTTAGTTCTCCTTAGTAATTGCTCAGATTCTCACCAAGTATGATTTTGCCCCCTAGTGGCAACTGATAGATAATGCATCTCCACTCAGTCAGACCTATGAGTCAGACTGCACAGTTCCCAAGTTGGAACCATTGCTCCTTATCTAGATTGCGTTTTTCCAGCATGATGTTTGATGCTGCCACAAAGTTCTTTTTGCTTTTCACGGTCACTTCCAGTACCTTGCCGTTCAGCGATGGGATATCTTTGTACTCCAGCTGTGGAAGATAACATAACATGATAAAAGTTAGCATACCTTTCGGCTGTTAGAATTGAAAGGCAACAGCATGTACGTGTCCATATTTTCCACTGCTGAGTATCAGTGCAAATTGACATCACTCAAAAGGTGAACCAAATGTACTGTCCAATACAGTCTACAGAAATGACTCTGTGCTTATATGGCTGTGCGTATACTGCATGTGCAACCACTCACAGATTACATCAGCATGTGCAGTAAGCGGATAGCATCTAACCATTATATAAGAGGAACAGCACAGATACTGTATAAAACATGAAAGACTCCAAAGGCTGAGGTCTATCGCATACAAAACTCCATGTTTCAGCTGAGTTCAGCTATTGATTTATCTGAGTTTATTCAACCTCAAACTAGTGTTGCATTGGGTGTGTGAGTGTGTGTGCGTTGTGCATGCGTATGGAAGACTACACCTTACACTGTGTTAAGGTGTCTGTATGCTACAGTGTGCTAATTAGCCCTGGATAACATAGTGTGATAATATATTGTATAGAAATTGTAACGGTCTCCGGTCAATCATTCTGTCTTTCTATTAGAATGACGCCTAACATTTAAATTAGGAGCAAAACAGTACCAATTCATTGAAGGTGGGGTTATCATTGTTGCGGACCACCTTGGTCTTCCTCTTACAGCGCTTGTACGGTTCTGGCCTTAGCCGTGTGACCACATACGCATCAGGGATTGCACCACTGGGCAGTCTCTGTTGGAAAGACGGGAGAAGCCAGGGATGGGCAGGCTGCTCAAAACATGGGAAAGACTCATGCTTTGATACAGAGTGAAAGAATGCAAACTCACAATGTCCTTCAGATGCTTGACCAAGATAGAGAGTTTACAGTCTGCATGAGTAATGAACAGCTGGATCTGAGGGCTCAGTTCTGCAATACACGGTATACATATCGATAAGAGCAGAGCTTACTGTGCAGATTTGCATCATAAGATTTGTTTCTTTATTAAAAATAAATATATTATATACAGCCATGGAAGAAATTAAGAGACCACTGCACATTTTTTAAAATGTACTTGTATAAAAATACTCTAAATGGAAAAATTATATAAATGCAAATCAAAAAACGCATGTACTGCATCACTTGTAAAAAAAAAAGAAAATAGTACATATCTGAGAATCTGCTGCAGTGGCCTCTTATTTTTTTTCCGTGGCTGTTTATGCAATGGAAAATCGCCATTGAAATATTAAGAAACTTACCATTTAAAATAGTTTCTTGGGCAATATTGGGTCCGTCAAGGAACAAGTGGCACACAAACTCATTCTGCAGACAACAGGACACAGGCTAGTACACTAGTAGACCGTAACATGCTATATATAGGCCCACATTGTGAGCCTCAAACAGCAGTAGAGATGGTTTGTATATAACAAGTCAAGGAAGACACTCACTCCTTTGCATGGCCCCTCGAAAAGCTCCTTCAGATATTTATTCAGCGAAGACATCCTTCTGCTTGGAGTGAACGACATTTTATACCAGGTAGGGAAACTAATAGAGCGGAGAAGAGAAAAATATTTAGCTCCAAAAGGATCAATGCGTCGTGAGACGTGCGTGTGGCATCACTCACTGTGGCAGTGTGGACTCTATGAAGTGTTTCTGCAGCTGTTTGTGGATCAGCTCAAACATGCCAAACGTCTTCTCGCTATTCAGATAGCCATCATCAATGGTCACTCTCAAATTATAAAACTGCAAATCAAGCAACAGCATTGGTCGGGAATTTAAATGGTCTCCCATGATTTGTTAAATGTTTACAGTATTTACTTCACAGCATGCACAAGTGGGAAAACATCTTGGGAATGCATTCTAGTGGCAAAGTCCTGACCATTTAAAATATCCAGAAAGCCATGGTATTCATTCCCATTAACGGCTGGTTTAAAATGAAATGAGTTCCTTGCAGCAGTAATAGAGCATAGCATATGGTCAAGAATTGTATACTGGAGCAGAAGCCACTACTCTACTTAAAGGGTAAGAACACTGGCTTACCACATCCTTGCCCTTGATGGCGAAATTCTGGATGACTGCTTCCTGGATGTTGGTACTCGGCCCTGGGTTCTGGGGCGGCGTCACAGGTGATTGTTTCTTTCCCTGGGCTATGATGTGCGTCAGGAAGTTGAGCTTGACAGCAAAACTGCCCATGCTCTCCTTGATCTTCCTGGCTCAGGACAGACACAGAAAAACTATTGGAGCCACATGGACGAATGACCTTGGACCAATGCCACCGATATGTTTATGTTTACAGCATGAGGATCTGCAAAAGGACAAGGCCAGTAACCAATAAACGGCATTATTTTCAATGCAGAGTCACAGTGACTGAGTTTTCCGAGCAAGAGCTTTATAGATTATGGAAAAGGAGGAACCTGGCCCCTCTAAAATATATAGTTATTTATTATAGATTTTTTTTTAACACACAAACTTTATGTTACGACATACTTAGTAAAGTAGGAGGTAGCCTCAAGGTCCGAGTCACGAGGTCTCAAGTTGTTTTGAACATACTGCAAGTCACTGATATCCTTCATCTCTGGCATTCCAGCACCTAGCATCTGCACCAACACACACACACACACGCACACACACACACATTCTATTTGTGTTGCATGCGACTGGTTAGACCAGCTGTCAGTTCGGCGAGCGGTTAGCGTGCTCAGCGTGGTCTCACCAGCTGCAGCAGGCTGAGCACCAGGGCGGCACGCTTCCTGGTCACGTTGTAAGAATCGCAGCAGAGCTCCACGAAGCGATGGAAGCGCTGCGGCTTCTGACCTCCACCTGTGATGAAGTGCTGCATCTCTGACGTGAAGACGAACGGTGCTCGGTCCCTAGAATGGCAATACAGGAAAGAGTTCATACAAGCTCATCTCGCTTGTATTGCATTTGTAATACTTGTTAGGGCTGGACCTGAATATTTTATTATTCAAATATTCAATGTTTATCTTTTTGCATGGAAATCAATATTTTCTTTAATGATTAATCCTACACACTAATAGACACAAACTATTTCATCTGGCTTGGTCTGTAAGAAGAGAGACAAGGTCTACTTTCAACACGGACCGCCATTGGCTATTAGCCTGGCTTCGCCTGACTATTGCATCTCATCTTCATTTCTTTGTGCTGAGATTACAGTCTGGAAACCATGTTTTCATTAACGTTCACACAGCCACCCTGCTGACAGTCCAATCAGCATGTTTCTAAATGGTGGTAGAGCTAGATGAGGCAATCAAAACAGTTGTAGCAACAGCGATTGGTTTAGGGCTGTCCAAAATTAACCAGAGGTCTACGCAAATTAGGAGGAAACAACTGCGAACACAATGGAACGTGACCAGACCATATTCACAAAGTGAATATAGAATATATAACAGGTTAATTTGCAATTGCAGATTGTAGAAAGCTTATATTATTTCAACTGAATTGTGAGTCAAAATTTCAGACAAGCCCCGCTAAGTGTAAACTCAGTAATCAATGCAACAGTCTGTGCAGACAGAATTTATTAATCTAAATGCGTTTTGGACTAAATATTTTACTGGATTAGATTGTCTGGACCTTTGCCAATGTAACAAGATTGTTTTAGATTTATTGAATGTTGGATTATGTAATTTTATCAGTTATCGGTGGAGTCTTAGGTGAGTAGGTTCAGTATTTCCCTCAAATTGTAAGTTTATCGGTCTGACAGATGCTGCGCTATGTAGACTCATGTGCCCCAGCTCGCAAACAGTCTTGACTACTTGGATCTTTTAACTTTTAGGTAATGTTATCTTAATGTAACCATAACATATCTTTTTAGGTTATGTTATCTTAATGTAACCATAACATATCTTTTTAGGTAATGTTAAGGTTACATTTAGTATCATGTCCAACTCGTGTCCATGCCCCCCGCCCCCCAAAGCTTTGTCTATCCGTTATTGACTACTACTGAAGCTTCGAAGCACAATACATGGTATTCGGGCCAACCCTTATCTGGTGGTCTATTTTAGACAGAATGAGTCCAAACATATAGGTGAAAATTACATGCCAGTAGCAGCAACACAAATATTCTTGTACTGTAGCTAAAAAAGGCATTCTCCTGTTCATTTGCTATTTCCAGGTCCATGTTGCACATGTACAGTGTGTTACCTTTTAATGCTGGCAAACGTCTGTGCGTTGCCCATGATCTTGCCAAAGTCTATGTGGAACATGTGTCCGCTGTGTGTTATCATGATGTTGTCGTTGTGGCGGTCACAGATGCCCAGGATGAAGGTGGCCACACACCAACCTGCACACGAGTGGAGGAAGTTGATCACCGCCTGGAAACAGTCAACAGTACGAGAACATCTATTTATGAACCACTCTATACAGTACGAGAACATCTGTTGATATACCACTATATACAGTACAAGAACATCTATTTATGAACCACTCTATACAGTACGAGAACATCTGTTGATGGACCACTATATACAGTATGAGAACATCTGCTGATGAACTACTATATACAGTATGAGAACATCTATTGTTGGACCACTATATACAATTCAAGAACATCTATTGATGGACCACTATATACAGTACGAGAACATCTATTGATGGACAGCTATATACAGTACGAGAACATCTGTTGATGGACCACTATATACAGTATGAGAACATCTGTTGATGGACAACTATATATAGTATGAGAACATCTGTTGATGGACAACATCAGTATGTGTAGGGTTCTGTCATGGAGGTCGTTTCTGACCTTCTCGTAGTCCTCCTCTGTCTTGTTCCACATGTGGAACCATTTCTCCAGGGTGTCTTCACGCAGAGGCCCTCCAAGTCCAAACTCCTGTTGGATCTGGCCCAAGGTCACAGCCTCTGGTACCACCTCCACCAGCCCTGTGACCACACACACAGTGTAACAATAAATGCACATTATCATAGGCTATACTACAAAATGGTACAGTACACATTATGCTGACCTTGGTCTTTGCCTGTAGACAGACACCGGTAAGTGACCATGCGCATGTCTAGACCTTCTTGCAGCCACATCCTGTCCATGATTCTCACTACCTGCAGCACCAGCATGTCCTGACGTAGGTTATCTCCTGTCTGGATGACACACACCTTGTTGTTACTGGCATGACACAGACAGCAGAGCCACGCGCGGTGGAAGATACGTCTTGCTGCATGTACTGTACTGAACAGAAATATGCCATGTTCACAAGACTACTTCAATACCACACAAGAATACCGTAGATTCATTTAAACATATTCAAAAACCAAAACTGTTATTTTAATTATATAATACAGTTTAAAAAATAAATTAAAAAAAGTATTAGGTAAATCGGCAATGTGTTTGACTCTCTTACTGTTTAAAGCGTTAACCATATATAGAATAAACTGACAAAATGTAGCCATGTGGGTTGTAACTAGCTTGCCCATGTAATGTAATAGACTGCACAAAATAAACACGTGTATTACTTGTTAAAGCTACAGTGAGCCATGAAGAGCAGCAACATAGGTCACAGATGATGAATAGGACGTGAATCACACTAACCTTGCAGATAACACTGAGGTTCTTGGCCAGCGGGTCCGTGCAGATGAAGGAGATGCCCAGAGGAGCGGCGTTGGAGTTGTAGAACTTGCAGGCCTGAAACGGACACAGTTAACTGCTATGCTGCTGACCCCGTGGTCGTCATCTGCAATGACTGTGTGGAGGTGCACGCGTCTTCCTACATCGGAGTCCACAGCTTTAACATGGGCTGCCGGGTTCAGCGGTAGACAGCAGGTGATCCCTTTGTCGAAGAAGTCTTCCATCTTCTTTATTTCTCGGCTCAACACCTCCTGCGGGCAAAACAGTAAAAGCTGGTGCACCCAACAACGGCTGTAATAAAACGTCAATTCTACACACTTGGCCGGATGTTGTGTACCTTTCGCCGGGTCTTGTCAGCGATGCGGACCTTCCCTGCCACGTGCGTGAGCAGGCTGAGCAGGTGGGTTTCGTGCTCCAGCTCCTGCCTCAGTGCCTGGCCACAGCAGTGCTTCAGCGCAGCCTGCACCTTGGTGAACCAGCTCAGGTAGTAGGCATCCTCCTTGGCATCTAGCAGCAGCCTGCCAGTACATCGGGAGTACACAGTGTGTACTACACACCTACATACACACCTAGTGCAGGACAGGTAATACCCTACCAATGCTTGTCCTGCAATTACAACTGCTATTTCTTACTTTAAATACTGTGATTCAACAATAATCCTATGTAAACAATACGTGTGTTTTAGGCATTCACAGCTCTATATGTTTATAGTGCCATATTTATCTACGGAGTCCTAAATCCTTCCATACATTCTGAGTTTGAGCCCTGTTCCAGTTCTCACCAGTACAGTTGGTGGGCGATCCTTATACTCTTAATGGATCTGTCCAGCAACATTGTCACCAGGGGTCCTTCTAACTCCCATTCACCCTTCAGAGCCTGGGGAGCGGGGGGGGGGGGGGAGTCAATGGATCAAACAAACATTTGATGGTGGGCTGTTATATTTGTTTATGACTTCTAAAAATTGAAGTAGCCTACACGGTTTTATGTCTGAAATTGCCCTTGTGGTTGAAACAGTATTACATATTGTTACAGAGCACTAAGGCATAAAACACTCATGCACTTTTTTATGTGTATTGTTGGTTACATGTTACAGTGTAACAGTGAGCTTGGTTAGGATGTCATTAAAACTGAAATTTAAACAATATACTGTAGGCCTACATAAAAAATGAAACCAATTATATACATATAGGCATAGATAATGCATATTAACTATGTTCATATTCATGATTACAATTGGCCACTAACCACTAATGAAGTGGTCATAACCTTGCGTTTGGTTCTAAAGTGGGTCATTGTGATACCTAGTGTGTCTACCTGGACTAACTGGGGCAGGAAGTCCTCCAAATGCCCATTAGGTAACTGCTCAAAATACTGTACAGCCGCCCCTCTCACAGTCAGGTCAGGGAAACTGGATAAGGACAATACATTAGCAAAATATATATATGCATAGAATATAGTGTTGTTACACCAAACCAATAATGCACGTTATTATACAGTGGGCTATGTCATTTAAATACATTCTATTTGTATTGGATTAAATAAGTATAGCTACACACTAGCCATGTCAGGTTCTGTTCAACTGCATTACTTAACATTCTACATTATACAAGGTTTAAACAAGCCTGTTATATGAAAAGGGTGACTCACATTTAATAATCAGGCTAAGGCACCTTTCATTACCACCTACACTTTACACTAGATTGTCCATGTTGTGTACAGCTGCTCACAGCAACAAGCATTGCGGTTTCAAGTGTCCGGCTTCTCTATGTAAATTACATCTAAAGACTCTTCGTTCTCTTGTTCAAGTGTGCTATCTGCAAGCTAATGCAGCTTTAAAGTATTGTATAATGAATCACAAATAGCCTATGTTTTCCAATGTGAATTTTGTTCCATTTTCATTTTGTGCACACAATCCCTTTACTTAACCTGTTATGTCTAATATACCTTAGTTATCAGTAGAAACAGCCTTGCTATATGTGACAGTGAAGCCAAGCCTGACGCCTAACCTGTCAGTAAGCAGAAACAGGGCCTCTTCTGGCAGGTAGATGGCCCAGTTTTCTAGCACACCATAGATCTCTGTCAGATCCTCTGGCTGCCAGCGGGGGGCACCACCGAGCACCAGATGCAGAGAGGTGCAATCTCTGTCTGCACTGTGGCGCTTACTCCACAGGAGCATCTTCTCGTTCTCTGAGAGACTAAAACCAGACACAATGCAGAACATCTAGTATACAGTATAGGTTTCCATTGGTTCACAAATCTAAGCCTTTTATCGTATACATGCATACACACATATACATACTCATATATTGTATTGCATATTTTATATTTATGTTACATAGTCGTGTTATCATTTTGGATATTTCTTTTGTAGGTGGGACGTATTGGTTCATGGTCCATTACGTCCCACCACATTAGTTATGCAAGACTCAAAGTCCTGCTGCCACACCTAACATTGAAATTACAGTATTAAGTAAGTGGATGGGACTTGCTTTACACACACACACACATATATAAATGTGTGTATATATATATATATATATATATATATATATACACACACTTTGTTTTAATCTCTTCTTTGTTACTCACAAGCAGAGGCAGTGCTTTTTGGAGATGGCTAACATTTTCTTTCGTACTTCCTCACAAGGTGGACTGAACACCACTGACCCAGGAACTGGTACTGGTCGCTGATACTTCCATTCATACTGGTTTAGGAATTCCAGCTAGCAGGGAGAAAAAAGTTTTAAACAAATAAATAAAAAAACTCCTCTCCACGCACACACACGGTATTATGTAGGATTTTGGGATGCTTTTTTCTGCATTTGGCCAGTAGGGGGCAGTTTAGCCCAGTGCTGCTGACCTGAAGAATGGTCCCGGTAGTCTGCCAGTGGCTCTCAGCCAGAGCAGGTGAGGGGGGTGCTGGTATCTCTACCAGCATGGACATGCTGAGAAGCACAGTCCCACTCAGCAGTGTCCTAGAAAAGAACCACACACGCACACACACACACTTAATTGTGATTCAGTAGGCCTATCTACTTTATATTTTAACAGCATAGCCCATTGATTTATGGATTTATTATACACTTTATATTATAATTTACAATACTGTAAATGTCTCTTTTCCATACAGCTATTATCAACGTAGTGATACTGTAGTTGTTAACACACAGCCACCTAACTTTATTGCGTAGAATGTGATATACGCATGGAATGAGGCAGGAATGCTATCGGCTATGTTGTATGTAAAGGCTAATTCATATCATTGTGTTCTTAAGAGGGGTGCTTGCTATGTGTGGCAGAGCGCCTACCTTTGGCTGTACAGTGGCAGTACAGCCCAGCGCAAGAGCTCTGGGCTCTTTCCCTGCTTGGAGCCCAGGAGGTGAAACGTCAACATGCACTCATAGGGCAGTTCATTCACAGGCACGGGAAACACCATCCTGGCATCAAACCACACAGCGATTATTGTATAGACGCCTTGTCCAACACACACACACACACACACACACACACACACACACACACGTGCACACACCCCTCTCTCACAAAAGAGCAACGCATGCATCGTTTATACACAAACACATTTCTCACACTTCATCGTGCATTGTGTGTGTGTGCGTGCGTGCGTGCGTGTTTTTAGAGTGCAGCTCGTGAGCTCACATTCGGCCACACTGAATCTTGTTGCCAAGCGACAAGGCAGTGCTGATATTCTCGGAGACCCCAGCTTCACAGATCTTCCTCCCGCCATACGTCAACACACAGGAAATGGAGAAGTTATCAAAACTAAACAGAAATAGAGAAGAAATTATGCAATGTTTGTCTTCATAGGTAGATATACGACAGGATACATCACGGTCAAATGAGCTTGTGTGTGCCTGAACTAATGCGTGGTACGCCTAGTAGTAGGTATGCCTACTACGGTACTATGTGTGTGTCTGCCTGTGTGTGTGTGAGCAGCCATACGTGACGACCCAGCTGGGCTGAAGCCTGTAGATGGCAGAGATGGTGAACTGCAGCACTTCGTGGTGGTGCTGGACGTAGCATGTTGACGGGCTGGCCCTCACCACCTGTGTTCTAAAGTCCGTCTGGAAGTTTTCAAAGAAGACCTGCAGCAGTTTGACCACTGTCTGGTGGAGCAGGACTATGGCTAGAGCGCACAGAGACGATGCGGTGTCATCAGGAGGCAACTAGCCAATGGAAACTCATAACATAACTCACAACCGCGCTGTGCGTCACTATCGTACAGTAGCAGGACGTCAGGTAGTATTTTAGTTCAGTGAAACCTGTCTGTCGAACCATCTCCAGTCTGTCAACATGTATGTTTTCTAATGGTGGAGTGTATTGATTTAAAATACCTTTGAAAGAAAGGTACAGTCTGCAGCTGTTTATAGCTGTCCCCGCCCCAACTATTGCTCTCACACATGTATACTGAGATTATAGTACAGAGATTATAGTCTGGGAACACGGTTTGCTTTATTGTTTTCACAGCCACCAATCACGTCGGGTTGGTGAGATGACGTTGAAGTCAAGTGTGTTTCAAAATGGTGGCAGAGCTAGATGAAGCGATACAAACAATTTCAGCAACACCGATTGGTTAATATTGAAAGTATTGGACAGCCTTTCACCAAATGTCTATGTCCAATAGGAGGCACGGACTGTAATCACTTCCCAATGGAGTGTGTCCAGGAGGGAGGGGCTCCCAGAGTTTCAAGCCAAAGCAAAAACTCACTTGTAATGCATTATTCAACCGCAAGGGAGGACACACAACGAGGGCAATACTTTCAAGTTGGTGCTACTGAACACATTAGTAAGCTAGCACTACACAGTACTGAATCCTGTCCTACGTATCTGTGGCACAGCTCTGTCACAAGGACTTCACTTACTGGTATCACAGTCGCAGTTATCATCGTGACACTGGGGGAAAAAGACACAACAAACAAACAGGATTGTTCAGTTACTCAGTGGAATGAGGAGGTAAAGATAACAACAAAACACATTTTAGTAATAACAACAAATTATATTAGGGAGGCACCATTACCCTCATGCCAGAGTTGTGTCCAGCCAGTCAGTGGCTGTTATCCAACTATTGGATGTTATCCAATTATCAACTATTGGATCTAATCCAATTTAACATTCAGCCAGTGCAAAATAGATGCGACACATCACATTAACATCAGCCACTGCCATCAGTGAATGTCATCGCAATTGCAGTCGTCAAGATGACTATCTACCGATACCGATGTGCGGGTGAAGTACTGTATCAGCGCATCTATAGAGATAATGTAATTATGACATAATGTAGTTACAAATAGGGCAGATGGTAAACATGTAAATGGGAGTTACATACTGAAGGGTGTACAAAGTTCAATGGCTGTAGACAGAGGAGATTAAACGGCATCTTGCACCATGAGCATGTACTGGATATGAGGTCATACCAGTGAGATAGGATTGCGTCGGTTGACGTGGCCAATGGTGTCCTCCAGTTCTTGAAATGAAACGCCACACAGAAGGTTGCTGATGTTGCGCACCTCATCCAACAGCATGTTCACATTCCCAGACTAGAGACATGACAGCATTCTTAGGTCAAGTGTGGCTTTCATGGCTGATCTACTACTGGTGGCATAATGTTGGTTTGCATCAAAGCACCGTGTGTGCAACCAAGTTTAGCAAGAAGATGTATTTAGCGTTCATACTTTTTTAAACCGGTATAATCGCTTGTTGAAGCGATGAGGTTCTGCAAACATTTGTAGGAGTCTTGTTAAAACAGAAAATAGGCCTTGGTTTGAACACTGACCATATTTCGCATCAGCTCTTTCATCGAATTGGTGTAGCTATTCAGCACATCTTGCAGGGCGATCCTGTGAGAGAGGGGTAGAGAAGCGAGGTCACAGAACAGCCAGGGAACTTGTAAGTAAAGACAACTTTGTTTTCTAACAACAGACAACTGTTGATACTTGACCCAGTGATTTAGCCGAATGAAAGCAGCGCTCCATTGTACGCAAGAAAAGGCTGTTGTTCGACGTGAGACCAGATACCTGGACGTTGTGTAGACACATGCAGTGCTCAGGTGTTCGTGTAGATTGCATGGGCTCATGTCATCAATCTCCTGAAGAGAACAGGTGTGGCCATAAAGGCTTACATCGTGTACAGTACGCAGGTGTAAATGCTTATTCAATTATTTGTTGATTTCAGTCCAGTAGAATGTACATTCAGTTACTTGTATGAACATCAAATAACTGGCAGAAACAGGCAGGTTCACCTATATTCTATATGCAGCATGTGCCAGTTATGATGTAAAGTAAACAGAACATAATTCAAGGGATTAGGGTGGAGGTTTTTACAGATATAGTACCCTGATAACAACTGGGCTGGGCACAACACCTACTGTTGTGAAACAAGCATCACACAAAAGACCATACTGTCTATGATGATAGAGTAAATCATCTACAGATGTAAGACAGCCTTAAGGTGGAAACAAAAGAGCAATTGAAATTGAACTTACATTCCTGGCCAATTGGTGTTTGAGGTTGTTGAAGTGGAGAAGTCGTACTGGCACCTCCAGGTTAAACTTGTAGTAAAGTTGAATGCTCTCATGCATTCCCAGGACCTCCTCACTTTGGGAGTAGTTGGGGGTAGAGGGAATGGAAAGTTATACACCGTAAATGACAAAAGACTTAACAACACAATGCAGATAGCATATTTAGTGATACCATTGTTTCACATACACAGTGTGCACGTTTACCGTGTACCCTAACCTAAGCCTGATTACATTTTAATGTCATTAATATTTGTTAGTTGTGTACACAGTGAGGAAAGAGGGTCACACTCAAGCTATATGGAGGCCCTGGGATAAAAGCTTTCAGAACCACTTCTGTAACATTTGGCATTTGGCCGATGCTTTTATCCAAAGTGACTTACATTTGCTGAATGTCTAAGAGCAGGAAGGACATACTTTAAATACTGTAGAGTGAATATAGAGAAGTTAAAAGCATAGCCAGAGAAACGTGAGTTAGAGTGAGTGCTACAGTATTAAGCCAGGTTTAACAACAAACTTACTTCCGCAGGTACTCCTCCGTGTCACATAATTTGAGAACGTAATATTCCATGTCGCTGTCTGTAAGTTCTAGTAGTTGGAAGACAGTATCGATCAGGCTTTTCACTGTCCTGTTCACTGGATCAGAGGAGAGGCCGCATACACTTTATATTGGGGTTAACAGCAGCTTGGGAACAATGCCATTACTGTAAGATACGTGTGTTCAGTCAGGATAGGAAAAACTCCTCAGCAATATCAGGTGGTTTTATGAAAGGAAAAACGTATAGAACAACACAATTAAAATGTTTCGCCTTAATAAAGAACTCACAATGAAGTGTTAGAGAAGTAATGTGAAAACAACTCTAAAATATTAAACCTACTGTACAGTGTTGGCAGGTGTAACAATCACTATGAATCTTATTACATTCTACAATGTATTAATTCTTACACACTATATAGTATTATAGAACATGTACTAGTGTTGTATACACTTGTTAAGTATCAAAAGGTATCAGTGTGTTGGTACAATATGTCAGTTGCAGAAGGCATCACAGATGCACTATAACTATCTTACATGCGATGGGGATGGGTAGCTGTTTGTTGTACCACTCTGTGGCGACGCTAACAGTCACCTCAGCCAGCAGCAGAGCCGGATGAACAGGGAGCACTCGACTCCACACCACGCCAGAGTTATGCACCTTGTCTGTGTGCTTGTACCTAGACATCAGTCTGACGCACCAAGCAGTGGAGAGAAACCGGCTGTCACAACGACAGTGGGAACACTGTATATACGGATTGAGCAGGAACCAACCAAACAGACACACTAACAAACATTCTCAACTTACAGTACGGTGGTACTGTACACTTCTACTCGGCCTGCAAAGATACTAGCCACTGGCATTCTTGAGTTACAGGACTGTAATGTTAGCTTTTTATGGAGCTTAGTTAGTATTTTCCTTGTATTATTATCGGAAGATGTAGATGTAGGGATATAAGGAAGATGTTGAGGTAAGGTTTAACAAAAGATCAGCAAAAGTGCAGCGTAGCTTTCTTAACGCCGTTTTATAGCATCCTAAATTGAATGGCACCAGAGCTGTGGTGTACAGTAGCAGTTATCTCACTGTGTGGTTGCTGCACTGAAGGAGGCTATCCTCTTTGTGCTGCCTTGTGGCGTGTACACCAGTTTGATGTCCCACGTGTCATCCTGTGGAACACAAAGACGAAATCACAACGAATGACGCATCACTGCCTCATAGTTATTAAGGTCTAACCAAACCGGCAGTGAGAATACTCACACAGTCATCTACCTCCGTGTTGGTGCGATTCAACTTGATACCTGTCTCAGTTAGGTCACAAGAAAACCTGTGTAGCTGGCCTGGTCTCCTGGGGGGTATAGGGGGCGCTGTAGGACGTGCTGACAGCCTTGTGTTAGGAAATACAGTTCTGGGGCTACTGGCTGTGTGAAGGACAGATGGCTCTCCAGCGATGGTCCCATAAACATGGGCCGTACCATTTTCAGAAACGACTTCAAGGTAATCGTGCCGGTTGCCCAAGCGTGGTCCAGGCAATGTCAGGACAGAGTCTCGTAGCCCGATTGTCTCATGTCGCCCTTCAAAAGGATCCATAAGGCCTACTTTACATGTCAAGTATTTGTCAGCAGCATGACCCACTAGCTTTATGGCATGGTCCACAACTGCATGGTGTAAAAGGAAAACAATGAGATATTATCATACAATTACATTTAGACAGTATGAAACAAAAATTGTAGTAGGTTAGTATTGTTGTAGGTGTGTCTGCAGATACAACTTGATCATTACTGAGCCCACAGTTACGTTGGTCTAATTATTAACAGGCTTTCAAATAGCAAGGGGTATTTGAAAGCGCGGGCTACTGCCTATAGTTTACTATAACAAAAAAAGGTTAGTGTTTAAGATTCAAATCCAGTGATCTAATAATTACTGTATAGAGCACCATTCTGTGGGGTTACACGGGACAAACGATCAGTTTCTGTTCAAACTTTGATCTAAAAACATGTTAAATCAGTAATCTATTAAAATAGGAGCTCAAACCATACTGTAACATGTAGGTTACTATAGGCCCAGAATAAGATTCCGAATGTATCTAAATCACCACAGTTATTTTCAAAATGAACAAATGTCCACAGCTAACTTTATTTGTCTTGTCACTTACCTTCAGCGCTCAAGAAATTGATCCTTCTCCTGGTTACAGCTGAACATATCTGTAGCCATGCTCAGCTGGTTAGACTGGAATCCTACAGATTGTACTATTGCCAGGACATTCCTCCACTCTCTCATTCCCCCTGCTGGAGAGGACGGGATATCACACATACAGAATGCATGTAGAGCACATGTTTTTTTAAAGAAATTAAAAGAAAAAGAAAAAACACAGAATTCTGATATTCACTTATTTATTTGTGTGACGAACAGGTAATATAAATACATTTAGGTTTCAATAGAATCTAGATCAATTATGAATTGTTTCCCTGTGTCTGTTAAAGATGTTCCCACCTTGCTAAGGAATGCTGTGCAGCCAGATACAGTATGTTCCTAGATGTTTCTGTCTGAGCTACATTCAGGCAGGTTTATTTTACGCAGCTCATTATTTTAACAGGTAACTCATTAGTTAACGCAGTAGCCTACCCTCTGATGTACGTCCCACATTGACCCTACAGTATAGGGTCGAGGATATCCGCAGGTTATTCACCGTAAACACAAGGACAGCGGGACTCCACTGAATGTGTCACAGATGTGTCAGCTCAGTGTTGGATTACAAGTATAAGCTGCAGCGGAAAGCAATATGTCATTTAACAACACAACACCCCACACTTCACCTGACGCCAGAGATCCACGTCCAGAGTCCTATGTGCTCATTGTCTTTTTGTTCTTCACTGTGTTGGCCGCTGTGGGAGTTGTGGTAAACCTTTTACTGAACTTTGAAAGTTATTTTTATACTGGAATACTGTAATGTGTACCGGAGGTCTGATTGTGTTGTTCATCCTCAACTGATTTCTTCCCTCTTTTTCTAGGTTTTATACTACAAGAAGAAAAAAAGGTAGGTTTTTCTCTCAAGATAATTTAAGCATACCAGAAAGTAACAATGCTTTGCTGAGGGATCTTCAGGTCTGTTCATTTCAGTATCTTATGCAAGTCATCCTGTGTTATCTAGAATAAATTCCTGGCGCCACAGGCTAGTTCCTCTCTACACCTATGACCCTACAGAGCAGGAGGACGTCTGGAGTGACACAGATGTAAGATGGCTCATTTCACACAAACAGTTATCTATTACTGTACATCTGGAAATTTGTGTTTGGTAGATTCTTTCTTTGTTGGTAGCAATGCTTCTTGGCAATAAATCATAAACCATTAGAAAGCCTAATTATTTAAATTTTAAATGGTGCCACATTAGTAAGGAACATGCATTTGTGGGATGAGCAGCAGAGCTGAGTACTGTATGTGGGTCATGCCGATGAACATTTAGTCAAATCTTCTCTGACAATGCCGACTCTTGTTTGGTGGATTGGATGATTGAAGTCTGAAGAAACAAGACATGTTGGCACATTTTGTTAAATGTATTCATTTAACAAACATGAGCATCAGTAGAACGTGGAAGAATCATACACAGCCACAACAGCCTGGTCACACTGCTGTGGGATGGCGTCCCATTCTTCAACATTCAGCATTGTCTATTTGGCTGAGCTGTCTTGGTCACTCTGGCCCAAGCTGACCCCACAAGTGCAACACATTTCCTTACATTTTGTGTGTAGTTTAAAATGTTCAAACCTCTCATTGTGGTCTTCATCACACGTTTGACCCTGCAACAGCCCCTGTGCAGCAATGGACAACTCTCCTTCAGCTGAGGAACAGCAAAGATGGAGGATGGACAACATGTCCAAATGGTTGCTGATTCTGCAGGATCAGTCAGACAAGTCTACAAATGTGGGCAACAAACACTGCTATACACTGTATGATACCAAATAAGAACACATATTGACTGGTGTCAATTACTGTTTAACAGTAGGTAGTGACTTTAAAATGTCCACAATAGATCAGTGATTTAGATGCCATGTGCCGCTACACACAGCAGGTGGCGCTGCAGTCCCTTCTTACCTGAGTGGATAGATTACAACTGTTCAAAGGTTTTTATGTCTTTATATTTCTGTCAAATAAAGATATGTTAAAACCCATTTGAACAGCATATTTGTCTGTGAAGTAGAGCTTATTTAAAAGACACAGCTGTTTCTACTTGGTAATCAGTTGGTCATTTGATGCTGTGTGGAGGTTAAAGGAGCTACTAACATTCAAGGCATGTGTGTGCTTATAAAGGAAGATGGAGGCACAGAGATATTCAAGGTGAACAAATGACTGCCTATAGTCTCTGATGAATATATATATGTTTATATATATATGTGTGTGTGTATATTTGTTGCTGTTGAGAGAAGATTTCTCTATATTGTGTTTTAATAACCCTATCTGACGCCTCTCTTATATCTATCTATCTGTGTGTATATTAGTCTGAGCATTCGTCTGTTGGGTCCAGGCCGGGTTTTAACCTCTATCCTGATCGCAGTGGTCCTGGTCCTTCCAGGGCTGACGCTCGACAGCCTTCTGTGTAACTTTTGTCCCCTGCAGCGCAAAGACAAGTCCTGTCCCATAACCACCAGCCAGTGTCTGCCTGCTGAGCGATGCTCCACCTCCAGGGGGCAGTATGGCAGCCTCCATGTTCTCTCTGCTCAGGGCTGCGTGGCAGCGGAGCTGTGTGGCTCCTATGAGATGGTCTCATACAGGGGAGCTCAGTACAACGTTAGCCACAGTTGCTGCTGCAAAGACCAGTGTAACCATCCGCCCAAGTCTGACACAGACCTTAAGAAGATCCTAGGAATGACCACAGTTCTGCCAGACCACACTGAATCTACAGGCAACTTGGCTGGCAACAAGGACCCATGTGTTAATTAGATTGCATTAAGGTCAGACCAACCACGGCATCCTTGCGAGTTGTAGTCGATAGTGAGGACCAGGAGGAGGCCTATCAGTCAGAACATACCTGATACTCAAGACTACACACACAACAATGTAATTTGGATATATCATGTAATGCTTCTAATATAATGTTGTTGAATGTAAATGGGTTATGGTATCTTTATGCGCCAGAGAGATGAAAGCAGATTTTCCAGCTGCTCTCCTGGTATAGTTAAACTACTGTATAAAATGCTGATATTCTTTGTTGTGTCACATAAATCATGTCTCATGCTGAATTGCCTGGTTGTGACTGGTCAATCCATGCAGTGTGGTCTAGCAGGTGGGTGGAGGTGTGGCCTATGTAGGTTCACATTTAAACAGGTACACTTAGTATAAATCAGGAGAAGCTTTGTGAAGTTCAATGTGATTTGGAGTTTCAAGAGATCAGAATGTGCAGGTGAGACATCACTGAAAGAAGCTATTTAGTGATTATTGGATGAGCATTGAAATTAACCTATATTAGAAACAGCTGTGTTTGGCAGATACCAATTACACAGCAGGGCTTTGTGCAAACATCTCTGACCATGTTGAATGTTATATTGAACATAACGCGTTATGTGAAGCTACCAACAGTAAAAACATTATCAGTAATTTAAGTGGTTAATGGGTGTTTACATGGTTTAATTGGAATCCTAATCAGTGCCTCTGTCCACTCACAGTGTGCTGCTATACATGGCAGCCTTGTGGCTCTCTCTCCTCCACAGCCTACGCTGTGACAACCTGCGGTGCTTCTACAGCCCGCTCCTGGAGAACGAGAAGGAGAGCGCCGTGGAGCTCGTGCACACGGAGTGCCCTCCTAATGAGCAGTGTTTCAAGGCAGATGGTCGCTATGGCAACTACAGCGCCCTGACGGCGCGGGGATGCATGGCGGCGAGTGACTGCGGCCGGACGCGCAGGCTACGCATGAGGGGAACTGTATACGCCATGAGCTATGCCTGCTGTGGCTGGGATCACTGTAACTCCTGTCCACGTGTTGCAGTGAAATCCGCCCCCCTCACTTTGACGATGGCCACTGTGGCTTTGATGTTGGCCAGCTTGTGACTATAGACTGTAATTTATAGGCAGGCTCTTTTTAATAATGTAAAGCAATGGCTGCTAATATTGTAAGCTCAGCATGAGTTTGTGTTAGTACTGTAGTCTGTAAGCCTCTGTTACACACCCAGTTTGGGCAAACTGCAGTGTGTGCCAACGTGGGGGCTGGATTTCATCACAGTCCACGCAAATATAGCGCAACAGCTGTGCAACTATTGTCTGTCGTTTCCTTTTTAAAGATTTTTATGACCATTAAATATTTTCCATGAGAACCAAAACTGTGCTCTACAATTTATTTGTGCAACATGTTAACAAGTGTCCGTGTCTCTCATTCTCTCTGTCGCTAGCAAAAGAAGGCAGCCGCGCGATAAGACAGCAGCGGGAGCAACGTGTACAGTATGAGGCTTGGACAGTTCTTTATTTCCCTTTTTTATAAGGCTGCTGGGTCTCCCTATAGTAGATATACATGTATATACAGGAGAGTGCTATACTGGAGTTACACGGAGGGGAGAGGATCCATATTACACAGACTTCAAAAAACAACACTGAGGGAACCTCGCCTCCAGTTTTCAGAAATCGGCAGAGAGAGAGAGAGAGAGAGAGAGGGAGAGAGAGAACAGGGGAGATGGTGCAGTCTGAGAGCCTGACTCAACTGCCTAATAACTTAACACTAGAAAATAACATACAGATTTCACGCACAGTGCATCTTAAATAGGTTACGTGGAGAACCATTTACCATAAATATCTGTATTTTCAGCAATCAACATATATAAAAAATAAAAACAAGAGTGTCTTTGATCAGTCTTTTCTTTTACTCCTCTTGCAAATTCCACTCCTTCTTTCCATCTCTCCGTGGAGGGGCGGACATTTTGGATAAACGAGGAGAAGGAAACTGAGCCCAGCGCCCGGCGACAAAGCATCGGAACTAGTAGAAAACGAACGAACAAATGAAACGAACGCAACAGCACAGTCAACTCAGCACGAAAAGAACCCACAGACACACAGAACAGCAAGAACACAGTACTCCTTTTTTTTTTTTTATATAGCATCTTCACTCGCTAAGCGTCGTCGTCATCATTAAGGTCTCCCCCCCCCCTCCCCCCCAGGCCTGCAGATGGTGTTGGCTGAGGTGTCCTCTCTGATGGCTCAGTAGACCTGGGAGGCAATGCTCCAATGGGCTGGTCGGCTCAGCAGTGATATATTATCTCTCAACTTCACAGTGTGATAGGATGAGGAGCAGGAGGGAGTGGGTTGCGGTGGGACAGGAATGGGGTGCAGGAATCAGAAGAACCACAGCAACAATTATAAAACAACTAGAAACCCCCGAATGTCCATGGGAACAAAAGAAAAGGTCAACAAAATGGCCGCATCGTTGCTTTTTCCCTCCGAGTCTCCTTCCCGGCAACTTTATTTTTACTCTTTATTTGTATTATTTTTTTTGGGAAGGCCTTGATTGGCTGCAGCGCAATGTGATTGGATGGCCCGTGTGTCAGTCAGAGGAGAGGGGTTAAGGGGCGGACTCAAGCTGATTGGAATCCACTGGTTGAGCTGGACTCAACAGGGCGAAATGCTGGCAGGAGGAAAGGATGCAGTGGTTGGTTGACTGGTGGGCAGAAGGACTCAGAGAGGGCGTGGCCCTTCAGGCGCGCCGCGGCAGTGCCCGTCGCTTGCGGGTGTAATAGTGACGCAGGCCGCCCTGTCTGGCAAAGTTCATCATGTAGTTTTGTTTACGGGTGCTGCAGAGGGACAAACACAGTGAGAGAGGGAAGAGGAAAAGGAAGGGAGAATGAAGACGACCGTTATTGACCTTATAGAGGTACCACAAACATTCACTTTCCCGTGTGCACATTCTCTCTCACACACACACGCAAAGAAAACAAGCACGCACACTCACACACACAGTCGGTTCAATGCAGCACACGTTCTGACAAGGTAACAGCTGCTATGGCACAGAGAATGGATACTGTATGTATGGGGGTATAACATGTAAGGGTTGATGATGCACCCACAGCAGCTACAGTTAAGGACACGCCTCCAATGGCAGTACTAGACCAAACTGTCACAGGACACACACAAGCAACAGAGAGCTAACAAACACATACCACAAAATACACTAGCGTTCACGGTCAGTCGTATGGTGGTAAAAGAAAGTCGACTTACAGAAAATAAAAACAAGTTCAAAAAGTGCAGGGATGTGAACGGAGAAAGAGTAAAAATGAACTAAGAGAAACAAAGAGAAGCCGCGAAGGCCGCGTTTGCTTAGCCTGTGTAATGCCTCTTCCATCCAGCAGGGCGGAGCCAGTGAGCCGGGAGAGCAGCCAGGGCAGGCGGGAGGGAGGCGGTGGTTGGGGGGAAAGGGGGGCTCTGCCAAGCAGGGGTGTGTGGGTGGGGCGGTGGTAGGGATAGTGTGTGTCGGGGGAAGGTGGTGGAAGAGTGCAAGTGTGTTCGTGTGTGTGTGTGTGTGTGTGTATATGTGCGTGCGTGCACGTGCTCCCCAGTGTCAGGTTGTGGTCCGTGCCCCAGCCATGGTAGCAGCAAGACGATGGAGAGTCAGTGCCACAGTCAACCCACGGAGCCATGCAACGTAACTGGACAGCAGCTATTTCAGAGCCAGTGGTTAGAATCAATGGCACGGGATGATGCACTATGCTGGTGCTTGAACGGGTCTAATGCTGGACACGCATGCAGTCGCTCCCTTTTAACAGTGTGTGTTCGTGTCAGTCTACAGTCAGCATTAGTGTCTGCCGGGTCAAACACATTAAAACGTGGTGCAGCTGAAGTGGCCTAATTGCGAACACATAAACACATATAGTGACGGATTACATCACACGCAAACACGCAAACACAATACTGCTGAAGTTTTTCCTAGAAAGTCAATTATTTCACCAAGGACGTACCCAAACAATTAGAGATTATGTAAGCTGTATTTCTCATTACCGTGTCCAAATATTGAGATATTTTGGTTAGTTATTGGGAAAGGTGTATGGGCCGTTATTATTAGATGAAAACGGCATTTAAATACTGCGTTCCACATCATTGTGTGACAGTACTTGGTATTTCCCTCCTATCTAATGAGCTGTCTCTGTTAGCATGAGGAGAGCTCTGCGTTTGTTAGCCAGAGCTTCCACTGAGCGCACGGCCCGGCTGCCATGGTTACCGTGGTGGTAATGATGGAGGGCACGTGTGGTGCGGTTAGGTAGAGTAGAGAGTAGGGCTTGGGGAGGGGGGGATGGGGGGTGGGTGGGGGGGGGGGGCGGCCGGGGGGGCG
>JAODOY010000021.1:1147335-1189798 GCA_025399855.1 Forbesichthys papilliferus
TGCAAAACCAGTGTTAGAAAAATGTTGCTGTTTAGGTTTAACAATCAGAGATGGCAAGCATTTCCCACACCTGAGTGCTGCATTTGTCTGACTGTGGCTGTTTGACCTCTACCCATAAGGTCATGGTTTTGAGACCCAGCATTGGGCCTTCTTGTAAGCTATTTAACCCCTACAGTAGCTGCTCCTTAATAACTTGAAATTGCACCCACTTTTGCTTTGGAATGAAGCTTAGCCTAAATTACCTATTGGAAATGTGCTTGCTGATTGTTTTTACAAAATATACAGTGATTGATCTGGGGAGGGATATGGGTTTGGGGAGAGCACTATAACACAATTGAAGAGGTTACCTTTAACCTCTAAGCTTCTGACACCCATTAGCAATGTTTAAGACATAAAACGTGCATAGTATACTGTACATAAAACTATTATATATTTTCTAAATCATGCTTTATTGCTAGCATATTGGCATTTTGGCATTTTACTAGTTATAGGTACACAATTAGCTGTTTTATTCCACAATGTGGGTTCCCCTAGCATAGAGGTCGCCATTACAGATAAGGTTGATCCAACAGCATCTGCACCATCATGTGTCACATAACTGCTGTTTTGGAAGGATAACTTCTTAGTGCTTGCTCAATCTTAATATGTAATATTAAGATATTCTTCTTCTTCTTCTTCTTCTTCTTCTATTCTTCTCAAAATTGCATGACATAGATGGATTAGTGAAACCAACCTGAAATGTGTAGGCTATTAGAATTAAGTATTATAAATGCTGTATTTTCATAGGCCTATGGGAACACTGTGTATAATTGTAGTTAAACATATACTTCTCATTAAAGACATGACCAGATTCTTTGAACAGAAAGGCTTTTCTCATTTTGCAGTCAGTGTTTTCCATCTGAATTATTACTGCAAGAGAAGCCAGAATAAAGATCTCGGATCTACTCTACAGTAACAAATATGATGCGAAGAGCAAACAAACCTTCCAAAAGAACTCTTAATCATAATCTGTTTTGAGTTATAGGGATGGAGGTTTAAGACTTCAAAATGCTGTTGTAGGAATTTGTCCTAAAGCTTTTAAAATAACATAAGAGTCTTTTGGTTTTGGGGTCATTGAAATACATTATTGTTGGTAGTATTTTATCTTTTGTATTGTTCCCGTCATGTATCTACTCCCTTATCTCTTATCTCTAAATGTTTGCCAGGATAATGAAAGCGTGCAGCATTGTATTGGGATGCAGATTGTAGCCTCCATTTTCAGTTTGTTTTAGCCCTCTGTTTGGAGAGGAAACTTTCACTGCTGGTTGATTTATGAGTGGTCAGACTCCCAAAGGAATTAGAAAGTCCTTTTTCCTGCATGTAATAGCTCCCCCTTTAACATAAAACTTAAGTCGCTCCTTGTGTTGTGTTTATCCAGTGTGAAAGGTGTTAGGTCCGGTGGGCAGTTGAGTGCCAAAAAGTCCCAGAAGAAACCAGGAGAGAATCAATTCTCTTCTGCTTTAATGAGACCGCAAAAGCCACAAAATGTTGTGAACATGTGCAAACATTCTTAATGTTGCACAGTTCAAACACCCACCAATAGCTCAGCCTATTGTGTCTGAATAGCCTCATTAAAAGAACATTTTCAATTTATGGTTATAAAAAGAATATGTTGTGTTGGCTTGGAACTCCATAGCTCCAAATGATAATTGGCTCACACTTCTCTCTGCTCTGCCCTGCATTCTCCCATAGATAATTCAGAGTTCCATAGAAATTGAGGCAATGCTGACTAGACCAGGCTCTCTGTGTGACGCAAAATGTGGTGCCTGCAGGAGACCGGAAGTGAGACGTAACTTCCAGGAAATGAGTCTTTTGGGATTGGACGGCGTCACCGCTGTCATGAGAGCTCTCTTGTCTGTGTGACTCATTTCTGAGCCATGTGTTTTCACTCAACAACACTTGGGTTTAGTTGTTGACAACAAATAGATATCCCAAGCCATCCCATGGGAAGAGACCATAAATTGCTTAGTGAACAGAGAAGAAAACGTTCCTTCGCTTATTGATGGCGACTATTGTGAGGGCCTCTCGTATTCATCGTCACCTCATTATTCCTCATTACATTTATCCCTCCCAGTTTTGAAGGCTTACCAATTTCGCTTCTCTGCCTGTTTCTTACCTCCTATATGTAGTTTCTCTGTAGCCGGAGGCTAATGGACTGTTTCTTCTCCCCTGCACGGCACATTTTCTCTCAATGTGGCCTTCACCCTCAAGTTCTCAACACTGGCTGTCAATCAAGACGAGAGAGAGCATAGCTTACACGGGTTTGCAAGAGGTCAACCGTTCTGTGTTTCTGACCTTTAAACCCTACAGCAGGAGTCTGGGCGCTTCTTGTGTAAATGTGCTGAACAAGACTAGACTGGCGTACACGATAAATCACAAGGGCTTTCTTGCCATACCCATACGCTTATGATTCATAATTGGAAACATATTGCGGAGTGGGGAGACAGGGGCTGCTCTGGAGTGAGGGGTTTGAAGAGTTTAGCAACACAACCTACCTGATTGGGGAGAAAACTACATGGTTAAGGTGCAAGACCGGCAAACAATGTATAATTTTGTACAAGCTGCCTGAAGACAGAGACAACAAGTGAAGGTAAGTAATTTTATTCGTGTGGCATTTAATACATAATTTATACTATTGTCGGTAATTAAACTGTATACTAAACCAAAACCCTGTTGATTTAACCCAGAAGATAGTCGTCACTTGTTGTTCACCTCCTTTACCCTGCTGAATACTGCTTCTCATGTGTCAGTACCACTTTATTAAGTCCCTTCCCTCTGTTTATGTTAGCATGTCAGAAAGCCACAGTAGATGTTGCCACACTCTAATAAACTGGAGTTTTATGAGTGGAACTTGGTGACTGACTTGGTGAGGCTGTCCCCGTATTACAGACTACAGAGATGCCTGACAGCCAGCTGGTAGAGAAAGATGGTTTGGTGGCCACTGTTGGCTGTTGGGGAGCATGAAGAAGAAGTTGGAGAAAGACCACAGACTAGTAAAGCTGATGTTCCCTTCAGACATGGTGAGATATTTGCCATATAATAAACACTGTAGAGAGTGAGAGACAGAGCCAAAGGCTTCCTCTTGCGAAATTGATCCTTACTGTAGTTAACGGGATTGCTCACACTGCTGGTAAATAGTTTTGCCACAAGGGGGCAGGGTGATAAACACATACAGACTTGTGGATCTGCCTGAGTTTCTGCATGTAGACTTTGTAGGTTTTGTCCATTTGTAAAAATGGCAACAAAAAAAAAAGAATATACTAAATATATAAATAATTATATATACGTATTTTTTTATACATAATGTGTGTGTGTAATATATATACATTTTTGGATTATTATTATTTCTTTTTTTGGGGGGGGACAGATTGGCTGGACTGATTCATAATGCCATTTTGACAATCCAAATCCTGAAATCCTAACTTAATAAAATAATTTAGTATTTTTAGTCACAAACACTGAAAATCAAATGATCATATGTTGAGCACATGAGTACCTGAATGTGATTTATACACAGAACAGATGTGTAGCAGCAAGGAGATGACACTGATCCTTTTGACTTGAGTTGTAGACTGGGATGATGGGGGAACACTGGCTATGAGCCAGAGACACCATTAGCAGGAGCACCAAGAAAGGAGGTAGGCCTAGGAATGTTCTTTTCTCAGTGAGCATCTTCTCCTATCTCAAGTCAGTTCCTCCTTTATAGCTGCATATGATAAAAACAATATCTACACAATAGCTTTCATTATTATCCAGTTTACCTGGAGACATTTCCTGACGTTGTACCTACACTGGTAGGAAATGATTAGTCAACAAGAGCCAGAGCTGGCAAATTCATCGTATCCTACTACTAACACAACATTACTTAAAATGTAAATATGTGTGTATGTGTGTGTGTGTACATACAGTACATACATACACCTGCTTATTGGCCCATAAAGAATAAATGACAATGAGATATGCATGGAAACACAGTGGTAAATCATTTCCTTCCTTTCTTCAGTGATAGGGAAGAGCTTTCCACATAGACAGGGTGACATATAATGTGAATAGTGTGTTCAGTGTCTGGGTGTCTGTGTGTCAATTACAACTATTACAACATACCAAATTAGAGCTGCAAGCTGCATTGGTGGAGCTGAGCCCAATCAGTGGCACCGTGGACAACCGTGGAACAAAGTGGAATATTCAAAGACATTATGTAAGTGTCATGACCTTAAGTGAATGTAAATAACCCCAACATTTCATGTAAAACGGTATGGTAGAACACTATGTAATGGTATACAGTAAAGAGTTACTGTTAGAGGGTCAGATGTACTCTAAGGAAAGCAGACAGCGTGGCGGTAAAGTTTCATCACAACCTCGTAAACTATTTAGGAGTTATGTTTCACTTCCTGTTTCAAAACCAAGATACCAACTGAAAGATCAAAGGGACATTCTGACGGTAACTCGTTTTGATTGCTTAAATACAATACATTATTGAAAGTAGCAGAGATAGGATTTTATGGGATACTCTCATAAAAGTACACTTTTTTTCCTTTACAATAGCCTACTGTATTTTATCTATGGCTTTTTACCATTTGGCTAAAGTATTGTAGCCTACACTACTTCTTATGTAACAAGTGATTAAAGTTTAAGCACTCTGGCTTAAAGTGTTATGAAATGCCACCTTTTCTTGGCGAATCGATTCATAAGTCCATGGCCAAACAGCTTTGTGCAATAAAATGAAACAATACCTAATATGTGTCTGAAGAAATTTAAAAAACGTGTTTTCCTGTATATGAAATAAATGTGATAGATATGACATAAATGATGTTCATTCATTGCAGAGGCATTGCAGGCACACCATACAATAGAGGATTGTTTGATATGACATGGGCTAGTGATATTCCCGACAGTAAAATAATGATTCTGTGTGAAACAGGGCCTGACATATAATGGAATATTTGCTAAATGTGCAATCTAGCCTGTTGGGTTCTACAGGGTCACCATAAAAGGTGGTTTGGCCTCAATAACTACTTTTTCTTTCTTTCTGGTAAATCCAGTCCATTTACATTGAGCTATAATGAGGGGCATTTTGAAGGATGACATGATGTATGTTGCGTTTTTTAATTTTCACCCTCATTCTTCTCCACCTCTGTCTCCACACAGGCTTGCTGAGGGGAAGTAGCACTGACTTATGACTGCAACAGGAGACTTCTGTCTTTTTATGTCCCAGTAGGACAACATCAATATATCAGACGTGTGCTCATTCTTCTGATTTATTATATGGCGTTGCTGATGTGTGAGGGAGGTAGACCTGTCGTGTTTTCAGTTTTACAACCCCAAACACCGCTTGTGCCAATGTGCTTCAGAGTCTCCTTATTTTGTTTTACTGGTCATTGTATATATAATTTCCTGTATGTTCCAGCCTGCTCCATAGGAATCAGGAAGGGAGATGTGATTTAATGCGCAACCTCAGTCTTTATTATCAAACCGGAGGGATCATTTAACAGTATAAGCCAGTGTCAGGTCTAAAATATGACCTATTAGAGATGTCACGCTGAAAGCTGATACCAGTGCTGATTTACCACCCTTGCCTTGCTAACGATTGGCCTTAACGAGCAGCTCAAACATCCACTTGTTTATGGAGCGTTTTGATTGACAGGCAAACCCATGGAAAAATAAGGTCCCGAATGAGGAATCGGATCTGTCCCCTGTCTGCCATATCAGAAGGGTCCTAATGTAGTGGGCCAAACTTTGAAGTGCCGTAATGGTCTTCATGGTCCCTTAACCATGCAGGATCTATTAGGAGTGTTAGTGGAGCCTGGCTGGAGCAGCGTGACCCATTAGGTTTAATGAGTGCTGTTCAGGGCACACTCTTCTTCCACCCGCTAGTGTTTATTTATCTCATCTGCCCACGCCTCGGACAGAACAGCATCAAGTGAGTAGGAGTAGGTCTCTCTAAGTAGTGTTCCATTAAGTCCCAGATTTTATAACTTGTTTGCCTATTCGGCCTCTTGTCGGCCTCCTGTGTAACTGCACCCTAAAATGTGTTTTTTTAGATGAAAACTCCGTAATAGGATTTATATGTGATAAGTGATATGTGATAAAAAAAAAAACTGAAAAAAAAACTCTGCATTTTACTGTATGAGCTGAAAACAGAACTACACTTCATATCCGTTAAAAATCACTCCTGGACATGGCTGGTTTTCGTCGGTACATAGTACTTGCATACGTCATCAAATTCAAATGTTAATGTTGATGGTAATGGGGGTCCCCCTCTCAGCCCCTCCCCTCCCCTCACTCAGCTCCTTGACACATTTATCAAAGCTGTAGTGGGCGGAGTAAGGTTCAGAGCTGGGGTGCAGTTACTGTACACACTCCTTATTGGCGTAGTGGCACCCGCTGAGCCCCACATTCTCCCCTTGTTTATGTTAGGAACATCAGTGTGTTGTAGGCGGAGGTGTAGAGAGACGTTCCGGCAGCTCATCTTCATGTGCGGCAGAGGAATGCACAATGACGGGATTCGCAGGTTGCAAAATGAGGAGTGAAGTGACTTATATATTTGGTCCATATATGTTATGTATGTTGTTGTATGTGATTATTTATTATAGGATATTGTACAGTTGTTGATCTGTAGGCCTGTGTTTTAGCAAGGCCACATCTACATATGATATGGTCCTGTTGATAACCTTGTTCAGCTGTCTGGACCTGCTGGAGCCTTTATTGGGTGATAGAAGCCTTCCTCTGAGCTCTCCCACCTTCACACTATTATAGTGCCTAGTGAAATCCCTACACAACTATGGAAAACACAAAGCGTTGCTTAGAGCATGTAGAAATGGGAAAGATCCCACATTCTTTGCAGGGCATAGGCCCAGAGTCAATGGCAAATTGTGAATTGGCTTAGGCTATCTTTTTCCTGGCTGTGCCTTGAAGATATATATCGAGTTACTGTCTATTGTGTATAACACTTTTAAGTCTGAATAGGAAGAGATACTGTCTATTGTATATAACACTTTTAAGTCTGTATAGGAAGAGATACTGTCTATTGTGTATAACACTTTTAAGTCTGTATAGGAAGAGACACTGTCTATTGTATACAACACTTTTAAGTCTGTATAGGAAGAGATACTGTCTATTGTGTATAACACTTTTAAGTCTGTATAAGAAGAGACACTGTCTATTGTACATACCACTTTTAAGTCTGTATAGGAAGAGATACTGTCTGAGCACAGCAAAACTGTACAACTGTGTGTGAAAGATAGCTTTATCTGACAGTGGCCATGGACACGGTTTTAGGTGAGAACCACCTGGAGCTATTTAAGGCCCATTGGAGTCTGCTTTTAGTAATACTTTGGACTGAGCATACCATCTGGAAGCTGCTCAGGATGAAGAAGAGGTGAGATTGTCCACTGTCACCCATATGCACACGGAGATAATGAGTCAGCGGCCTAAGGTTTTATTATGGAATGGTCAAGGGTACTGTAGCAGGTATGTATTCCTTTGTTTCTTGTTTACAGTATGTGGTTACCTATACAGCCCCAGCAACAAAGGAATTCCAAGAATGTGTCTTTTAAGTATGCGTTTCCCAGCTCATGTAAATGGACTGCATTTATATAGCACTTTACATTATATTCGTCACATTCACACATTGATGTCAGCCATGAAAGGAGACACCCGAGCACCGGAAGCAGTTAGGGTTACAGTAGATGTCTTGCTCAAGGACACCTCGACACTTAGTGAGGAGTTAGCAGGGTTTGAACCAGCAGGTTCTTGATCACCTGTCGCCCCGCTCTACCAATGCACTTGCTGCCCGTATTTATTTTGTGTTTAGATCCATGTTTCCTCCATGCACTCTTGTTTATTTTTCAAGCATAATGTCCTAAAGAAGAAACAGCTATTAAAATATATTATTCACACAAGGAGATGTTTTTTATTTATTATTTATTTTATAGTCACCTCATTAATGTAAACGGCAAGCTGTTTCTGTACAAACAAGTCCAGCACCTTGAGCTGACAGGCTTATACAGTGATGCCGGCTTCAGGAACCGGACTGTTGGGACAGACGTCCCCACATGGTTCTGTCTCAAACAAAGACTCATGTCCCAAGGGATGTCAGCCATACCACTCTCCAACACTGTACTGTAAGTGCAATAACTTATTGCAATGACGTACAATTATATATATAATCACAACCAGGAGTAGAAATACTTGAATATACAAAAAAAGCCAAAAAAGTCATAAGAAATACAAAGGCAAATTCAACCTCGGCCAAAACAAGAGCAATTCATTTAAGTCATAATAATTGTACATTTTTTGGCAATATCATAATAATTTTTTGGTTTTACTCTGAAAGTCGACAAATAAGCAAATAAGCAAAAAACATACAAGCAAAAGAACATCTTAGCTCACATTCACACAATATGATAATAATACCAATAACCATATATCGCAATTGCTTCATTTCAGTAGTATCAACAAGGGGAGAAGTGCAGATGATGGTTAGTGTGAGGGAGGGGCCAGCAAAACAGACGAGTCAGTCACACGAACACACAAGGACAAGTCTCTCTAGTTCCAGAGTCGGCCCATGTGTTTACATCAGTCCAGTCTGGTTCTCATTCAGTGTGTGGGATCGTGGCTCAAAGTCTTTCCATTCAATATCGTTGTGTCAGGACTACCGCCAGAATGCTGTCTGATCAAAATGATTACTTACAGTTTATTGAAGATGGCGGAACTGTATTTAATGGCCAAAACCCGAGCAGAACAAGTTTTAACATACCAACCTCTGTCTGTTATATCTGAAGTTAGATGAGAGTTTTTATGTACTCATTTTTCAATGTGTTTCATTAATAGAACACTATTTTGATTGTTATGGTGTCCATTACGTTATTCTAAGTATAGATTGTATTCACAGCGCTGTAGTGTGTGAAAATCACAGCACATGCAACAGGTGCTTTTACAGTATGGCCACGTTGGAAGGAGACAACCAGATTAGCCTGCCTTCACCCACACAGGGGAAAAGGTGGAGAGAGAATAAAAAGGCTATGTCACACTGGCTTCAGCCAATAATAATAACAACGCCTGTCTCTAGCCTCAGCCTGCCGCCAGCTCTGGTGACAAGCTTATTCCGGGACGGGTGTAATACACAGAGTCACCCCAGCAATCACCGCATACACACTGACCACATTCCTGCTGTTCGGCGCTAATGTCATCACATTGCCGTAACATTACAGAATGCTCCTCAGGTCAATTGGAGCCGCTGATTTGGCCTACAGCCGCTGGCATGTGCCAGAGCCTATATTCAAGTCACTGAATATAGGCTCATAGTGATTACAGCAGTGGAACCAGGCCAAAGATGTCTCCGTATACCGCGCATGCTACAGTAGGAGGGTGCTGCCGCTGTAGCATTTGACAGCGGTTTGATGCTAACTGAGAGTGCCTATCGGTGGTGATTGCTGATTAAAGGCTAGTTGGTGTTGACGGCTGCTGCTGTGTGTTGTGTTGGCCGGCCATGCTAGTGGAGACAGCGTTTCCTGTAACTTGAGGCCATGACTGCTAAGCCTGAGGGAGAAGGGGGGGGGGGGGAATGACAGGTTAATTTGCTATGACTGCCAGTCCAGTGCACAGCCGTGTCTGCCCTCAATTCCTCTCTCTGTTCACTCCTCGTCATTCGCCGTCTCTCCTTCTCTCCGCCTGGAAATAGCAACAGAACTGCCCACCTCAGACGATGACAGAGTTGATGTTCAGTTTTTTTTCTTTCTTTATAAAAAGGTATTTTTATGACATTTGTGCTTTATTGGACAGCATAGCGTGGAACATGGCAAAAGGCAACTCCCAGTGGTCCAACTTTGGTCAGACCGGCAATACGTACAACTCAGCGTGTCTACCTTTATGGCAAAATACCATCATCTGGGATAAAGACAAATTTGTACCGATTCAGATCGCTCGATGTAGTCGAGACTAGTATAATGAGTCAAAGGAATAACAAATGATGGCCAGGCCAGTCAGGGTTTAAGAGAGATTAGACAAATAGGACAAGAATTGTAAGTCTAGGTGTAAACGCAGATGTGATGTGGTTAGATTCAGCATTGAGGTCCAGATATATCATGTGTTGTGAAGCTGTAAACCCAGTTTATGGCATTGCTTATAAGACCTTAGTATAACACTGTCTGTCGTAGACGACACCGAGCTTGGTAGAGGAAAACAACACCATGACACCTAAGAGTCACATCTCCATCTACGTAACAAATCCCTTCCTCTTCTCCTCAGCATCTGCTAACTGTCATCGTCACGGCTCTTGTCACCATGGCGACGTCGTGGTAGCTGCTGGAATGTCTTTTTGGAGATCTCCGTGGTTCATTGTTGTTGTTATCATCAGCTCTGTCAGTTAAAGTCCCTCCCTTCCCCTCACCCAGCGCTGGCTGTGTGGGGGCTGGGGTGGGGGTGTCTGGGGCCCGGGTAACCCGGGCCATCATGTAGCCCAGGAGATGGCCGCACTGTGTTCCTTGGCCTTCATGCGCAGCGCCGCGATGCTGGAGGACTTGCGGTCAGGGTCCATGTTGAGGTCATAGCCGTTGATACCTCCGCCCATGGAGGGACTGCCGAAGAGGCTGCCCATGTGTGTCTGTCCCATGTGGCTGCTCCCGGGGCTGGCCATGCCCAGGAAGTCGGCCACCCCTCCGGGGCCGTGGGAGTGAGGCGGCATGCAGGAGGAGACTGGATCGCAGGGCACCACGCAGCCCGGCACCGGGGAGCTTCCGCTGCTGCCTCCGATCCACGAAGGGTTCTGGATCTGGAAGACAAACAGTCAATGTGCTATTAAAGGCGGAGTCGGCCTTTGTAAGATAATGCACTTCTTTTGTAAAGTTCAGCTAATATCGCCACATGCTCTGCTGGCTGCCCGTTCTGTGTGAAAATATATTGTGCTTCTACACAGCCATGGCTCTGTAAATGGGATCACAAACAAAGTGGTGCAGACCGCACCACACAACACTATCTTAGCCTTGGCAATGCATTTCTAATGTGGGGGGGCGGGGCTTCTGAGAGTGCAACCTGGGGCATTGAGAGTTTAAAAAAAAAAATCTAATTCAACAATCAACAAGTTTTCTCCACCACTTACACTTACTTACAAGAGAGTGCCGGATGTCAATAGCTAGCTGGTACTTTATATATACTATATATAGAGCTAGTTATAAATGAGTGTTGTTTTTCTACTCAGTGATGATTGTGAGGTTGCGCTGGATCACCTGTGCATAGTTCTCTGGTCGTGTCAGCAGAGGCAGCTCGTACGCAGTGGAGAAGTGTGTCCGGACCTGTTGCATCTGGCCAAAACGTTCCCTCTTCCTCCACTTGGCTCTGCGGTTCTGGAACCACACCTGCAAGCAAAGCAGAGCGCACGGTGGAGAAAATACTTTACATTTTCAACACACAAGACAGTTGAGTCCATAAATTCTGCCGCACATGAAAGTCCAGCCACGGGTTTAAGACTTGACGTGTCTTTAAAGTGCTGTCCGTGCGGAGCAATTGATGTGAACATGCCGCGCCTCCCTCTGCCTCTGTGTGTTTCAGCTCCTCCCTTTGATACACTGGCGCCTGCCTCCCTCCGCTCTGCCAGCGCCAACAGAGCCACATCTGGGCCTGTAACCATTCATAAATCACTCAGAGAAAGGTGCTCGCCCTCTCACATCAACACGACACAATGCTGTGGGGAATCCCTCTAGAGCAGTGGTTTTTGACCAGTGAGCCCCTGAAACGAGTCCAATGGCACCAAACACCAAGGAACCACTTAATTTATTTAAAAAAACTGCATATAATGTAACATTAAGAAATGTGGATATTGTATGATATATAATAAAGCATATTATAAAGCAAGGTTAGCAATTATTTCAAAATATTTTAAACCCTCAAGGGTGTCTTTACTTTTTGTAAAGCATACGTAAAGACCCTCGCATATATTCTTCTCTGCACATGAAGAATGTAAAATATGTTAAAACATGTGTTTCTGGATGAAGTATCACAGACAGACTGTTTTTTAGGTGGATTATCGGGCAGTTTGTGTTTGCAGTACACTGACAGGCCAAGAGCAGACCGCTTGTAGCTTACTTCTCGATAGCCATAAAGAAGGCTTTTTTGCTGTGAAGATGTGCAGAACACATTCAAAGAAGTCCAATGACGTACCCAAGGCTGTGTTCTAGAATACCCTTTCAATGCAAAGTGTTTCAACATGTCCAAAAATACCAGCTCTATCTTCTATTGCAGCTAGGGGCCATAAGCCTGGACAGATTATTTAATGTTATGTGGTTTCACAGTGTACTCCATGGGACACTTAAAATACAGCATGTTTTAATGGCAAAGTTTTGGCCACTTTGTTATTGTTTCATCCACACAGTTTGTTACTGTTATGAGACTGTGTATCGGCAGTTGAGTTCAGTCTGTTTAAACATGCCACAAAGCATGTAACGAAAACCTAATACTGCAATGACATGCCATTTCTACCTCAGATATGCCTTCCTTAATCTAGATTCGTGTCTTAAGGTATTATATTACAGATGTTTTGCATCTCTGTGCTAAAATAAATGGGTGCAAAGTAGTGCAAAGTCTTCACATGTTTATTGGTATGTATTTGTTGGTTGTCTGAATCCTATCCTCTGGAGAGGAAGAAGGAGATTTCTTCAGAGGGAGAGAGAGAGAGAGAGAGCCCTCATCGCAGGGGTTTGAACTTGGGTTGCGGGATGATTCCCAGCCCAATCAGTTTGCGGTTTTCACAGTTCCTGACATGCAATTTCCCCTCACTCAACCCCTTAGAATCTATCTTCTCATCTGTCTCCTCTCTGTTGCACAGCAAAAACATACACAGGTTGTGGAAACAAATGTAACACAAAGATGTGAGTTCCACAAGCGTGTGTATGGCATTATCCATATACAGTATGTGGCGCAAGTGCATTTTTATCAAATGAGACTGTGTCAGCTAAGTGCTGCAGAAAGCATACAAACCTGTCCTTTCAAATGTGATACAAATTACTTTGTGGGGTTTTTTTCAAGGGAGATTCCATACATGGCCACCCAAGGGAGGTATATTCTGACGTAAAGAGCTGTCATGTAACTGTAACATTCCACAGGTCAGCTGCTGAGATTAGACAACAAGTCACCCTGGTAACTGATAGCTTGGTCCTGGCTGGACCTTAACGTCAAGGTGAAAGTTTGATGGCCTGTGAACTTTATCATGTGTTCAGAGGGGCTTATGTTATGTTATGTTATATTCCCCAGGAGAATATTGAGGTCTGTTATTGTTTGAGCTTTGACAGGTCTTTCCTCGAGTTGTTTGGAGTCACCATCATAGCATAGCAAGCTTCCAAACATATTTTGGCGATCTACAAAATATGTAGACCTGTGAAGCAAATAGCTAGATATGTGTATTTTGGAGTTGCCCTTGTGGTTGAAACCAGCATTACAACCCCCCCCCCCCCACTTAACAATTTGACAGTCTTCAGAAATGCATGCCCCTCCAGCACCTGAATGTGGCTCACATCTGTAAAATACCCCCCCGCCCACACACACACACATACAGAGCTAGGTTTGCATTCTCTACCCCTCCCCAACAGTCACTCTCATTTTGTGACAGTTGTGTTTAACAACATTAAGTGAACTGGAATGGAGATTATAGGTTCTGAGGTTGCTATAACACAATTGCATTTGAAATAACCCTTTAAATACTAATAACAAGCAATAATAACCCAACCACAAGATTCCATCCGAGTAAAACCGACAGCTGGCAGCAAGGCAGAACAGGAAGGCTCAGTTTCATGTCTCTGCGACACCAAGCATCTGTCCCTGCCAATGTGTCCTTGAGCAAGACACTCAATCTGTAGCACCTCAATAGATACGGCTCTCTACATGATCAGCACTCGGATGTTCTTCTGAAGGCCCTCATTTTACGCTCAACAAATAGGTACCAGCCCATCAGCCCCTAACATAGCTAGGCTCACCGCTTTGCATCAATCCAGGATCGCCATTTAGCCCCACCTCCTTAACCCACAAGTCCGGCCTGTGTTCCCGTTTTCTCCCCCGCCACTCGCCTCCCTGTCTCGTTTGCCTCCCTTTTAAGTCACCGAGGGGAAGTGGGGATATTGGAAAGTGAGATGGGAGAATGTTCAAACTGGAGCTTGTTTTCATTTCATGTTTAATTTCCTGATGCCTAAGCCCTTGGCTTTCCGCAGCTAACCCTTCTGACCTTGCAGAGGCGCGCCGACCGAAGTTGTGGATGAGCTACACACAAAACACACTCACACACATACAATATAAACCTACTTTTAAGTTTACAACAAAAAAAAGTTAGAACTTCTATTAATATCAACTCACTAACACTTACTTGGATAACAAATTCTTATTAACAAGCAAACAATACAATGTGTGTTGGCTCATAGTGTGTCATGTTTCACTGAGGGCATGGTCTACGTACTATAGCGTTTGAACAGCGGTACAAAGACCCGCGCCAAATAGTTTGGGGAATAGATCATTCAAACATTAAGTCAGATGTGTCCTTCGCAGCTCTGTGTCTCTAATTCCCTGAACCAGAAACCCATAGGAAGTTTCTTTGGGATTAACACTGTTACAATAATAGGCTATGCATAGATTCATTATTTGTGATTATGAGTTAACCATATAACTTAGCGATTGGAGAAATAGATAAACAACTGTCTACTTTAAGAGTCACTATTCCTGTTTATTTTATCTCGCAAAACATCTGCAGAGAAGGTGGCTCAGAGCTCTTGTAGCTCAAAGTGCTCGGCGGTTGTGCAGTAATTGCCAAAGATGTTGACAGCAAAAGGCAGCTTACAGAGCCATTAAAAGAGTTTTATTTATGCTCCAGAGGCAGCAGGCAGAGAAGGAGAGGGGAGGCCGTGGTGCAGAACTCCAAAAGTAGCTTTGAAGTCCAGCCGTCTCACCTCATCTCTGTCCTCCAGGGCTACAGTGATTGACAGACTGCCTCCACAGTCACTCACACACGCAGCACCCTGCCCCATTAAAAATAAAGAAGGTCCAAGTTCAAGTTGGACAGAGCTAATAGTGCTAAATAAACTTGCAGTGACGCAAGGCAGAGGACTTTGTCCACATCGTGAAGACGCTCAGCATCACATTGGGGAAGGAACTGGAAGACATTGACATATGTACTTTTAGCTGAAACATTATATGTTACATTTCAAAAGTTGTTGTTTCTGAGATGATAAAGTGTCTACAGTTGTGAGCCAATTGCTAACTCCCCTACGGTATCCGACAATTGACTGTCCCTGGACTTTGTCTTCGTGGTGAAATTGCTGGGTTTAGTCTTGATTGCGTGCGTATTTAAGGTATGGTTTTAGAACTATGGGTCAAACCTCTCAGTGACTCAACAGTCTGCTGTTTGCCTGACAGACGAGGAAGTTAATTATATTCATCTGGGGGATAGATAGGTCTGTGTGAATACTACATGAATGCACTTATTTTACTGTACCACCACAAGACCAGGCCTGGTTCTCTGTCCCTGACTATGTCTCAGACTAGGTTGTGTAATTGAAAATGGCATCTCAAAATGTTTTGTTTTTTTTACTCTCTCGCCAAATAGCTTTGATGACTTTTCATTTTCCGTCCTCTATCCGTGCTGTGTGGTAGAGTGTCTTAGCCTGGTAGAGTTGGGAACAAACCCTTGGCCTCTGACCTTTTCTCAGAGCCTGCAGCCTGGAAGAGCTACGTGTGGAGAACTCCCAATGCCCCACCCATTCCACTCTGATGTGAAGCTGGCAGCCAGAAAGAGAGAAGGAAAACAATAGGCCTCGCTGTGTGCAGTTAAGAACAATCTCTGTCAGGATGCCAGTCCTCTCTTTTGGCAGTTTCTGTCAGTTCCCGGGTGAATATTGACATGCTAACTCTACAGGGTTTGAACCGCGTTCAGAACGCATTAGTGTTAGCGCTAGCGTTAGCGTTAGCCCATCAAGCACAAGGAAGACAAAAGGTGTCTTGCTAATAATAAACCTGTGTGACGCCATGGTCTCACCTGTACTCGGGCCTCTGTCAGGTCAGTCCGGAGGGCCAGCTGCTCACGTGCATACACGTCTGGGTAGTGTGTCTTCTGGAACACCTTCTCCAGCTCCTCCAGCTGGTAGCTGGTGAAGGTTGTGCGGTTGCGTCTCTTCTTGCCTTTGTTGCTCTCCACCTCGCTCTTGTCCAGCGGGCTGGAGAGGTCTGAGCCCGGGAGCTCCACAGGGCCCTTCAGCCCCGCCTCCTTCAGGTTCAGGTAGCTGCTGTCCATCACAGGGGGGTCGCCGTTGGAGACCAACTCTGACTCTGTGAGGCCACTGTCGTCCTTGCCTGTATGTGCAGTATGCGTGTACAGGAACGAGGGAGGAGTAGTGTTAGGAGCAGGGCAGTGTAAGAACAACCATTGTGTTTACATACAAAGAGCTCGGAGAAATCGACTCAAGTGCATTTAAACTGGTGGTGAGATTCTCTTATTATGTATTATATTGTGGTTAATACAACAGTGAATAATTATCTTTGCTAAATGATGCTCTTAAATTGATCTTGCCAAATTTAAAACAAATCTGGGCTTAGTACCAGTATTAGCAATTGTCTAGAGTTTAACTGATGGAAAGCTGTATTGGATAATACTCACACAGTGAGTAATTCCTTATCTTAAAATTGTACATTTTTTATATTAAATGCTTTAAATATTTTCCTTAACATAAAGTTATGTTCTTTAATATATAGTTATGCTAATATGCTTGGTAAATGGTGCCATGTAGAATCACCATGTGACATCAGGAAACATTGTCTGCTCATCATCACTCTAATGCCTGCACGCACAAGGACTTTAATGTTAAACTTACATCACCTCTGCAATGTTATATTTTAAGGTTCAAAGGCCTCGGCTCAACACTGCATGTCTAAAAGTCCTGTTGTGTTTGAAAGGTGTGTCACTCACCACACACTGATGTGACCCGTGTGTGACCACCCTTTCTGCCTCACATTTCTCTATCACGCCATCTGAAATCTGAGCCCCACACACGATATAGCCTGCTCCATCTCAGCCCGTGCTTTGCCCCCTCGCGTGTAAGCAGCATTGCGTTTGTCACCTTCAATTTGGAGAGCCTCCATGTTTTGCGACAGACCGCAGTCTGTTCCTGTCGGCACATGCCAGCCTTTTTGTTTCCCTTTCAGGAGATGAAACAACCTCGCCCTTCTCCCTCAATAAACAAACAGCCGTGTGAATAAATAAGCTGAAGTGCTCTGGTTGTGGGCCAGATAGAACAGTGTACTCTGTCAGCCACTGTGTTTGCCTTCCATGGGTGAGGAGTTAGGGGTGCCCTACCCCCCCCAACCCTAACCAACCTCCAACCATATTTAGGAACCAGCTCTCCTCAACAATAACAGACTTGTGCAAGATGGGGACAAACTGTTTTAAGCGACATTTGTTTCTGAGTTGAAGGGTCTTTCATTAGTTTAACAAAGAATTGTGTGTTACCTGAGACTTGTATTTTCGTTGTCGCTTCGTTGGCCAGATCAGTAATTGTGCCCTGTCACTCTAATGGTGCCCGTTCTATCTGAGGAGAGCGCGAGAGTTGACACCTTGTTATGCCTTGGTGGCTTCTGGGGCTCTGTTATTTGGATAAGGAGGCTGAATGTGACGGGTTTGTTTTCGTGGATAGTGGGTCTCTGACATTGAGATGTCAATAGTCTGGCCTCTTGGCCAGCACCCGCACAGCCTACGCTCAGACCGGCTGAGCCACGAATGGAAGAGCACTGCTTGACCTCATACCGCTGTGGCCCACCTGTCATACCCCCTCACAGTCTCTCTTCTGGCAGATGTTCTGACATCATCACCTGCTGTTCTGAGGTCCTCCCCGATATTCTCATGCAAGCATGGCTGCAATGTTGAGAAGCAAGATAGGTCAATTCTGAGACTCTCCCCATCTTTGCCATAATGTGTGTGCGAGAGGATCCAGTTATGCCCCTGAGCAAGGCATGTTTCCTAAGCGACTAAAGCGAGGGGTAACTCTGGCCAGGACGGAGGGCCTGGGATGGCTGGCTGACTAAGCTATATTGTGTTATAAATATGTATGGAACCGCATAACCTTATCTGTTTACTATAGCGCATGTTGCTTTGCTCTGGATGCTCATGCTAACCACCCTAATCCTTTGCCACAAACATCTCCCAGTATTCCCACATGCTGAGCTGTCTTTTCTCCTTGTTCTGCAGAATGCAGCCATCACACACTGCGCTCCTTTGGGAGCCAAGATTCCATCACATCGGCTCCATGTTTCTGGCATCCTGGCGAATGTGTGTTTTTGACTCTCTCACACTCTGTTCCACATTGCACAAAGGCACACAACGTATCGAGGACTTGGCTGTAATGTTTGAGTACTTCAGCGACAAGCAGCAGACCTCTTCAGTTAGCTGAGGTCAGATATTTACTAGGGTCAGCAATTTAATCACTGCTAAAAACAGAAAAAAACATCAAAGTGTAATTTAACTGGTTGTAAAGCAACAGGGCACCCTCTCTGTTTTTATGGAATGGGATGGGGTGGGTCAAGTGAAGGCAAATAAAAGAAACACTATAAATTAGTAACCTGGGGAAGGGTTAATGACCAAACACTAAATAGGTAGGGGAATGCTTTTAAACCAAGTGGTCTAAAATGTTCTCGCAAAAAGTCAAGGTCTGACAGCTGCCTGCTAACAGCATTTCAGCTTTCACCCAGTAATACATTGAGATGTATCTATTGCATACAGATAGCCACTGATTCTGGACTCATTGCTGAGTAAGTGACAGGTTCACAAATAAAATTACAGATTACTTCCAGTAAAGTTCTAGCGTACAAGGTTCACAGTGGCTTAGTCGAGGGGAGGCTCCCAGATGTTTTTCTAAGGAGCGATCAATGCTAGTGGCTTGCATGGGAATGCAAATTCCGTGGGAAGCGGAGGATGTTTCTGTTCGAGCACTGCTCCCTATATATTGACACGTGACATGTGACATATGACTTTACTGTTATCATGAATAACGATAGTAAATGTTAATGTTGTAGCAAGGTCTAAGTAGAAGGAATTGTTACACATTATGTTCAATTGATTAAACATCTACATTTCAATGTCCTAATTAATAATTCAAGAAGAATATTTGATAGCTTTGATAGCTCGGGCTGATTTTATGCCGACTCATTGCCTGTAACAGAAAGCCACAGAAGCAATGTCAAGTTCAGGTCCTTTTAAAAGTGAGAAAGAAAAGGGTTAAAATTGACTTTGAAGAGGATGAAATGCTATCTCTAAATGTAAACATTTTTCATATTATTAGTGGTGTCAGTCCACAATCCTAAAGTTGCTGCTTCTGCACACATCACATCACAACCAGTCTCATGATAACCTAGAAATGTTTGCCAATTGGAGCCAGGTAAATTATTATAAAAGTTGTAATTAAATAATAACTCCAGAAGGTTAAATGGAAAATTGGTAAAGTATAAAAGCCCTATACATTGTATTTATTAATTATTTATAATGGGCCTGGCTTGAATGGTGTAGAAATATCCTAATTATGCTTTGTTCTGTTGGGTTTCTCTCCCATCTCTCTCCTATTGTAACGACACAGCTATAGATTTACCGAATAGTCTGATATACTCTGATAGGAATCCGAGAAGGAAACATGAGATTCAGTGCCAGAGCCGGCCTTAACACCAAAGGCAAAGATCAAAATGCTTGCCACCTGGTTGAGATTTCTAAATCGTTCCTTTTTCTAGGCAGCATGTATCGCTATAGGCGGAGGTGGAAGGTGGAGGGGAAGGGGAAGGGTTATCTTCCCCAGAAAGAGAGATGGCAGGAAGTTGAGGCCAAAGCTTACAACCCTCTCTTTCTCTCTCTCTGTCTCTCCTGTTTGTTTTTACCTCTCCCAACTCTGTGATGGTAGACACGTTGGTGCTATAGCTAAGGAACAGATAGGAGGTAACAACTGTAAAAAATGGTGATAAAGGTATGCAACACGCTTTCATTGTCCTATCAATGTGCCTCTGTTTATTTTAGTTGAATTTGATACAGTACTTGTATGCTATCCAGCACTGATGCTATATTTCATATATGCATGAGCACCCAGACATTATCATCTGAACTAATGTATTCTGCTGCACATACACTTAACTGCTGTGTCATTTGCTTATTGTTAACATGTGCAAAATATGTTAATAATCAGTATATGTGTGTCAACTCGTGATGTAATTTCCCTCAATCACTTTACTGCAAACATGAATATATCACCAATACCAAACACTTAAACACTCAAAACTAAAATGCATATACACACTGTAAATATTTTTTGCAATTGTGCTAACAAGTAAATTGTTATTGTAATTTCCTTTTTATATATATAATAAGTTGTGAAAATAGAAGTTAAAGAGACTTTTTGGCAAAATTCACAGTTATCCAGCATTTTACTTTCAATTATTGGGCCCTCAACCAATGTCAAAATCTGGCAGAATCAGAGCTGTGATCGGTTACATTCACAAATTTTAAGAACAACATGCAGAGATCATATTGTAAGTATTGTAAGATTTTGATACTGGAACTGCCCAAGGTGTCGTACTGCTAAGTAACATTAATCCCAAAAAGCGTGCACGTTTCCCAAAACCATAATTTCTCCTGGAGGTCTGAAATGATTACCTAAACTTAATATCCATTTCTGTACTTCTTTACACTAGGTATTGTGGAGATGGGGGTTATGTAAACCAGTCCCACTTTGTCATCTCAGGGACTCTGTGGCTTTCGAGGGCTGGTGTTTGTGGAGTATGAATAATAACCATAGGAGCCAGTAATGCACATCTGCCTTAGATTAATGTAGACCTCTCCTGCAGTGCTGACCTGCATTCCTTCAGATTCCTGTGCACTAGATCAGTTCCTGTGGTTTGATTTCATCCATTGCTGTGTGGCCAGGTAAAGGGTTTCCTTATTGTCCCCATACTGACAGCCACAATGAACAAGTACAACTGAAACAAAAGCAGAAGATCTAAGCAGCTTTCTTGCTTGTAGTGGCTGTACAACATGACATGAGCATATAGGTTATTAAATGGTTTCTGTATATTCAACTACATATATCTATCAATTCAAAGTGTCTATAATTGTAACTTATAGGAAATTACTTATTACGATTATTAAGTGATCAACATTGAGATTTCATTTCATGTAGTAAAAGCCATTTGTCGCACTTTAGCTACGTGAAATCATGATGGAAATTATGGACTTAATGTCCCTCTGAGAGACTGGGTATAAATTAGATTAGTATGACAGTATGGCTAATGTTTCCACACAGACAACACCTTTTTAAAGATGGATTCCTTGTTATGATGACGAAGATGATGAAGACAATGCGTTAAGATTGAGCAATCCATCCTCCCTTTGAGGACCACACATACAAACACAAGCCTGTTGACGCCTAAGGCTTTGGCTAGCCTCCAGCATATCCTCCCCAGAGTACCTGAAGCTGCATCATCTGGCTGCAACATTTTTATATAATAACACTGCAGAGCTCTCCTCCGAAGAGACGTGTTGTATTTAATTACGGCGTTTAATGGTTCTGTCACTGCACTTGCCAAAAGAGTTTTGATCAGTGAAGGAGTGCACAAATCTGTAGGCGCTCGATAACGCGCAAAATTGACTATTAAGCTAAAGGTAAAAAATATAAATATAGTATTAACATTTTGCTATTTGGGACCTATATGTGCATGTTATAGTCTTACAACAGTAACATAATTTGCATTCCCTTTATAAATGTCTTGGCATTGGGGTTAGTTACTGGCTACTGCGTTACTCGCAGCCTTTAACCTGCATAGCATACTGCCACCAAGTAGAATAGGCTAAAATTATTTATTCTCATATAAGACGCATGCATTTTTATTCATTGTTATTTTCTTGTTATCCATAAAATTATGTTGCCTACTTTTCCCAGTACCCATTTGATCCCAGAAGCAATTATGCCTTTTCCAATTCGTATAAAACATTGTATCTTAGATTATGATTTGACTTTTATTAGCTGTACAAGCATGCTATTTTTCTTTTCAATGTAAATATTTACATTTATGTTGGTAGACTTACAGAAGAAAATATATTTCATTGGCTTATCCTTTTAAAGGTTTGTCTATACACACTCCAGTGTCAAATTTTATATTCTCTATTAATCTAGAATGGAACTCTTCTTAGCTGTGATTGTCTAATGATTCAAATGATTGATTTGATGATGATTTAAATTATTATTAAAGCATTTCTATGACCATATTATGTTGATATATATATTGAGGGTCCATTGCCTGACTTCCATGTTTTTATATTTTCCTTTAAAACAGTATTGTATTAAAACAATCTATTAAAATGTCGTGTTTGCCTATTTTCTATATAACAGATAAAACATGAAATATTGGGGGAAAATTAATATAATAGCATGTTTAATTTAAGTAAGACTGGTCCAGCCTATATGCTACTGATAAATACATTAATGCAAATAATTATCCTTTCACAATTAAAATGTGCAATCAAAGAGACATTTTACTTAATTTACTATAATTTGAGGTAGGCTATCTCGTACCTCTCAACGAATCAATAAATCTAACGGCTGAATTAGCGGAAGAATATTAGGCCTATTTCCCTTGTATGCGTAACCGGTGGCGCTTGTTCTTATTTTTCGTATAGCCATATAAGATGCGTTCGATGCTGTCACAATTCAGTTTACGTGAATAACATTTTATAATAATAGTCAATTAAGAGACAATAAACATATGTTGGCAACAAGTAATTACTGATGGCCAGTTAAGGAAATGCATTACAACCATCTCCCTTATCTGGCGCCTGTGGCATGCGTGCGCACGTTCCTTCCCGTTAAGCCCTGGAAGGTCCAATAGGCCTATATCATGTAAGGTAAACGCTATTCGGGTCTTATATGCACTTGAGACTCACCATAGCAGGGTATGAGTGACCCGTTGAGTCCGCCATCTGGGTGAAGCTTGTTGCTGTCGGGGGGAGTTTTACAGGATGGTCGCTGCATGAAGTGGTGGTATTTGTTAAAGGTGCCCTCCTCTGTGCCATCCAATGACTGGCACTCCTGCTGAAAAGGACTCCGAGACTTCTCTCCATAAGCCTGTCCTTTACCGGGAAGGAAAATGGGGCTGTATTTGGTTTCACTCGTCTGGAATGTCCTGAACGGGTTCGCCTGGTGGTCCCTATCCTGCGCAGACGTGCTATAATATGAATCCATCGATGTCATATCGCAGTACGAGACGCACGTATCTGCGTTCATACCTAAAAAGTTAGATAGACACAAATCCCAAGCGTTTCTTGGTTTCCCCCGTTTGGATGGTATTCTTCCCAAATTCTTGTGTACTGACAAACCACGCACTCAAGCACACACTCTCTCACACAACTGCATCTGGGATTGGTTAAAAAATGAATCAGATGTTTTCCAGAGACTGCAGACCGAACAAATGCTAAAAGCCCCCTTAAGGTTTCTCTGGGTAACAGAAATGTCTATCTCAAGTTGATGCCGCCCCAAGTCACACATGCGACCCTCTCGCCAATAGACTTGAAGTAGACCTAGACTAAACTTGTCCTTCGCTATTAGGCACTCAGTAGAAATGGGAGGTCAAACTAAGGAGGAAAGGTTTGTAGTAAACACGCGGGGACATATGACACTAATGTCATTAACTGTTTTGATATGAGCAATTTCATGGCTATCCGGATTGATGTTTCATTATATTTTTCATTCCGTATCCTAATAAAACCATAACTAGGACTATTTACACGATATGCAAAGACGTTTTTTCACTGATTTCCACCCTCAACATTGTTAAGACTATAAGTGTTGCCGTATAAATTATGCTTAATATTTTTTTTTTTGTATTATTTGGATTTATTTATTAATTAATATTAATTAATTAATGTATACAACAATTCAAATTGTATTGCATCTTGTATACATTTCTCTTGATAAATTACAAGTGAATAAAGATTTAATTTAATCTAAATAAACATGTTTTGCCGGTCAGGGGTATGTATAGCAGTTTTAGCCTAGACAGCTCTAGCAACAATCAGCGTCAAATGCAGTTTTAATTGACTGCCTATTTGTATTTTAAAATGTAGATTTAACAGTATTTCACAGAGGAAACAAGCCTCTATCTTTGTTATAGTTTTTCCTATACGCTATTTCTTCGTATATGCTATTACATGTGTCAAAATAAACAAGCATTTAGCCTATGAAAATAAATAAAAAAGCATTAAATTGAGACCGCAATCAAAGTTGGATTTGTCCTTGACTATTCTAAATAAACCACATTATTCTTATTAAATTATGTTTTTGAAATCACATCCCTTGCTCTGGATTAATATAAGTGGGCTATAAAACCTATGAAAATAAAATGAGATAAAGATTAATTTTGCAATGGTTTTATGATATCTACAATGTTATTGCATACTGATTCATATGTATCGTATTAATATCAAATGATGATGATGATGATGCTGATGATGACGAAAATACTACTACTACTACTAATACTACTACTAATAATAATAATTATTATAATAATAATAATAATTATTATTATTATTATCAGATTGTGTTGCCAATTTTAACTGATTCTCAAAATAAATACTGTACAATCTTAATGATATAGGCTACCTGCATGCGAATTCAATCGGTTACAATTTTTAAATTAACTATCTTCCGTAAACTATTAGTGAATTTATCGTGCATTGTGAATTTGTTTAGGCTATTCCATTTGATTTCTAGACACATATGTTAGAATTACCATCTAAATGTGTTTGTTTATGATTTTAGTTATAATATAACAAATTAACAATTATTTGAATTCAATTGGTCCGATTTGGGTCCAATAAGCATTTTTAAATGGTGCATTAATTTTATTTGGTTGTTGTACCATTATAGCGAGGCTAGGCCTAATGGCTTATGTTTGAATATGTTGGCAACCAAGCCGCCCGTTTTTTATTATGAAAGTTAAACCACTGTTTTTTGTAAAGCATCCATAGCAATAGGCCTACTCTGCACATTACAGTATAAAACGCACGTGTTGCCTCTTTGCGTCTATATGGCACATATCATGCTGTGCAAGTATTCGTTTACGAGCCATCTGACAAAATGTCTTTTTTTATTTAACACTTCATTTGTATTGTAAAATAAAATGTCCATAATGACGCAATGTTAAGATTTCGTTGCACACCAAATGCAATCATTTTGCTGCATTCAGACTACTGGTTTTGAGGATATTTTAACGTTTAGGCATATGCTTTATTTTTTACTAAAATATGCCTAGGCTACGTCTTCTTTTTTACTAACATGTATTTTTTATCATATAGAGATTGACCAATATAAAAAACAGACAGCGACTTATACTTAAGAGGTGACCTAAGCAAACTAATTTGAAATCTGATCCTGTATGTCAAAGAATAGGCTGAAAGTATCCTTCATTATCTGCAGTGTTAGAGTAGGCTGTATGCAGATTTCACCATAGGCTATCATGGTCCCACAAATATAGTTTAATTTAATAAGCCTGTTAGGTAATAGGTTTGCACATACATTTCCAGTAGCCTACATATGAACAAGTAAGCATATACATTTGTGTGTGTGTGTGTGCGTGTGTGTGTGTGTGTGTGTGTGTGTGTGTGTGTGTGTGTGTGTGTGTGTGTGTGTGTACAAAACACACTTTTACAAATGTTTTTTACAAAAGTGAGAAAAGTCACATGAGACAAAATGTAAGTATCCTGAACATATTAAGGTTACAGTATTGACATGTACAAGAATACTTTAACAACAATGAGGCATATGCCTATTAACACTTAACAAGAACAGGAATACATAGTTAAAAATGTATAAAGATACCGTGTTAAGATTAATGTTTATTTAATGTGAAGCAAAAAAAACACTTGGTTTAAAAACAGCATCCTTATCCTGTGAGTGCTATGAAAAATGCAAACAAGACCTAAACTTAGCATATTACTAGAGCATCAGTGTCATCAATGTCAAAAGCTCTTCAGTTAACAGGGAGCTGTCTACTCAACTTCCAGCAGGAATCATGGGCCAGGTATTCACTGTGCTACATGGTGAGGAAAACTGGGGGGTGCTCCCCAGACACAGCAGTTTAAGGCCTCGAGGGGGTTTGTGTTGGCTCAGTTCTCCTATGTGTCTATACACCAGAGTCTCTGAAGGCCCGTGGCTATCAGATCATTTATCCGCATGAGAGGCCTGCTGTTACATTACTGTGAGTAAAACAAGTCCTTTAGGCTTACCGGTATACTTCCCATACCAGCACTGCCATATTCATTTTGGAGCAAACAGATTGTATGCTGTGGGAATGTCCACAGCATACATTTTTTGGTTTGTTTTCACCAACATATATTTCTAAAAGAGTTCTTTTAAGAAATGTATGAAACAATAAAAATTTGTCAAGCTAAACTAAAACATAGCACTATTTTAGAGCCAACCTTTCTTCAGAGAACACAACGCACACACACACACACACACACACAGAGAGAGAGATACACGTTTGTGTACTGTACATTAACCCACTGGTTAAATTAGCCATAGATAGGAGATTGTATAAGTGAAGAAGAAGAAACCAGACTATTTACATATTGGCATATATATATATTGAATTAATGGAATATATTTTTGATAATTGTATTGTTTTATTTGTTGGTTTTTCTCTTCTTTTATGTTTACTGTTTGCAGTAGATGGTAATGTAATCTGTGGGAACCATGGAAACAATGCAAGTCAAAATATAAGAGGATAGCTGTTGTCCTATAATGTATATAAAAAGTGTCTGCTTTTCAAAATGGCATTTCACCTATGTAGCTTATTCATGCCTAAATGAAAACATAATATAATACAATCAGAGCAACAAGTGGTTTTGAAAGTCAACCTGTCTTCTATGGTCTCTGTTCAACTTTCGCTTATTTGGTAAATTATAGGAATGTTAAGAGACAGCAATATCAGATGAGCTTTAAACCCACTGTCTTAAGGCACACTGAGAGCTCATCTACCAAGATGTCGACTGTTGCCAGATTGGCCCTATATGGTCACAGGCATTCACTTGATGCTGTAGTTCCACATTTGTTCTCTGAGGGCATCAGTTAGTCCAGGGATGCTGTGTTACAACAGACTGACCAAGAACATATTAGATGACAGTCTCCTAAATAGGCACCATCCAATTCCATATGGGAATAATCTCCAGCTTCATTCTCTCTCTTTGTTGCTACTGTCAGGAGGAAAATTAAGACGTGTCACTCACTGTGAGCACCATGACTGTGCTGTTATCATTCTGCAACAGCCCTATGTTTTATTGTGATGAAAGCGTTACTGGTGTTTCTTCCCATGGGATTCAGATTCATTCTATTGTTTGTATAACATTTTAATAAAAAATGGAAGGTTTGGGGTTTTGGGGACGCCTTAACACAATCAAATACTTTAATCATGTCAGTGTAACAGACTTTTGGAGATCTCTTCTCTGCTTGCATGAGTCTGTGGCACACGTGTGTTTTGTTGGGAAAACAATCCGGTCACTAGGAACCAAACGGGCAGGACGAGCTTCTTGGCAGCACAGAGTCTATGGACCTTGCTGGGTTATGTCTTCAGAAACCATGACTTATAGTGATCAGCTTGTTCCATCCATGAGGCTGTTGATATGCCTTGCTATGACAACCAGATGGAGAGCCATGGGTGAAGCGGCCACATAATGTGTGTGCCTGACGTCTGAAACAAACCTACAACAATCCTATAATAACCATATATTTGATTATGAACGCAGGCCACGGTCACTCCAGCAGTGTCTTCTGCTGTGACATGAAAGATGCACGTACAGTATTGATATCCCACCTGTGTGGATAAGTCACCATTTAACTCTCCTGACATTCGTATCGGTGTGCAAATGCCACAAGGGGGCCTCTCTGTCTCCGGGTAACACCATGTAAGATTGTGAAGGGGAGACATCTCCTTCCCCCCTCATGTGCAGCTTTAAATTGTTTTCACATGAGCTGGGCACACTGCATCAGCGGATTTTCTGATCAAATTAAACAGAGATGAGCGAAGAAAAAAATAGACAGCGGTTGTACTGATCTATAATTCAATAAACAAGACCAAGCAGGAGACAGAGAGGATTCTGTGTTGCCTTCATCTAACTCTATATCTGTTTTAGCCACGGGTAGTTAGCCCATGTGGGACAGACGCACAGGAGTGTTACCTCCATCCATCATCATAGCCACAGCCGAGACAGCTTCCAGATTCATGTACAGTATTTATAGATATGGCCGTGGTGTAAGTCAATCAGGTTTCAGTCACTGCACTGAAATACACCAAGTAGTAGAAGTAGTCTGTGTGTTCGTTTGACCAAAGTATCACAAATATGTATTGATATTGTTTATTGCCTAGGGAGACTGAACCCTGGGAATAAGTAAAGTAGATAAATGAAAAAAGCAGACAATAAAACATTGAGAAGATTCATTGTTGTGTTGCATTGTTATAATAACTGAGGTTTGCTTGTGTGAGAACCAAATAATGCTCTCACGCACCTTCAGTCATGTGTGTGTCTGTGTGTGTGTAGGATTGTGTGTGTGGCATAAACTAACTCTAACACCTGGTTAATGGCTAATGGAACATCATTTGTTTGTTTGTGTGTTCTGGGGGGCAGAATATATCAGTCTAAACACAAATGTTAGATATTATAAACAAGCAACATGTGGTAATAAAACATGCTGCCTTTTCTCACAAATATTTAAACACTGTAGGAGGTGTACATATGAAAATTGCCCTTATCGCCAAATCGTGCTAACATATGCACAGAGGTGCGCCTTTCCCATAATGTAAGGTTTGAAGCTGAAGACATATGGGGCTTCTAAGGAGATCATTTTCAGAAGTCTGTTTGAGTAGTTGGGGACACATGCTGTACATTTCATGGGAGAACACAACGCTAAGACGCACAGGCACACGCACACGCACACACACACACACACACATACACATTTGGGTGTACTAGAGAACAAGTAACCGCCTCTAAGGTGTTTAACATGAACATATTAAGTGCCAGTTGGTGACAGCTAGAGCATATCTACAGTGTGAGTTTGTGTAAGATTAGTCGCTGCAAACTGAAACAAGAGCCAATTAAGATAATGAGACCCTCTGTTAATGCTCTAGTTCAAATTCATTGCAGATACAAATGTTGCCATGTGCCAAGCATTCTGAAGAGATTAAACTAATATACTGAAAGTTTGATGTTAGCCTATTGTTAGGACAGCCAGATGTGCTTTGTTCTTGAATCATCAAAAACATACAACTAAAAAAGCAGATCAGACTGCAGAATGCAACTTCACGTATGCTACTGTATCTGTGCAAATATATTTTCTGGCAACCAACTCTCCAGGTAGAGACCCAACATAATAGAGGTGTATCACTTTGCAAACATACATAGATTGACATACTTACTTGTAAAAATTCATTTTTTTATCATTAAAGGGTGAATTACAATTACAGATTTAGATAATTCTAATGCCAGAATCTCTTCTCATTCTGGGCAAGCTTTTTTTATATAGCAAACCCAACAAAATACAATACATAATAAAATGTAGGCTACATTATCAGCTGCCTTGATAATATATATCTTCTTAAAGTATCATGGTGCTGTAGTGTGACAACCAATTTTAATTTGATTAGACACAAATTACATTTAGATTTAATGTAATTATGAATGAATACACTTTATTTAAGTATTTATTTTATTTATTTTAAGTTATATTTAAGTTTTTAAGTATTTAAGTTTTATTTAAGTTAAGTATAGCCTTTTGAGACATGTCTGATGTGAAATACATTTGACTTGGCTAACAGGCTCTAATACATTATTAAATAGTTTAATAAGATATTTTGATTTGATGTATGTCAGTCTAGTCCTCTAAAGTCCATGCAAAATAATGGCCAAAAATAAAGCAACCATATTTGTTTGCAGGGTCTCGGCTGGGCTCTCTGCCTATTTGATACAGTCTCAGCAAGTGTTTGCATTGTAACAGAAGCCAATGTGTGTGTTGACCCTGCCTGCTCTTCCCACAGCAGTGTCTGGATCAAGCAAGGAGATGTGCTCAGAGACAGAACCAAAACAAAACGAACGGGGTCTAAGGGAACATGCATGTAGCCAAACAGGGTTCCTGGAGGACACCTATTCAGATAGGGAGGGAAGCGCATTCCCCTAAAATGAGCTGCTGGGGGATGAAAGCCTCGTGTGAGCCCCCAGATGACCCACGACCCTGTCTGTATTTGTGCAAGGGAAAGCCATGATCCTGGCTTCTCTGCCTCCCTGCCAGCTTCCTGGGGAGTTGGTAGCCAGGGGTCGGGTGGTGAGACCACAGGCACACCATATCTGCCCTCCAGTGTTTTCTTATAGGGTAAAGAAAGGTCCTCACATTGAGCCGACACTGTCACATCGCTAACCTTTCACTCCAAAGGTACTGGGGTTATAGTTTTTCTTTTTCTGGTGTATGTCCACTGTCAATGTTTCATACTCTGATTCATGGTAGAATTGTACACCTGTGTGATTTTACATGTTTATGCATGTAAAAAAGTGCCTGTTTATTAAATGCTGAATCATTTGGCTAAACCAAACTATAAATAACTTAGCTATCAGAAGCTTAGCTATATTGTAATATCTAAGAAAATATGCACCATATGCTATATTGAATGCAATAGATTTCCATCATAGTGCCACTGAATGATGTCTGATGTATGATGTCTCACCGCTTGAAAATGTGTTGGTTGATTTACAGCAGCCATGTTGTCTGATAGGGTTCAGCATAGCTTTATGATGCTTTTATAAAATATATGAATTCATAATATTGGTTCATAATATTGTTTAGTGCACTCTTGTTCAAACTTTAATCCAATTTAGATGAGTCTTTAGAATTGTATTGAGCCAAGACACAAATGCACATACACTGTTTATTACGACCCTTTCTTTGCACATTCAAATGTAGTTATATCCATGGCACTCTTCAAACTAACATTCATTTGATATGTTTGTGCGTTAAATGGCAGTTGTGCGAACAATGCATGTCGCTTAGTGATTCAAGATTAATAGCACAATATCCTACAACAGTGTTGCACGTAATGTGTCTCATATGGGTTGTCTTGTGTTTGGGGTAAGAGTTTCTATAGATAGCTAAGTGAATATGGCTACCAGATATGTGCATTGTGTATGGAACTGGCCAATCAAGGTAATCTCAAAAACCATCAAGGAGGTAAAGAGAGGAGCTGTCATTGGTTTGCTTTATTCATCTCTACCAGGACAAAGTGCTGACAATATGATGAACTCACCTTTGATAATTTGGATAACACCACTAGCGATGGAAATGTGAATAATGCAAGTTCACAAGGGTTAATAACCAGAAGTTTACATTAGTATATGTGCCCCAAGACTGAACATTAGAATATTTCATTATGATCAAATATTGTGACACTGTATAAATGTTTTCATTTTTATTTTGAATGGCATTAATAACATTGAACAGGGTCACACTTTGGAATAGGGCCTACAGATGTGTGACCTTAGTAGAGACATATTCCAAGTGAGACTGGGCCACTGGGCCAGGCTCTGCAGGCTCTGATGATGACAACATTTGTCTGCTGACTGCACTCGGAAGAGCGCATTCTCAATGCTCTTGCTTTCTTGCTTTGCTATTGTCTACCCTCAAGATTTGAGAGGACACACATTGAGTTGTCTCTTGGAATTGTATATCGTTAGACATGGCCTTAAGGGTGATACAGGTTTGACAGAATAACTATTCTCTGAGACATAAATACTCAATATCTGACTGCTCTTAATGAAATGCCCCCTTATGCCCCTAGCTAAGAGGCTAACCCACACGCTAACCTCTGCCCTAACCCTCAGGGGTTTCAGGATGTCTGATTTAGCCCACAAACACTGAATTATAAAACAAATACAGATCCAAAATTCCACTTTCACTTGAAACAGTGACCCCCTCTTCCCTCTGTTCAAGTAACCTCCACACATTTTTGTCTCCCCCTCAGGCTAATCCAATATAAAGCTTGTAAGGAATTTGAACAGGAATACATAGTGGGTTATTTGCCTGTTGCTTCTTCCGTACCACCAAAGACGTTTTGACTGTAACTGTTTTCATAAGTATGAACAAATCCTAGTTCATATAATAATAGCAGATCTCTAAAACAATGTTTGTATTACAGCTTGCATTTGTCTAAAACTGTGATTATTATTCCTGGCTTACAGTTACAAAACAATCTACAATTGAAGCTGCAGGATAATGTTTTCTTACATATTTTAACATGTTTAAAGGAACGTGTAATTATATCTCCTAAGCATTTGGTTAACTTCGTTCTCTGTGCATGTTGATTAAATAATCTGGTACTTCTACACAGCCCTGGCTCCGGAGGAAAATAAACAAGTGGCGAATACAACTCAACAACAAAGCCATATACTATGCTTTGCTTCACAATGTGTTTCAATGTGTGAATCGCTGTGGCAGGATTTTGTTTTGCTTGAAGTTAGTCAGTACTTGCAGTACAGTATCGCTCCACGGCTGTTCCATTTTTCAACATGCAGAGAACGGTAAGATAGCAAAATGCGAGGAGATATTTGTTAAATTTGACAAAAAATGTATTAGCTTACATTTTGCTCGCAATAGCGGATTACCTGTATATCTAGAATTTATCATATGAAATGGTGTTTCCAAACACAACACAGGAAGTAGCCTATTGTATTCTGTCACCAATGTTGACAAAGCTATTCCTCAAACATGGTTCTGCCCAGTAAGTAAAATAAAAGAGAAAAGAAGCATTCTTTAATCACACATCTGCAGTAAATTACAGGTCAAGGTGTATAGGTCACTGCATGATCAGCGTTAGAGTCTGTTCTCATAAACACCCCTGAGCTTGTATTTATATTCACACTTCTGAGGGATGCACAGCATGGGTCAGACAACACAACATGCTCCAGCTTTTTGTGGTTCTCATTCTCTCTCTATCTGTCTTCTTGCACTCTTTCTTTCTTTCTTTCTTTCTTTCTTTCTTTAAATTGTCTCTCACTCACTACATTATACATGCACACACATATAGATGCAGTAATGCACATGGAAAAACTTTTCCCCAGTTTCACATCTTGTTCTTGCCTTCTTTTGCTTAACAAATATCTCCAATGTCTCTTATTTCAGTGGGTTGGTTATTTCATCAGCCAATATCCTACAGCACCATGTCCGGATATGGTTCTGTGGCTGCTCCATAAAACAACCTGTCCGTGTTATACCACAGTCTGAACCTTTGACTTGCACTCTACAACGTCACCTGGAAAACGATACATCACACTATTCATACGCAGACATTATGAATAGTTACTCTGAACAAGCATCCTATGATCTATCCGCACAGTTATAGGCCAACATATAACAGTATAATTAATAACTTTCAATACAGTAATACAATGTTTACCAATACGGATGCTCATATAATGTGAATATACAGTATTAGCTTGGCAATTCAGCTAGCTACTGTAGCTTCTTGCTTATAGAAGCTGAATGTGAGGTTACATTAGTCACATGGTACATATATGCATGCCCATGCCAGGCTCCTAGGTAGTCTACCATTGCTGACCCCAGAGACAAAGATCGCCAGTGAGACACAAACAGAATTGTACACATCTTTCTAATTCTCAGGAATGTTCTGAAGGAGGAAAGAGAGTCTTTCACATGGCTCTTAATCAGAGTCATGCTCCCTTTATTTAATTTCAGATGACACTTGTTGAACGACGACCTTGTCTTCATTCAAATGGCTGCACAGGCCTGGTATCACCCTGCTGAACACATACAGGATCATGTTGTGTTGACAGCCTAGGTTCTCCTCCGCACAATCATTAACCAGTCCAATACAAATGACTAACATTTTATTTGAAAGTTTTAACTTAAAAATGTTAATAAAAATTCAGATTTGATGGCTAAATCGGCTATATGTATGACTACTAGTAGAGGGAATGTAAACAAGAATGAACTCATAAATGAGCAAAGGAATACCACTATTACAGTAGATATAACAAATAAATGTGTCTTGGCATCAGTCGCAGCAATATTGTGGCCATTATTTACACACAAACAGCCAGGGCCAGTGTGTGTGTTTGCATGTTCCCGGAGCCATCTAAAGCGGTGATCATTAGCATCCATTCTAGGAAACTGTAACAGTGTACCAACCAGGGCCACTGCCTGCCTTTGCTCATGACTTGTGTAAAAGAGAGTTATAGTGAATCTATGGCCGTTTTGGGCACAAACTACGAGGGTGTAGTCTTGCTGTAACAATATGACAGCTGGCAATTGGACTCACCACGCATTAAAGACACATGTTGGATAATACACTTGTCTATGCACATTTGCAAAGATTGCTTCCACAAGGGAGCACCTCAAATGGTGGCGAGAATTGTCTGACATTTTTGAAATCCTGGATTTATTTTTAGCATTTCTCTTTTTACATTTTATAACTCTATTTGACTTTCTAATCCCTCTGAGGCCTCATGTCCCTTTGGTTTTGTAATGAGACATATTTTACAGACTTCAGCTCGTCTGGGGACTTTGGTTTAGTCTAAGAATTAGCCGACTTGAAGTAATTTATGGAACTATTTCACTACATCATAGTATAGCTATGGAGCAAACCATTTTCATTTTCTTTAATATTATGCCAACCATTTCTTGACAAATTTGCATGAGCTAGGAGAGGTTGGCAATAAAGGGTTTGTGAATGTGGTCCTAACGGGTCCACACACAATCAAAATGTCAAACTGATTTGTCACAATTTTGAGTAATTTCCAATATCCTCTGTACGGTGTATATAATACAACAAAATCCAATGAGATATCTTACATGAAAGCATTGAGCTGAACAAGCTTGTAGGTATGTACTGTATATGTTTGCATGCGCCACAGCACTTCCAAAGCAATTGTATATGGTACATTCCGTTTTCAGACAATCATAATTGGGATATTTGTGTGTGGTTAAGGCCAGTCTAAAGATAGCAACTCACATAGCAAACACAAGGCATGGCAGAACCATCTAAACCTGCAAAGTATGCTGTTGTTGACTCTGCTGAACAATTAAGGTGGTGGGGGTCCATTTAGGGGCGCTGTCTAGATGCTGGCCAGAGCTCGTGATTTAGACTTAAAGGTAGCTTCAGGGATGGACAAAGGGCCCCACTCACTAGCAGGATTTTGCTTTACGCCTCATACTCGCACGCGCTAACCTTCGATCGCTTATTGAATTACAGCTAATCACTCAATTAAAGTCACATGGAGGAGTAGCAGCAAGTCGGTTCACCCGAGCTACTGCTTTGCTCATAACAACTGCTATGTTGTCGCTCGTGGGAAGTTTGCAAACAAGATGTCTGACGTTACTGCGCCATTGGTCGTTTGGCGTCTAAATCTCCAGGCTAGTGAAAAGTTAAAGTTGAAATGTTTATTGCATATTTTCCAGCACTGCCTTTTACCCGGTAGAAAGTATTATATATATATTTTAATCAACGAAAGAGAAACATGAAAGGTTTTTGGCATAGCTCTCTGCGTATGTATAAGGCAGCAAGTAGGGTTACTTGCAAGGTTTGCTCTATCTCTATCTGTTGCATGTGGAGGTCTTCTGTGGCTGGGGCCTGTTGGGTGTTGAGAGGCAACAGTGAATGAGTAGGAAATGGGGTTTGGCATGTTGACTCAGGAGTAAATCCCTCTGGACTCCTCAAAAGGCAGCTATTAGAATTTAATGGCCCTGCAGTCGTGGATGTATGTATGTGCATCAGTTTTAGCAACTCATCCACAAGATGCAATCAGTGGTTTGGTTGGATAGTTGTAATCTAATAACGAACATAAAACCATTAAGAACAAGCAGTTTACACCAAACCCAGAAAATGCTGTTTTGTTTTACTTCTAAAATTGAGATTTGTACAGATTTTGGTATCTTTGAACAAAGCCTAATATTTTTCCCTCCACATTTCAGTATCGTAGCCAAAAGTCTGTGTTGTTGTTGGTTTCTCAACACGCAAAGGCTCTTTGTCCGAAAACGAAGATGTGCGTCAAGAAAACAAAGGGCCCCTTTTTACTGTCAAGGCAACAAAGAACTGTGTCAGAGCATAGTCTTAAGGAAATTAGCATAATGCTAAGTGAAAAGAGTCTCTACAACAGAACTTTTTCCAGACACGGTCGTTTGAGCTAGCAGGGGAAAGGGAAGAGAACAAGTGTGGAGAAAAATGGACTATCAAAGCGAAGAACACAAGCTTTCATGTTAGGACACTTTGATTGTGTTACAGATTGGTTCCAGGTGAGGCAAGGCTCAAGAAAAAGGCAGCTCAACAGAAGAGAGGCGTTCCTAAGTGTGGATGGCATCGCTGGGATTACAACATTACAAGAACAAACATTACAGACAGCAGGTGTATAGCATTGATAAGAATACAATATTCTCTTTTGGAGGGTGGTAAATAGGATTGGGGAGTGGAAGTTTGTGTTTGTACCAGTACAGCATGTTTTTTTTTTCTGCTTTTGCAGACACAAGCCATAGCTACAGTATAATGTGAGATGAAAGTGCGTTATTTAAAACTACGATAATGATCTGGATACAGTTAGTATTGTCTAAAGCCCCTTACAGTAGATTATGACACTGCCTCTATAGTTCTGCTTTTGTCCTACGTCACACATATAGACATTCACACATGCACTTTTGTGTGTTCGCACTCACTCAAATTCACACGCACACATGCACGTGAACACGCACACCACAGAGTTAATACAAACACTAGATTAAAGCATGTTATGACCATATCTGTGTATAAATCTCTATTAATGTGAATTAGCCTACACTACCGTAGATGCCTTTGAATATTCATCTCAAACTTTATGTGTGCCCAAACTGTAGGTCCTCCAAACATTTCCAAGGAGCTTTGTATTGAAAAAGGCTGCATTGAAATGTCTTCTGAAGTGCTTTCATAACGTTACCTAAGCCGTGCTTTGTTATCCTCTACACCCTTGTTTTAAGAAATATTATTTTTTAATGCAACTATCAATGTTATAAATGTTAACAGTTTCTACATAATAAGTGTGCCCATCTTTGTCTGGACCATCTCAGATCTACTGGTGGATCTGTAACAGGTCCCATGCCAAATGAGCCTGTTAGCTCTCTTTCTGCTTATTGGAAGCAGGCATCGATTGGGAAGTCCAATTAGAGGCGGATATTGCAGCGAGCCCAGCATTGTGTAGCACTTACCTGCACATCTGCACTGCTTTGCAACAAGCAGGAGCCTCCCTCTTTCCACCACCTTAATTGGAGTTTCCATCAGTGAGCTCTTGAAAGAGAAATGCACGGCCACGGTCTGCTTCCTGGTAATGGTCTGGCTTCTCACTGATGTCTGATGCGAGGGAGGCTTAGATTTATACCAGGAGGTCCTGCTTCATGCTTTTATAAATAAAACTGTTATACATGTACGATAGCGTCTGGTGAATGGCGTGGGAGAAAGAATTGTATGATTTTAATATGCCAATGTGCATTGAAAGTACATATATGTTTTGAGGAAAAGTACATGTGATTTTCTCTTTAAGTAAATAAAAATAAATAAAACTGAATAAATCACAACTGTTCATAACCCTGCATGGTGAATATATCACTCACTACAATTAATCACAAGAAATTAGTTCTGAAATTCATTTGTCTACTGCAGTAGACAGCCTATCACCTTTGAACTATGAAACACCCACTCACTCACATTAATAATCTTCTCTCTGGAATGTTCTCAAACATCATGTAGTTGTAAGTTCATTTATATTCCAACATATCATTTTATTTCTCTCCTGTTCCACCATGTGATATAAGGCAGTGTTTTTTTATTATGGAGCACAGGCAGTTTTGACATACATGCATACTGTACTGCCCAGTGACAGAGGTGGCCCACGACTCAATATTGCTATTTGCCCTTGTCAGCTCGACAGGGCGAACGTGCTCCTGTCATCCCCGACCATCCTGCCGCAGGCAGCAGTCATATAAAGGGTTGTTCCATAGTATTTATGAAGCCTGGCCCCTGGTTCATTGTGCTCTTGGTTCATCGGGAGCCAGAAACACAGCGGAACATGTGGGGATAATTTTAGGGGAAAAAATGACTTATGCCCCAAGACACATATGTAAAAGACATACAGTAGATCAGGCTGAAAAGAGATTTACTGTGCTTGCATCACACATTATCGTCAGTCTTTAGTAGTATACTCTGCAGCACACCGGTTTGGTGACAGCGTTAGACCTGCCAATCAAATCTAAATAATACATTGTTTTGTTAAAGGCTATTTGGGAAATAATGTATGAGTGTGTACCTTTTGAATGTATGTGCTTATGAACATATTTTATTCAGTGTGTCCTCTGGCTTTGTCCAGCATCATAACACACAAACATGCACATGGCCTGGACTGAGAACAGGGCATAAGGGAGGAATGCTCGAAATGAAAAGAAGGGAGTGGAAATAACAGATGGAAAGGTGCACACAAAGGAAATATGTTGGAGAGATTGTGGGAGGAGGTAAGCTAGAGAAAGAGAGAAAATATAATATAAGTTGGTAGAAAAATGGTAGAGGTGCTAGAGAGGGTGACAGTTTAGGTTCTGGACTATTAAAGGGGCCCCTAGGTCTACTGGGTAATAAATCTTCAACACATAGTTAATCCAGTCGCAAGACATGGTTGGGGAGAGGTAGAGGATGCACGCTTATTACGTACCTATATCCAACCTCCAGAGCTAGTGCTATGCCCATTGAACCCCCAACCCCAGACATATAACCTCTCCCTCCCCGGTACACCGGCCCAATAGGCTATCGGAGAATCTCCGCAGGAATGCGAGTACTGACATCTCCCATCTCCCAGGACCACAGACGAAATATGTTCTCAATTAGCTTCATCTGATGAATTGTGAGTGCAAGTGAAGCCCAAAGCGAGCATGATCAATAGCAGTTGAGTCATTTCATCAAATGGCTTTTGACATTGGCAGACTGCGTCGTGATTAATCGCCGTAGTGCCGCAGATAATTGTGAAACCACGTCTTCCTGTGTAGGTGTCGTTGAACCCCGCTGTCATGTCGATAGCGCTTTGAATCTGGCTCATCACCTCCAGATCTGTCGCAGCTACAATCCATCTCTGCCAGGTCTGGAAGGATTGTAAGTCTAGTGTTTTGCTTTATCGTATAGGCCACACACACAAACACACACACACACACACACACACACACACACACACACACACACGCACACACACATACACTACCCCAGTCAGTTCCATAAGGTCAGTGTGTAAGGCCTTGGACAAGTCTCGCCGTCTGCTGGTCATATATAACACTGCACCTCTGACGAAATAGAAACGATGTGTGCCGGTTATTCCAGTGGGGTAAGCAGTTTGATAAAATCAAGCTGCAACCCATTGCGGTTTCATCCCCAGAAAAGTCTTCTTGGTTTCCATGAGCACAGCTGGATGTTTTTAGGTTTACCCATACGGCACTGCTGTGACATGGGCACGGAGATGAAACAGGCCCCCTTCTGCACACAAACACAGCACTACACTCATGGCTTTGTGTGCATCTGGTTGGGGATGACACAAGAGGCACAGGGTTTTATTGAGACCTGCTGAGGCTGCTGTGTAAGTCAGGGCAGCGCTCTGGCAACGCTCAGCCTGCGGGGCGATGGGGGCATGCAGGGCGATTGAGCGCAGGCAAATTGGCCATTGCTTCAGGTCCCTGTAGACCAGTGTGTTCTTTAGAGATGTCCTGAGATGAGAGCAGGCTCCCTTTAGCTCCGGTGTCGCTTGTGAACACTTTGTAGCATAACAGGAACCACAGATCCTAAGGTCCCCATTGACCTGGCGTTAACTGTTCCATACAACTGGCCTAAGCTATTTTAATTTAGTCTGATATAATACGAGTAGCCACATATGCAACCCGTTTACAAAGGCAGCTTGTAGGCTACTGTAGTTTATGCATCCTGTATTGCTGTTTAGTATGGAGGTACATTGTTGGAACTTGGATTCCTTGGTGGAACACAGTTCTCTTGGCAGAGACGTCGCCAGACCCATTTTAGGGTAGCTGTATCTCCTAAAATATAAATTAGCCCCCCCTCTATCATTATAAAAAGGGCAGCGCTATAAACTGTAATGACTTATTAATAGGCAGTTATGATGAGGCACAGGTACATTGAGAGGGCCAACAATGTGTAAAGCAATAACATGTTTTAAACCTGAAAATATTTGCATGTTTGAACGTTTTCTTTTCAGTTTGCTGAACATTACTGAGCAAATTCAACATTGCAGCAAACATCTCTATCTCAAAAGGATAATGATGACACTATGCCCCTCCCCCATATCCACAGTTCCTTGCTTTCTGTGTGTGATATGTAGCCTGGTGTATCCAGACCATATTCACTTTGTGAAAATGACCACGCTCCATTTGCAAGTGTTCACAGTTGTTTCCTCCTACTTGGCGTAAACCTCTGGTTAAATTTGAAACTATTTGACAGGGGTGTTGCTACAATTGTACAAAAGCCTCATCTAGTTCTACCACCATTTCGAAACACACGTTTGACTTCAAGGTCATCTCACTAACCCACGCTGATTGGGCCGTCCGCAATGTGGCTGTGTGAACGCTAAAGCGACCAGAGTTTCCAGACTGTAATCTCAGCAAAAAGATATTTAGCTGAGATCATAGTCGGGCGGAGCCAGGCTATGTGATTGCTGAATTTAGGTATTCATTTTGTTTTTTCACTTTAATGTTGGCCTTATCAATGTGTAGGGAAACAGAAATTATTTTATTTATTGTACAGAAATGATAATCTTGACAGGGGCGTGGCCAGGAAGTGACCAGGGGTGGCACTGGCCACCACTGAAATGTGATTGGCCACCCCAGGAGCCCCCCCCCCCCCCCAACAAAAATCTGTGCTTAAAACGGCATAGGTTTATTTTTCATATGATATCTTCAGTAAGGTACAGGCTAGAAACAAACTGTTTCCTCATACTCCAGACATTCAGCCAAAGAGATTGATGTATGGCTTGTCTTTGTCAGCATAACAGCGGCTGTACAAGACCAACGGCAATGGTGCCTGTAAAATTCCTTGCATTATGCATCTTCGAATGGTAATGAGAGGGGAAAGTTTACATTTCAGATCATATCTAGAACGGTAAAGACTATAAGATCACGGTTTTTGACTCATAATCTAGACACTGCTGAAGAGATCGTTATATGGTTTGTGTTATTTGGTATAACAGGATCTGCAGAAGACAACGGCAAACCGCCTCTAAAATCTCTTTCCCAAAAGCAAATATATACACTCTGAAAAATAAATATACAACTTTATATAATTTTTGGTACTAAACTGGCTATAAAATAAGAATGCAATATAGAAATAAATAGATAAAAGCATACCCCAATAAATGTATGGCTTATAAATAAGAATGCATACACATACATGAATAAAATTCTGTATTGAAATTAATTTTGTGTTTTTATTTGAACCCAGACAAATTTGAACGTTAGTCAAGGCACGGAGGAATCACAGTATGTGTTTCAAACAAAACTACACACTATTTTACCATCCTTTACATAATAAAAAACTAAATTAAATTATAGGCATTTATAATCTTATTGCGTTTTAAAAACATAAACAGTAAATTAAGTTTCTCAAAACTATTTTGTGATAATATCCAAATTGTAGCTGAGAGGGTGCTGATATTAGAAATATAAAATACTTGATGATAGCTACTACAGAAATACTTTCATATGAAAATAGTGAAAAACGTCCAAAAGACCCTTAGGATCAGAAGCAATACTCAAATATGACTAACTTAAACTATGCACAATGCGCATTAGACAGGCGCTGTCTAATGTGTATGAACCATATTGAATGTTATTGTTATCAACTATTGTATAATAAATATTAAGTTAGAAACCAATAATATATTCTGAGTGAGCAACATTACAATTCACTGTTCTTTACATAATACATCAACATCTATTGTACCTACACCTATTGTTATTTGATTCCCACGCTAATCTCTTTAGATTAAAACAAGCCTGTAGACTATGTTGGTGTAACATCTGACACTAACACCTTACAGTGTTAAGAACAAAGTGCATTACTTTAACAGTGTTACATATAGTCAGACATTTTTCAAAGACTTCCAGGCTAAAATTGTTATTATATCAGAAGGCTATATCCTATTCTATAATGTAGGCTATTTTTAATGGTAAAATAAATGTCATGGCTTTTACCTAGTTTTCTGTTGTTTCTTATTTCTTTTTGTTTAAGTGCATTTGTTTCCTTCATCCTTTGTTCAAATGTTTTTAACTGTAAAGCACGTTGAGTTGCACATTGTGTATGAAATGTGCTATACAAA
>JAODOY010000021.1:1194895-1213072 GCA_025399855.1 Forbesichthys papilliferus
ATTGTGTATGGAGTTTGGAACAGCATTGTGGATGGAGTTGACATTATTGTGCTGGTACATGGGCCTGTTGTCCACAGCATGTGTGAAGGTGTCCAGGCCACTGTCATGGTCCACAGGCTGAGGGGAGAGCTGAGGCTTAATGTTGTTGACCACAGGGCTGGGTTTGCTGAGCAGGTCCATTTTAGCCACTGTGTCGTTGGGCAGCAAGTTGTGGTTGAACTTGGGGCTCTCGAACTTGCGCTCGAAGGGCCGTGCCGAGCTGGTGTAAGACTTGGGGACGTAGCGGTTGTAGCTAGTGGGCGTGGGAGCGCCCAGCGTCTTGGGGGGAACGTCGGTACCATTGACAGGGGACTTCTCTGGGAGGCCCCTGGAGGCCAGGTAGCCTCCCTGTGGGACTTCCTCTCTGTTGGCGGGTCGCAGCGCTGTCAGCTCAGGCTTGGGGTTGGGTGGGCTCAGAGCGTCAGGGACACAATTCACTGGAATACACACACACACAATAAGCCCTGGTCACCCTGTATCCCGGCCATGGACGATATCACCAACACGATGCACACAGTACAGTGAGAGCTTACCCTCATTGGGGCTGAGTTTGGGGAGGGTGTTGGGGGGAATGGCAGGGAGCGGTGGTCCATACTGAGTCGAGGGGCTGACCTGGGCCATGGGGTCGTAGCGCTTCTCTGCTGGACTCACCTTCTCCACAGACTCTACCCTGCAGCAGGGGGAAACAAACCACGCATGGCCACCTCAACACAAGTGGATGTTCTCAGAGATTTAAGCCTTTATAGGGCACTCATAGAAATTCAGAATTTCAACCCAAGAGAATTTTTGGCGACAAGACATTATTACAGTTGTCACTTCAAAATGTTAAGTTTATATTGTGCAATTCAAGGTCAGTGTTACTTTTCCATGCCGTTGGGGAATATTTTCATGACCATATATTCTCTGAAACATCTGTGTATACACAAATAATAAATCTTGAAATGAATGACGAGCTATGTGGTTTGATACAAAATAAACAAAAATGTAACGCTGACACACAAGATATTTACAGAATAAAATGTGTCAAACCCTGAGAACTACATTGTGTAGCCCTAATTTACAAATGACTGGGAGGCAACAATGTTTTAAAAAATTAATTAGTAAATAAGTGTCCAATAACACTGGCATTAACTTCAAAAGGCAGCAGTATCAGAGATATTTTAAACCAACCATGCCTCCTATTAATCAATAAATACTCATTAATTTACTTTAATTTATTCTACAACATTAAAAATCTCTAAATAAAAATATGTTAAGAGAAAGTCAATGCCTGTACTTTTAAGGCATATTTTGAGAATAAATCAAATTAAATGCTTACGGTAATACTTTTAAGACCCCGCGGCTACCCTGTAATAATGCAATGTACAATAAAACAATAGCCTAGCAATTACACCACCAATATGTTTATATTCATACTTGCAGGATCCTGGTCTTTCTCAAGTGATCGCCATACATTATTAAATCGGCATGAATTTCCTGGCATTGCGTTACATCTCACAAAATAAATTAAAGTCAGCGTCTGATGTTAGCTACCCAGCGCAGAGAACAACATAACATCAAGTTACGGTTTAGGCCGAACAAACATCAAAGTAGGTTAGGCTTATTGTTGAACCAATATAACATTTTATCAGTCGATCTCACATGAACCTCGCTATTATACAGACATTTGTGAAGAAAATGATCACATTTTGTGCCTCCATTTTTCATCAACAAATTTCATAAATGTTTTGAAATACTATTCAAACAACAGCTATTTCAACATATAGCAAAACTATTCAACTGTATTATGTGTTATGAGTTTCAGCAACTTTCCATTTCTAGTTTCAATGTTATAACCGTAGATGTTGGAGTAGGTACAGTACTGTAGCAGCACAGAACCGCATTTCCTGAACTCCAGAATTTGAAATGCTCTGGGTAACTCCTGATTGGTCAGATGCCCTGGTGTAACAAAGTGGTTTCCTGATTTTCTGTGAATGGCTGGGAGAAATCTATGTGTTTACACTACCTCACGGAGAAGCACGACAACACCGTTTTGAAAGTTTGCGGAAGTTACCAAATATGGTTCTTTGCCCAATAAAGGGAGTGTCCGATATTGCATCAGGGCCCAGTGGTACCTGCTGTAAGGGTATGACAGTTGAGCTGGTTTGGGGAGCTCCTGGAAGCGGTTGATGCCAGGGCTGGGCTGGCCCATGGCCTTGCTGTCAAAGCTGCGGCGGTCAAAGTAGGACAACTGTTTCCTGTAATACTCCTCGTCCTCATCTGGGTCATAGTGGTTGGAACGTATCACGTCATCCAGGGGTTTAGACTGGGGCTTCTGGGGCTCTGGTGCCCTGTTGAGAGATGCAGGTGGAAACAGTGTTAATAAGCAGTGACAGAAGGAAGCATGTTGTTTGTCCTTAGCTCTAAAGCTTGTACTTTGTCGGTTGACCACTAGGTGGAGCTCAGACATTGAAGTTGAATTTAGGGATCGGTATACAAAGAATTGCCCTCCACACTTAGAACTATTAGAAATAGTCCTGTCACAGTATGCTGCATACCTGTAAGTGGGCTTTTCCTGCTCCAGGTTGCTTAGGGAGTTTGCTTTAAGGACTGGACCAGGTGCAATCACAGGTTTAGAGATGTCTGCAGGCTAGAACAAAGAATAACAGACCTTTATTCACATTTTACTGACAACTATTCACCAGCAGTTCTGCCCATGTAAACTGGCAGCTGGAATAAAACACTGCCTGCTGCCAGGCAACCTCATAACAGGAGCAAGGAAGACAAGGCTCCAACCAAGAAAACAGTATGACAAGGATTCCGAGCTGACTTCACAGGTCACGTGAGTTTTGTAACTGTGCCATGATGAGGGTCAAAAATCTTTGTCTTCCATTGACTTTGTAGTGAAGTATGTATTGAACTGAAATATGCCTGCGGGATGCTCTGCTAACAAGGAAAATAACCCTGAACATGTTGTTTAGAAACCGTCCATCCGAAAAAAGACCAAAAGTGGATACAGGCAATATGTCATGCTGAAACCTACTGGAGGGAACATGATTAACACCACATTACACATGATGACACATTGCTTTACGCAGCTAAAAACTGTAGATATTTCACCATGTCGAAGGACTATTTTAGCACGCGGTATGTCAACCAGTCACCACGTGCTATCTATCCTACAGTGTTCCCCTTCTGCCTGCTCCATTGTCAAATGGAAGTGACAAGGAGGCACCTTCATACAATACAGTCAATGGAATCCAAAATAGTCCCCATTATGGTGGAAACAGTGACTAGGGACAATGTTTTTATTTATTTAAGTTGTCTTGCCGAGCAAGTCAAACTGCGTGATAACAACTAGCATGAAAGGAGAGATCTCGATGGAAAACGATGGTGGATGTGTTGTGATTGTGTATGTGTTTAGACAGGCGTTTACCCTAAGCACAGAGGAGTCCCCTGCATCCTTAGCCCGGTCCACAGACACAGAACGCTTATTCTCAAACATCTTGACTCGGTGGAGCACCGACTGGGGCTTCATGGCTGGGTCCTCCTCCGTGTCCTCTGGAGGGGGCGGAGGGGGAAGGGCTTTATGGCCCACAGCGCTGCCCTGCTCTCCTGGGGAGGGCAGGGCCTCTGCTTTGGGAGGGGCCACGGTCGGATCAGAGTTCTGCAGGGGCTCGTGCATCCCTGCCTTGTAAGGCCGGCCTGGGGGCCCGGTGGCGTAGGCGGGCCAGGGGGCTCCGTCGCCAAAGTACTGCTTGGGGGGGTCTGGGGATCGGGGGGAGTTGGCGGGAAAGCCGTGGGGCGCCGTGTCGTAAGGGGAGCGTGCGTCGTAGGCCCCCGGTGGCGGGAGCTCGTCGTAGCGCGCTGGGCCTGGCTTACAGTGGCGCGGCCTGCCGTCGTAACCCGCCGGCGGCGGGGGCTCGTCGTGGCGCGGCTGAGGAGGGCTGTACTCCCTCGCGGGCCCATCCTCATAGGGGGGCCGGGGGGGCGAGGTCTGCAGGTCGTAGGGGGGCCACTGCTCGCTGTAGTGAGGCACGCGGTTGTCGTCGTAGTGCAGGTGGGAGTCCGAGGTGGGAGGCTTTGGGTCCGTGTAGCCGGCCCCATCGCAGGCATAAGGCGCGTGGTCGTACTGGCGGTATGGCTGTTTGTCCTGGTAGGGTGGCTGGTGGCTGTAGCTCACCGACTGCTTCATGCCGTGGTTGACGCGCACGGCGTCCTCCATGCTGTACAGCTCTTTCTTGTACATCTGTAGGAGATGAGGCCCATGCAGGCACGTCAAAACCATGGGAACACTTTTATCATTAGAGGATAAAACAGCCACAATACATTCACCATGGGAGGTCAACACTTTCACCTACTGGAACTATTCAGCACACAAACCATTGGAGTCAAGGTCAAGCCCAAGTGCAGATTCACAAGCAGACACATTGTTCATCATTTGGAAACCAGCTCTGAATGCTTGTTTGACAAGATGCCTTTCCGCAATGACCAGCATCCATGTGCGTACCACACAATAATTGCGTGGCATCATGTTCTCTGATAATATGTAACCGAATTTGTGCTTCTCCGAAAGGCCTCGTTTCAAACGTATGATGCGTAGCCTGTAGACAGTACAATCAATACCACTACGGTGACACAATGCAGGGCTCCCTTTCTCTCCCATAGGGAGGATACCAGTACTGTCTACAGGTTAGCCTTCATCATGCAACCAACATTCAGTTTGCATTTAATGCGACCGTTTCAACTACTGGCACTATGTCAGGTCTACAACTAGGATGCCACTGCCAGTGCTGCAACTATTCACAGACGAGTTGAAGCTGAAAAAGCCCCCCCCCCCCACCTAAAGAAACAACAAAACATTCTGCCATGCAGCGGTAGTCAGAGGCAACAGGTAGGGCTGGTTGTGTCTTCATCCTGGCCAAAGACAACCCCTTTTCTCAGCCCACTGTGCTGCATGTGGACCGGGTGGTCTCACGTTCACTCTGGGCAGCAGACGCACGCACGCACGCACGCACGCACACGCACACGCACACGCACACACGCACACAGTGGGCTCAGTGAGGCACACAGCGAGGGCATGCAGCGAGCAGAGTGGGGAAAGCGTGTGCGAGCTGAGACAGGCAGTTCAACTAAAAACGTTCAAACAGAAACAGCAGGCTTGGGGCCCGGGGCCCGGGGCCGAGGTCCGAGTGGCTGGTGAGGCAGCATTAGGGGTACCTTTGGTTCTGGACCAGGCAGCCCAGATGGGTGGGGCTCATGTGGTGTTGGGGTCTGAATTAGTTCGGGGGCGGGGCTGAGGCTGCTAAGTGATTCAGCCTGAGGAGCTGCAGCGGGGGATGGCTCCTCGAGGTGCATGCCCTCTAGCGGTACAACAGGGGGCGCTGCCACCGCCATGGGCAGAGCAGCCTCGTCTTGCTGTGGAGCAGTGTTAAGAGACATTGAGGGCACAACCTGGCAGCTCATTACACAAACAGCTTGTCTAGCACACACCGGCTACCGCTAGCTAACCGCTAGCTACTAAAACAGGCTGGCTAGCCCTCGACGACAGAAACGTGAGCCGCGCCACCGCACGTACACGCTACCATCTGCCAGGCTAGTTTAGCCGTGGGGCCACGTGTGCTGCTGAGCCAGGCCGCTGCGCAAGCTGCCGGAGCCAACCGTTACCTGCTGCGGGGCGGCCATCTTGAAGCCGGCGGGGTCTATGCGGTTGGCCAGGTCGGCCGGCACAGGGTGCTGGTATCCGGGGTAACCAGGGGCGTCCTGAATGACGGGCAGGTCCTCGCGGACGGGCTCCGAGGAGCGGGTGATGGCGGGCTCAGCGGGCAGGCCCACCTCATCGTTCAGCGTCTCGTCCAGCTCCTGGTCGGTGTAGGCCCCGCCCTCCGTGTCCGTGTCCTCGTAGTCCGAGGTGTGGCGGCTGTCCGTGCTGTACATGGAGTACTCGCTGCCGGGCGCCGACAGGTAGGACAGGCGGTCGTCGTGGATGTCCAGGTCGTCCTCCGGGGCGCCGTCTGCCTGGAGACGGAGAGAGGGAAGGAGGAGGGATCGGTCACCTTGCGTCGTGCCAGCTTACAACATGGCATTAGTTGGCAGCACGCTGAACAGGCTTTGTGAGCTCACGTTAAGCTCACCTTGCCCTCTGACACCCAGACCAGCTGGTTCTGCTGCTGCTGAATGGTCTCCTTCAGGGCACCGTACCAGCCGTCGTTCATGTTGTTCATGTTGATGGTGGCTGGGGAGGGACAGTGTGCGTTACACGTGCGGTACGTGCAGAAGGCCTCGTCACTTAGCTACAGTAAACACCTCCACCATCGTCTATTACAGGGGACTCACTGGTGAACAGGTGGTGGTTGTTTTTCCTCAGTTTGACGGCTCGCTCGTAAAGCTTCCTGGCGCTCTTCCTGGACTCGGGACACAGCCGGGTCCTCATGTTCTTCACTCCCTGCTTGTTGTCGGGGTTGAGGAAGACCACGATGGGGTACCACTGGGCGTAGTTCAGGCGGTCCACAGCGTTAGGTGTGATGTCCAGCACGGCGTGCTTGTCCTTCAGTAGGAGGGGGATATCAAAGGTTTATGAGGATGCTGAATAACTCATTAGGTTTCAACCAGTGGTTTGCAAACCGATTACCCAAAACCAAATGCTTCATATTGTTTATTAGCACCATTAAATATACTGTGTATGGATAAACTAAAGAACCATGTTTAGTTAGATGAACCTACACAACATAAAAAAAACTTTATTTTGTAAACCACTGGTTTGGTTTGAGTAAATGTACAGAAACATGCAAATAATGTAGCTGACAATGTTTTCTACATGATGAGAACAGGCACACTCACTCTGTCGATGATCTGCTTGATGGTGTGAAGACGAATGATTCCTGAACTACGCTGGTCTGTTCCTGCATCTCTAGGTTCGCTTTCTGATAAACAGGATTATGGGCAGAAAGTATTTAAAATAAAAGGTAAATCTGTGTCCAATACCAGGCAGGTTCCGTGATATGTAAAAGAACCTTTAGCATTACAAACATACTTGCGAGCTCGAAGATATCAGGCTCCTCCCTGGAGAGTTTTTCTCGAGCCACGTCAGCAATGGGCCCAAATATCACGACGGGCCTCAGGAAGCCAGCTGCACGAAACACAACACTTAGCATAAACCCACTGGCCAGCCACACAGTACAGTACAGGACGGAAGGTAGCGCTACGGTCAGACCATTCACCTTCTCTAAGAACCACCCTCTCGTACGCTGGGAACTTGGTCTGGACCGGCTGTGCCGAGATGTCCTCCCTGCTCTTCCTCAGGTTCCTCTTGGAGCTGCGCAGGCCGCGGAACCTCCAGAAGTCGGCCCTGTCGCCCCCTGCAGTCTTGGGCAGAGTGTACTGCACACTGGAGAGCTGCTCTGCTCTATGGGCCAAGCAGGGGGATGGAGGCAAAGGTCACGCTCGGTTCTTACATGTTTTTGGCATTATCAGCTGGCAAGATGCATTACTGTAGGTGATTGTGGACCATTATTCATATTTTACACACAAATGTTTGTTATTGCAATGGTCACATTTTTGGTCATTCTGGAGAAATGTTGTTGATATTTGGACTCGGTCAAAACAAAAGCATTCCTCCCTTCAATTCTATATGGCGCTCCCTCAGAAGCTCTGCCCACACACTGGATTGTCAACCCATTGTCAAGGCTAGCATAATGTGTGGTGTTGTCTGCACCACTTAGTTTGAGTTCTCATTTCATTTACAGAGCCTGGGCTGTGCAGAAGCACCAGATTACCTTTTCAGCAAGCACACAGAACAAGGCAGCAGATATTTACTAAATCAAAGCAAAAGTGTATTATCTTATCTACCTTTAAGATGCGATGCATGCTATTGCTAACCTAAACAATAGGGGGGGGACGCTGTAATCACACTCATGCCATGGCAAACACTCTAAAAGGGTGCGGTGCCAGTCCAAAATGAACATGCCGGTGGAATCACCTGTTCTTGTTGGGGATTATGCCCCTCTCTACTTCCTGGTGGTTCTTGCCAATGCGAATAGCCAACCAGGAGCCAAGCTTGCCGTTGTAGAGGGTGTCCACCACACGGAACACCTCGCCCTTGTTGAAGCTTAGCCCATACGGAGACTCCTTCTCGTACTCAAAGTGAGTGCGGATATAGAAGGAGTCGCCCACGTCTGACTCCACGATTCGCCGGTACACTGAGGACAAGGTGAACTGTGAGTTCCACCAGTCAAGACCAGGCAGATTCAGCTTTAGCTTGAACTCACTTACCGTCCTTCTTTTTCTGGGCCAGAATAGTGACTTCCTCCCCTTTAGGAAGGTCCAGGAGAAATAGCACAGCCTCTTCTCGGATTATGTTGGCAAAATCTACGTTGTTTACCTGAAATTTGGAATAACAGCGGTGACTAGTTTTGTTATTGAGGTCGGGTGCAGTCCCTACCCCTTCAAATTTACAAATTCTGCTGACTAATGTGTATTTGAAAATATACATTGATACTTGAAACTAGAAATGCATGTACAATCTTCGAGAGCTTTCGTGGCCTATGGCTAACAGTGTGTTTACTAAGAGTATGCTAATAAAAACGACATAGCATCTCGTTTTCAGCATTGTCTAGGCAACAAGATGTTTTATGCCGGCAAGACAGCTCAAGGCAGTATATATATGTCTGGGAATAAAAGAGAAAAGTGCACACATAATTGTGCACTCTCTTGAGGGGCTATTGCTAAGAGACCACCACAGAGGTAAAGGAATCTTAACACCAGTCAATCAGCACAACTAAAAGGCTAAAACATCATGGGTACTACTAATGTGAACAGCCATGTTACATTTACAGTAATATAACAGCATTCTATTCCTTCTCATCCAATATATAATTATTAGTTTTCTGTAATTTGATGCAAAAAAAAATACATTTGTTACACAGAAGGTCCAGTCTGTCTAATGTCTATTTTTACAGTGAAGCTATTAGGAATACCAATCGTGAGGGTAATGCGCATTAGAGAGCCTTAGAGCATAACAACATCCCCTGGTATTTCCTGACCATTTTTCAAAATCATAAAATACATTGTATTTGATTATTTCCATTTTTTATCCCAATTACTCAACAAGCTATACTTAACAAGTCGGGACAATAATTTGAAGGCAAAAATACAGTATACAGTATGGGTGACAACTGCGAAGGCTGTAACAATACATTTTGAGATCTAATAACAATAATATAATTCCTAATACTAAATTAGGTCTAACTGACACACAGGAGAATAAGACAATATAAATAAGTGCCACAATATGCCACTATTGTTTAAATGTCCGCATTATTCTTTCTCTGCAATGTGTTTTCATTACACTTATGGAACACACAGGTCCACAGAGATGGTTGTTAAGCACCACGAGATAACCTTGGTTCACTCAGAAAGTCAGACTATGCTGACCATGCATGGTGAAATGGGGTCCTGGTCTAGAAACGGTAGAATGCACTCAGCCTTGCTTTGCATGAACATCTTCAGAATACAAATAGAAAACACAATAAAGCCAAATTGAAACGTAAACACAGGCTAAGCTACCCCTGGGCTAAGCTTAAACTGGTCTAGCGAGCCCAAGTGTTATAATGTGTAACAGGTAGTCTTTCCTTTGTTCTGGCTAAATCAATACACGCTATTGCTTTAATGACCCTCTCACCCTGAGAATTTGGTCCCCTTCCTCCAGGCCCTCCTTGGCAGCGGGGCTGTCTTCTAGGACGCCGGCTACAAAGATGCCCACATCGTTCCCGCCCGCCAGACGCAGACCCACGCTCTCCCCCTTCTTAAACTTCACCAGCTTCATGCTTGGCCTGTGAACAAAGGGATACTTTACAGACGGCCTCTCTAAAGGCTGGGCACTGTGCCCACAATATTATATGACCATGTGTTCTTTGTTTGTTTCCCGATATCAAACAGCATGGAAATATTCAACCGCATTAGGTTACTTCTTAAAAGGTTTCTGTGATCTGTAAAGCACTGAGTCTATAGACAGTGTGGCATAATATTTTGTATGCTTTGTTAAGTATGCTATGTATACCACCTACTTTCATACTTTTCTACACATCTTGAAGAGCATTTAACTGATTTAAAACATAAATAAAAAAGGTATGGTCTGAAATGAAGCATGCATAGCTTAACAAAGCATTTAATTTGCAGGCTTGTGGTGCCCGCAGCGTGTCCTTGTGTGGCACCAAGGACCCCAGGCAGGATGTGCAGGAGAGCATTTCAAACACAGTCCAAACTGTCGCTGAGAGAGCTGCAGGTTCAACTCTCCCCTCACAACTGCCTCCTGATTTGACTAAAGTGTGCCGCTGACACAGGCTCTTAAGCGCTCATTCAAATACACCGGTGACAAAAAGGAACCCACCGTAGAATGCTGTCGTCGTGAGCGGCGCTGGGATTGGGTGCGTCTGAGGGACTGACCGGCAGGTCCACATCTGGCTGTCCAGGCTGGGCATACACAGGTTTGGGCTCTGAACAACAGTGTGCACACACGATCCCACGTTAGCAAACATTATGTGTGTTAGCATGCGCGGTAGGAGGATGCGCATAACAACATCCTGGGCCCGACATCGCAGCCAGACATGGGAATGCATGGACATGTCTCTTAATGCAGATGTACAGTTCAGAAGAAAAATATCTTCCAACACACACACACACACACACACAGGGCACACACAGGCACACAATGTCCTGGGCAGAGAGGGCAAACAGCCAGGCTGTAGGGGGAACGTCACACTCTATCAACTCATGGCAGTTGTTTCCACTTAGCTGTAGGCACACTCAGCCAAGCTCAGCAGGCTTCTGGAGGGTTTTAGTTGTTATGGTAGCGAGCTGAGCATTTACAAAAAGGACTAAATAACTGGTTATATTTCATTGCTGGGGTATAAAACAATGTTCGACTCAATTATAAGCACTATTAAACAGTACGACTTAAATGTTCACCAAGTTTAACACAAAGAAACCGTGATGGATGTGTTCCCTGGTATCTGAGGGGAGCACTGAGGAATGAAGGTATAGATCCACGACATAAACGGCAATGTGTGTCCAGCAAACATGCCATTAACACAGGCTTCCACATCTCTCTCTCTTTGTCTTTCTCACAGACACACACACACCTGGGAGTGGAGGGGGCTGTTTCTCCTCCATGGGTTTGGGCAAAGGAATCTCCTCCGTTAGCTTGGGCGCTGTCGAAGACGTCTTGGAGAGCCTCTCATCGTCGCGACTTCTGTGACTGGACAAAATTGAGTTTTATGCTAAACCTTGCTCATTAGTATTCTGGAGGCATACATACAGGTTTATCTGTAGCTCAGGGCATGACCTTGACTAATTGAACCTCTAAACATGTCCTGACATGCACTAGCCAAGATGGGAAGCACTGAAAAACAAGTGCAGAATAAACAGCTTGAGCTCTGAGGCGATGTAGACACTGTGGTCTTGAAGGTCACTGCTCTCTGCTCTTCTAGTCTATTTTTAGAGCCACTCATCTCAGGTGGCAGAGTGGGCAAAGTCCTCCAGGTGACTATCACCGTGTGTCTCTGATAAAGTCCAGGAGTGCTCTGCCAGCCATGAATGTAAGGTCAAGCTGGGAGATAGATACACAGCCACCAAGAGGCAAGAAAACTATTTAGTGCAAGATAATTCATTACGATAACAGAGAGAATGTCCATTTTCTGCTGGATGCTGTGTGGAAATGGGACTGTATACTGCCCAGGCATGTAGGCTCGCCTCCATGACCAGAGACATGGGAGAGCACCAACCTCTCATTCACCTGACTGGCTGCCCGCTCAAGTAAAACTTCACGGAATAATTTTTTGGTAGTTTAAACAGCAGAAGTCTGAGGATAGACAGCGTGCGCACATAATGATGTTTAGAACAAGCATTCTGGAGAAGCCTCTGACTTGGGCCACAGGAAATGGGTGAGACAAGACAGACCTGTCCTTCCTACCAATAAATCCATACTCCCAATATATGGTCAGCTGACCACGGCCCTGCCATGGCCTGGCAGTCTATCGATAAATCATTTGCAATCCTTGTTTTTATACTTAAGTAGATGGTCAAGGAAAAAATATAAGTTGCCTTTGAATAAAAACTAAAAATGTTAAATCAGGAAGATAAAGCTGACAGCTAGATGAACAACTAAAGTGTTGTAGTGCCAATAGACAAATAAGGAGGCTGGAGACTGTGATAGATTGTGATGGCCCGTTGTCCCACTCATTGTTAGAGGGCATGTTGTCCGTCCTTGTGCCAAACATGCGGTTTGCACACCCAAAATAACAATGCAGCAGCTACAGTATATAGACACAGATTATGTGACACTAATTCAGGCCAAGTTCACATGAGAGAAGCCCTGAGTGAGCCCCGAGTCAAAACACAACTGGTTGCTTAATAATTGATGACTGTTACTGCAGCACTATTTTATCAGGCTACTATGTTTCTAATCTAAACACTGATTTCCTGACAAAACGTCAAATCAACAAATAAAATGCTAATAATATAGAATGCCAATTCTATAATTTACAACTATCAGAAAAGACTATCTACTGAGAACTAATTACTTCTGCTAATGACTAAGTGCCAGAAATGTTTTGGACAAGACAGCTAAACTTACGGTATTCTCCAACTGTGTACAAAAGGAATAAGAAAATAGGAAAATGATAAGATTAATTATTGCAGTGCATTCGTCTAAATGAAGATTAAATGAAGGGACGACCATTACAATGACAAGTAGACACTGGTAGGATGTATGGGGGAAATATAAACATGGTCAATTAGTGTAGTGCCACTTGTCAGTGGCTTTGACTTGTTCCTCTTAGAAAAAGCGTGTAACATTATAGGTCCATAGCATTTCAGTGCATCTTTATCTTTCTCGTGTTGGGGAAGGGCTGACTGTTACCTGCCATTGCTGATCTGTAGTGGGGAGTGTCTGGAGTGGTCTGAGGGTTCAGAACGTCTGTCTGGGGAGCGGCTGCTACGACGTCTGTCGTGTGATCGACTGGAATGGTCGGATGCCAGAGAATGTATATCTGAAATGTCTGACAGAACACAAGTCGCAGTCAGCACAGATTCACCTGGATGAAGCAGCGTACAGTAAGCTCAATGAGCTGAACAATAGGTCACACACCAGTAATCATGAGCAAACAGCATTCTGTTATAATGATCCCAGCAGCATGTCACCACGGCTACCTTATGCAACGACATACATTATCTCTCTCTCACCGTCTCTGTCGGAGGCGTTGGCTGAAGCAATGCTGTCATCGAGGTCAGGGATGTTCAGAAGTGTTGCCCTGTCGTCCCTCTGGACCACCATTTTTAGCTTGCCCTTTGACCTCTCTATGAGCTTCTTGGCATCTATCAAGGAGAGGTTCTCTGTCACTGTGCCATTGATCTGATGAAAACAGAAAAATAACCAATTAGATCAACCTTAAATCTGCACTAACTAACACGTTTACAATGTTGATGCAACCATTTTATATGTAAAGGGTGTCAGCTTTCTCCTCAGATGTCAACACCTTTCATTAACACCTCACAAAATTGTATTTAGCCATTCCCACTACTATTTTGTTATTGGCAGCAGAGCAACCTGGGAAGTTGACTACACGATAATGTTTGAGTATCAACTCTTACCTTCCCCTTCCTGGATGTGACTATACCTTTAATGTTTATCAAGTGTCAACTCTGTTTCTTACCTTCAGCACGACATCCCCTTCCTGGATGTGACTATACCTTTAATGTTTATTAAGTGTCAACTCTGTTTCTTACCTTCAGCACGACATCCCCTTCCTGGATGTGACTATACCTTTAATGTTTATTATGTGTCAACTCTGCTTCTCACCTTCAGCACAACATCCCCTTCCTGGATGTGACTATACCTTTAATGTTTATTATGTGTCAACTCTGCTTCTCACCTTCAGCACAACATCCCCTTCCTGGATGTTGCCATCCCTGGCTGCCAGGCTCTCTGGGGAAATGTCCTTCACAAAGATGTGACTGGCCAGACGCAGGCCATATTCTGCTTACAAAGTGAACGACAGCAACAAAAACGATGTTAGCACAGAGTTCACAAGACCAGGATTCATTCTTAAAGAAAGCTGCTTTAATACCAATGCCATTAGGCTTTACATAAGTGTTGGGTTTTGACTACAGCTGGTAAGTTCTTTGGCATGAACGCCGGGAGAATTTTAGGAAATGGCAGTCAGCTGGCGACATGGGGCTTTTAAATGCTATAGCTACAGCTACAGCTACAGCAGTGGGCCTGTGCCACTGCCCGACTTTGTGAGGCTCACCTTCATTTTTGCGGGACTTGACGAGGGTGACCTTGGCGGGGCGCGGGGGCAGGTTGTGCGACCGGCGGTCCAGGCGCGGGGATAGACTCCTCTCTCGCGAGACGCTGCGCTCGCGCTCCCTGTCCCTCCGCCCGGCGCTACGACCGCTGCGCCTGCCCATGGCCCCTCCAACACCGCTGTAGACGCCGCTGCGGCCGCTGCGCATCTCGTAGATCTCCTCATCGTAGCTGTCCTCCTCCTCCTCGTGCTCCGACATGGTCTCCCGCTCGCCCAGCCGGCCCAAGGGGACGTGCACCTTCCTCTTCCGCCTGATCGTCTGGGAGGGGAACAACCAGATGGAGGTGAGCCACATGGGTTTGACTGGCTCAGCGCCACTTTGCTACAGGTTAGGCTGCGCTGCTCAGGGCTGTTTAAAGATGACTTAACTGCCTTATGCTCAATTGGCTTTTTCTCCATTAAACCCCGGGTCAAGCTTTCTAATGATTCACGCTCAGAAAAGAAAGGTACGAAAACACACATTAAAAGCACAAACACTTGTTACCTTCAGCACCCTAAAGGTAAAAAAAAAAAAATACAGTACAATATAGCACAAAAGGTATTGGTTTGAGGACAATAGCCCTGAAGGCGTCAGATCACGTCAAGAGATGCTTGTAAAAGATACTTATCATTCCCCCACGGTAACATGATTGTAAAAGATTTGTGAAATCTGTTCAAAATTGTACCTTTGCTGTACATTTCATGCACAGAGCATGTGTGTATTGTTCGTCTATTGGTGACACTCACAATTTTAGCATTTTTCCCACTTTTACGAAGCTGCTGGACTGCGTAAGCATGCTCCACGTTGTCCATGGAGACAGCATTGACCATCACCACTCTGTCATTCTCCCTGGAGAGCAAAGACAGTGTGCAAACAAGCTGGAATCTCGTGACAACAGTGTCAAGAGTGAGTCTAATAAAAAGAACATCATCTTACTGCAGTAAGCCTTCTGCTGGGCCTCCTTTCAAGACATCTGAGATCACAATGGAGGTCTCTCCACTCTGAAAATGAGGGTTATCCCGGCCCCCTGAGATGGCTATCCCGAAACCAAACCCTGGTGCCTGCACACAGAAACCTACGTTAGAATGTAGAACACACCACCCATCCTACACATACTTAGTTATTAAAAGATGGAAGACGCATTCGTGATAAAACCAGTATTTCCTTGTTGTAAGAGACACAAATGCCAGGTTCAATTAAGCAAGAACACACAAGAGGGAGTGCGTTAGACTGAATATCCACACGACTCGTCGTAGGTACGAGGCGGTAGGCTAAGTGCCGAAGATAATCACTGTCATTGTTTAATGATTAATTTGGCTCCGCCAACACAAATAGTCCCACAACCATAGTTCTAAACTTCTATCAACAGTCTCTGGTTCTGTGTCGGCCAAGGAAAACATAAAAATCACGTTAGCTTAAGCAATAAAACACAAGAGGGAGTGTTACATACAACGTTACTGTATATATGTTTTCACGTTACCGCAGGTCAGCTTATTTGTATTCAATACATCCACGTTTGTATCATGTAGTCATACACATTTGCCTGTTTCCATTGATCATGCAGCCAGTGAGGTAAAATCTGTTGAGTCACTTGAACATCTTATCAGAAGTGTGTTGTTTTTTGAATTAGCAACTGTTATTAGAATAACACTGGTAAAGTGGAGTGATACATGCATAGTTAAAAGTCCCAGTGGGTTAGACTGAAATATTATGGAATATCATGGAATGACTCTGGGCCAATAAGATCACTTGGTCGGAACTAACTGTTATATAACCAATGAATAGTCTAATAAATAAATAAAAAAATTAATTTATATTTATTTATTTATTTATATATATTTATTTATTTATTTAGGGGTGTAACGGTACACAAAAGTCACGGTTCGGTTCATACCGAGGTACAGAAGTCACGGTTTCACCTTATGTTGGGAAATGTTAAGGCCCACTGGGAGCCTATGGTGGGTTAGGCACAGAAAGGTGGTATTCTCACCCTGTGCAGTGTTACTGTGTGCTGTTCCCATATGACAGTCTCCTCCATTGCTGCACTCTGGAAGATGCAAAAGAGAGAAAAAAAACATTTAAACAGAATAGTAGGCCATGTACATGTATAGTAATTTGTCCTGTTGAAGTACCGTTGGGTAAAACACTGCTTCACTCTGTCATTCAATGCAATACCATTATGTAAAATAATGCTTAAATAAATACAAAATGTCAAATGTTCGCAAACTATCAGTATCTTTTATAGTATGCTATATCCATGTTAAACCGTGAAGACTGTGTTTGCTACAGTAGCAGAGCATTGGCTCACCTGCCCACACTGCCTCAAAAACTTGCGTCAAATCAAATGACGCTAGTGAACATTGTTTTCCACACAAAAAATGTGTAATTGTTTGCACATTTTAAATTGCATTTTGCCCGTGCTTCCAACAGCTTGCATACAGGAACATATTATTTGGGTAGAGAAAGCCTTTATTATGGTTAGAGAAGGAAATGAACTGGCAGCCTCAGTTTTTGTCTCTATAATGGCCACCTGAATGGCTGGGGTTTTATTTATGTATTTGCAACGCTCCTGCATTGCAGCGAAAGATAAGGAATATGCTGAGCCACATCGCAAAGACAGCACCATCAACGCTAAGCCACTGAGGCACAAATAGTGGACGCATTCATTTGAAAGAGTGAGACAAATTCCAGACTCCTAAAGATGCAGATTTTCAATGACAAAATCAATTAAGAGCAATTAATTACAACAGCTTTTAATCCAGTAGGCAGCTAATTTATCCAGACTGAAGATAAAGTACACGTCTGTGAAAAAAAATTGTCTGGATGCAACAGATATCTCATATCTGCAAGGCATTGTGTCACATAGTAACAGTAGCTCATCTTAATCGAGGTGTTTCACTCTGTCACCCATTTACTCTGCTATACAGTAGATGGCACTGTCTTGTGACCAAACAGAGCTACACTTTATTCTGGCTGACACCTACCAACACACAAGCCAAGTGAACACTGTCCCTGCTAATCAGATGGACCCAACCCAGTGTCAGTAAGTTACAGTTCACATGTAGGTGTGAAACAGTCGAACGTTTCATTTAAACAGTTGGCATTGTGTGTGGTCTATACTAGTCAGGGCTTCACTGGGCATAAATACAAAGGGTGCCGTGATGAACACCCTTCTTGTTTAAATATGGTAGAGTCAGAAACAGCCAATAACAGTAACATGGACAACACAAAAGAAAGGAAGGAAGAAAGACTTCTCCAGCTGTTCTCGGGTTGCTCGTCAACACAATCGCGAGATTTCTTCTCAAGCCACTTCTCATATCTTATGGTGAATCCTCACACATCTCATTTGTGACAGAGATCTGAGAGTCTCTCAACAATAGAGATGACCATGCGATATTGAATTCATGTTAAAACCTTGAATGTCATATCTCAATACAAGTCTGCAAGTTACACCAATATGGAAAAACCATATGCTGGTGTTCAATATACATTTTAGACTTAATCTAGAAATTAATACATCTAATTAAACACTACATTTGTTGGCTTCTACTCCAGTCTCAACAAACAACCAAGAAGACCACAGCAGCCTGCACATTAGTTACACAGCCGATGTTTACATCTTTGCCACCTCGGCTTCCTCCAAGACATCATCATATCTGCGCTATCTGTGCTACATGCCAAATGGTAGCTACAGTATGGGACCAGGCAGCTGAATATCCCACAAGTTGCCCCTGAGACTCTTGGCTCGGCAGCTGCTTATGGTGGGATAGTTCTATGGTTGGGACGCACAAAAGAAGACAGAGAGGCGGGGGGGGG
>JAODOY010000021.1:1216926-1226995 GCA_025399855.1 Forbesichthys papilliferus
CCCCCCCCCCCCCCCCCCCCCCCCCCCCCCCCCCGCCGTCCAGAAGCAGACTGCAGCCAGACAAGTGAATTCAGGAGTGGGTTGAGGCAAGCAGATCTCAGAACAGGTTTTGGCTTTGACAGGGCTGAATCTCAAATCCGACAGATGATGAATCCTGCTTCATTAAACAGTCATTCATTGAATTCTCACCTTGGCTTCTAGCATCTGTTACAGCAGACACGCTAGCACCTCACCTGGTTATAGCCTCTGCAGCAAATATTCCTGTAACATTTTCCCAAAACAGCTGAGTGGGCATGAAAAATACTGCATTAAAAACAACATATTTCCCGAATTCAAAGCACATGAAATTATTACAAACACAGTAACCTAAATCAGGTGGCCACATGCTAATCTGTCTATAATATGACCAATGTTTCCCCATGGAATATAAAGCTAATGTCACAATGAAGCTATGCATCATAGGTTCCACGCTGCTCTGTATAGTCACATACAGTCAAATACAAAGGGTTTTTGACCACACGTGATATAAGGTCAGCAGCAGACAGTAAGGCTACAGAGAGAGGGCGTGGGAACTAGAGGTTGGGAGGACAGGCGTGTAGAATAACACTTGTTCGAAGGTCTTACTAAGCTCCCCAAAGCAGATCCAAAAGGGGGGATATTCGGGAATGTCTTCTGCTACGAGCGAAAGATAAAAGAGACAAAAGAGAAACTCCTGAGTTGGCGGGATAAAGTACACATCATGATGAGCATGTTACCGTAGTTTTTGCCTTTGCATTTCAGTTGTTCTTCCTGCAGCCTTTGCACTAAAATGTGACTCAAGCTTTCTGTGAACAGATCTGCCGCTTGCCAACACAAATGACAGCGGGAGTGGGCCCCGAGCCAACGCCCTCTTCTGGCCACAGAGAGAGCAAAGCAATCAAAAGAGGCAGTCAATACAAACAAAGTCTTAACTACTATTGATTATTAGGCCCTACCACAATTGGAAACAATTGTTATGGATCTATATTCATACAGTGCAGTTATTAGTAAGCTCATATTTATTTTAAAGGTGTGATGATATATCCAGTAAAGGCCGGTTTTGTTTAAACATACCACACACACACACACACACACACACACACACACACAAACATACATTTTTATCAGAATTTAGTGGAATGCAATGGAAATGGCTTCTTGTCCTATAGCTTCCTGCTGTCTCATCACTCATTGTTCCTTCCATCAGCTGCATGTGGGTTTGGACAAGTCAGCAATTTTCCCTCTTGCGTACACATCGCTACTACAAAAGAAAAGGCAGTGATCCTTAACACTTTTCTAGTAAGATGGTTGCCTCTACAGCCATTTGGACACTCATGTGAGTGACAGGCCGTAAAATATAATATCGAAGGAGTGGTAAGTCATCCTCTAAAGCAGGGGAAGGGAACCCTGGTCCTGGAGAGCCACAGCCCTGCATGTTTTAGATGTCTCCTTGCTCCAACACACCTGATTCTAATGAATGGGGCCTTATCAGGCTTCTAACACACACACACTTCTATCGTTGTTCATTAGAATCAGGTGTGTGGCCAGTGGTTTTGTGTCTGCAGTATCACTCCTGGAATAAAGACTATTTGCAGTTTCTAATAGATTTGAAGGGAACATCAAAAGTCTCTTTAGGCATACATCCTTAAAAACAAGTGTTCAGAGCTTGAACATTTTTGTTGTGTTCCATTGTGAACAATTTATATTGTGTATAAACAATAAAGGTATGTTCTTTATACATTTGCATAACAATAAACATCTGCACTTAGAATGTATAGAGCACTTTCTGTCAACCATGCATTTGATGCAAGTAATACAATAATTAATTGACTCACATTTATATAACTCAATGATATCAAAATGAACTGCAGATAGATAGAGGTAATAATCTACAATTTCATTTGATAGTAGCCTGCAAGTGGATGTAACTTCAGCTGTGTTTACTTTTACAACACTTCTTTCAGAACAAAATAGAGCTTCTGCATGGAACTGGCTTCATGCCAAATGCAATAAATTGAACTAATCTGATACCATACATTTCCGGAGCTATTTAGGACTAGCAGATTGAAATGGTTCATGCACAAAGGAAAAACAAGAACTTGATTGAAAAGGCCTTGTACTGTATATACTGTAGGCAAACCAGAACCTCTCATGATCAAGAGTTCGTCTGTGGGTCAGGATCCCTGAGAGGTTACAAGATGCTTAGAGGGGGTCGTGAAAGTAATATTGCAAAGTAAACAGCATCCCTATTTTCATTATTAATTCTAATATTGGTTTATTATATTTGTATGCTAGTACTGTTCTCTTAGCAGACACAATAAAACATGTCCTGCCTCTCTGTCCTTGAGCATTATGCTTGAGTTTCTTTTGTGCCTTAAAGGTTATTATTACACATACTGTACTGTGTAATACATTCATAATGTAGTAAAACTGCGATAGGCGTGATGCATTATGTATTTATTATGAATGTATTATTAATTCTAGCTTGTTAGTTTTCTAGTTCTCTTCTATGCCTGCGTGAACAGGCATATCATTATTCAGAGATATTATCTAGACAATACACTATTGTTTTATTTGTGCATATATTGTAAGCCATTGCTCATTGTTTACTTGGAGCTGTATACAGTATACCTTGTATTTACAGTATAATGCTGATGTGTGTGCTTAGCCTGGTGTCAAACTGTAAATATAAAGTGGTTCACACAAAAAAGGAATCAATTATGTTTTATGTTTTAAGGAAAACCCTGGCAAAACCATACACTTGTCAAACCGGGGTCTCGGGGCGGGGCAGTGCCTGCCGTTTCTGCGCGCTCTCGCACGCGCTCCCCGGAGTACTGACAGCTGATCTGAGACAGGTGACAATCAGAGACACCTGTTTGCTATGTGGATGATTGCTGTCAGTGTGTGTAAACTGTATATGTTGTTTGTGGGTTATTTCGCTTTATTGCCTGTAGATGTTGTTTTGTTATTTTTAAATGTTTTGCATATGTACTTTCCCTCGTTTTTGCCTCGATCTTTAAAGAACCTTTCATTGTATAGCCCACTGTAAGTGTATATGAGTCTAACTTACATTGGCGTCAAGGAGATCAATGCTGTCCAAGCTCTTGCTCCTATGAATGCGGCCCTTGATGCGACGGAGTGATGGCTTGCACCGAATGGTGCACACTGAGGAGGTTGCAGTGATAGAGCCAGCTGTTGGGCTGGGGTGTATCCTGGGGTCAGCAGCAAGGGGTGGGGTCAGAGGGTAAGACAAAGAAACATCATGTACATTAGGACATGGACACTCAAGCACAGTAAAGGCCACAGGCTGGACTGAGGACCGCCTCCACTCAAAGGTAGAGTAAGCCATTGGAAGCTAATACACTTTTTGTCAAATTAACCAAATATCGCCTCGCAATCCGCTATCTTAACGTTCTCTGTGTGTGCAGAAACAATAATCTGGTGCTTCTACACAGCCCTGGCTACGTACATAGGAACACAAACAAAGTTGTGCAGACCGCAGACAACATCAATATTCTAACCTTCACAATGTGTTTCCAATATGTGAGGCAGAGCTTTTGAGGGAGCACCCTATGGCAATGAAGAGAGAGGTGTTTTTGTTTTGATTTGCATTCCAATTTTGCAAACGTTTTGCATTAGTCTGTCCTGTGTATTTCAAAAGGCCATAGCTTACTTTCCGACAAGATAAATTGGCATTTAAAGAAACAAAGTTTAATTAAGATATAATGTCACAGAGGCCTTGTGGGGTGGGAGAGGTTTGTGCATTGTTGAAGTTGGTGAGGCTTGTCTAGCCTGTGCCATGGAGTGACACAAGAGCGACGCATGCTTGACTGGCCTTTCACTTATGCGCTGAGAAAATGATTTAGTTAATGGCGTGCTTAAGAGACAGGGTAGTCATGTTGCATCACACTGCATTTTGTTAAATGCCCACAAGTGAATTGTGAAATGATTTCCAAATGAAATAAAATGAACCTACCATCTTCACACATAATTTAGCAGAGACAAGTATTGTGGAAAACCACCTTTTGGTACTTGTTCTGATAATACAATATGTTGTCTATTTATATACATTCTATTAGAATAGAGACATTAAACACATTTTCGTTCGAAGCAACTCACTGTAAATACGAATGCAGTTTGTGAGAAGGTAACTGCAGGGTTCAGTAGGTTTCAGAGAAGACAAATGTTCAAGCATCCTTACTGTACTGAACAGTACTGTACTGACACTTGTTATCCTGCCTCCCTATTCTATTCTATTAAATCTACTTTCTGTAATATGTTGGTCTTTCCATCTGCCCTGGTGTCATGAAAGACTTTTATGAGCTTTTACCCAACAGGATATTAGGTGAGGAAAATCCTGCCCATAAAGTGCGGCTTAGAGATGGCTGAAGATCTCCATTAACATCTAAGTGGCAGGTTGTATTGGACCCCCGAGGTTTGGTGGTGTGCATTTGTGGGGGAGGGGGATTTAAAATAAATAGGACAGCATAGTGCATGGGGACTTTTAATTATTTTAACAATCACTTAGTGGACAGAGATAAGCACAGCCAAATTGAAAATGACATCAGATTGTTCTTGTAATCATTGCAGTCAATAACGACTGGGATTTGTCACACACCCGCAGCACAGCAGAAGCTCGTTCCTTCCAAATGGAACTCAGCTGGTACACTTCTGCTCACTAATGCTGCCAACCAATGGGAAACGTTAGATAGGCCTACTGTACAATGAACTACATGGTCTTTAAACACACTCTTGCCAAACTAAAAACAGGTGTGGCCTCTATTACTTAGAATATGGCTTAATCTGATATTGTATCATTGGAATTTAATCTCCTTTCTGTTTTTTATGTTTATATACCCTTGAACCACAGATGCTGTTGAACAGCAACAGGACACAGAGGGCAAACAAGTCTTGCTTTTACCCTGGCTTGTTAAGTACTGCAGGCACTGTGTACATATACTCAATATCATAGTGATCATCTATCTGTATGGCCTTGCCGGTCAGTGCATACAGAGGTATAAAGTGTAGGCCTACTGTAGATGTCTACAGTATATCACAAGACACATTTCTCAATCTCACCTCCAAGATAAAGGCAGTGTGCGCTTATAATAGTATGCATACGATTATATATCGGTGTGATTTATAGACTGTATGGGTGTACCTTGGTGTACAGGGCAATAAAATTAGCATGGACGCATGTTTTGGGATTGATTTGGGATGCTTTCTAAAAATCCCACTACTTGACCCAGATATTTATCTTGGACTGTTGCCCATTCTCACGGACAGAAGTGAATCCACCTCAAGCGAATGAGGCAGACGATCGGTGCCAAGCCCCATCTTGCCCCTCCCAATCCCCCCAATCCCCCCGTCACTCAGTGCAGAGTGTGACAATGTAGTACACTGAAAAGGTCAGGCAGATGCCTAATGCTATTTGGAGGGAGAAGGACAAGAGGCACGCTCACAAATCAATTGAAGGACTTTATGCCGTCTCCCACAATTACTTTCTTTCCTCTGGTGCGATCAGGCGCGATTACTTCAAGCGGTTCAAGCATTAATGGCTACTGCTTTATCAGCAGGTCAATATACAGTGTTACGACCCATCCATTTCACCATAGCCAGTGCTAATGCAACACTTTATAGGCGGGGGAAGGAAGGTCTTGGTCACTTTCCTGTAGCGCACACAGTCAGTATGTCAGTATCGCTCTCTCTCTCTCTCTCTCTCTCTCTCACACACACACCTGCACACTCATAAACATAAGAGATACAAGCATGTTAAAAGTGGTATGCTTAGACAACATTACTTTGTGTCTAGAATTGCTCTTGTACTAAAATGTTGTAGTAAAATGCCCCTCCCACATGCTGAGTGACTGACATTGCTCTCTACTCCTCCCATAAAGCGCCCATAGCCTTCAGATCACACCTCAAACATTGAGTGCATATACTGTAGTACATAAGGGATAGTTTCTCAATAAATTAAAATGGCACACCATTAAAACAATACTTGGCTGCATATAGACTGTAGCATACAAAGAGGGTGACATTTGGTACAGTATTACCCTTCAGGACTTGGCAAAACAATGTAAAGTTCATTAAAGGCAGGGTCAGTCATTTTTGCTAACTCAAATCAAAACATTATCGCTCTGCGGTCCTCTGCGCCGCCACCTCACACATCGAAATGCATTATGAAGCAAAGCGTGGTACTATGGCTTTATTGATACGAACGGTATTCGCCATTTTATTGATGTTACTATTTACGGAGCCAGGGCTGTGTAGAAGCATCTGATTATTTTTTCAACATGCACAGAGAACGGTATAGCTAAATGCAAGGAGATATTTGTTGAATTTGACAAAATGTGTATTAGCTTACACTTGCAATAGCTGACTATATCTATTAGTCACATTAATGTTAATCTTTGGCTTTGCACAATGGGGATGAGTTATTAAGACTTCAGGCAAGAACAACATCTGCTGGTTTGCTTAAATCCTACTTCAGAAATGTATATTATTCACTCCATTAATGGCCACATTTAAGCATTATCATGCTTAAATATGGCCTGCTTACTAAAATGTTCCACAGAGCTTAATTTTACAGAAAATATAGTTTTCAACCACAATGGAAAATGAATTGAACTTTAACAAGGGCACAGGCTGGCTTGCATTGTGAATCGGAAAGTTACTAGAATATACTGTACAATCCATACCCATACAATTTGGACATCTTCAAGTTTAGATAGGAGGAAAGGGTATCACTAGAAAAACATACCTACCCCAGTGAACAATATGTCCGTCTTGAGTGAAATGCACTGCATGTTGTTTTTTTGTACAGTATGTCTCCTTCATCTATTCCACACTTTTCTAAAACATACTGTAGCTATATTATTGTGTTTTCTATATTACATAACATGCACATTTTCTGTTTATTTCATTGCCTACAGTATTGTTTTGTTACAATTGTTAAAATATTGAAATGTCACTTCAAATAAGATTCTAAAATAAAAATAATGATGCAGATCTAGGCTTGTTATTGGTCTGCAAATTGTATTTTTGATGAATAGATGGTTCATAAATCACAAGACTGTTCCCTTGCTGTAGCACTTGACCTTTGAGGCAACTGTGTTTTCCCCCCCAATATATTTTGTTGGACATTTACTATATATTACACAGGCTTCGGGCTATCAATAGTTTTGTATTTTAGTAATCTTTTCTCCTATAGATGTGTTGCTATGCTGACAGTCTAACCTTTAATCCACAATATAAGGAGGCTGTTATTTATTAGCCTAGCACTATATTTATGATACTGGAAATTAAATGGAATAGGTAAACTGTAATTCAAATTGTGTACATACAGGATGAGCTACAATACTTGCAATAAAAAAAATACAGTATTGTAATAAAGTGAATAAGGCATACATGCAATGTGACAAGGAACCCCCTTCTGGTAGTCTCTAGAATTACCTTTGTCAAAACAACAAAAACTAGGTTCAAAACTCATAATCCCTCATAATCCCTCCTGTGTGCGGATTGTTTTACACTTCTTTCTACTCCTCCCTCCATCATAACAGATCAAATCCGTAGCTCTTCTCTATACTACTTGTTGATGGGTCGTCTGTTAGTTTATAATTACCTAACACCTTCACACACTGAGATACTGATAATTGTTATTAAATGTCATTTTGATGGCCTCTATATATAAATATAGACAAATCAAATGAACTAGTCCAATATATAAGCAAACTATAATAATAATAATAATAATAATAATAATAGATGGGCTATAGGCCTACTACTCAATCAAGAGGAAACATGGCACATGTCGTCTGTCTGAGTGAAATCCCCCTCTTCTTCTAGTGGGGCAATTAGACTACAGGAGATGACTAGGGAATATGATTAGCGAAGAGGTTGAAAGACAAAGAGCTGCATAGAATCAGTGCAACCTCTGACCTGTGCCGAGGTCACGACAGATGCACAGTATCATTTGGTGACATAATGTGCTTATGTGGATGATAGCCACCATTGCGTGTTTAAAATCAGGATTTAGTTCACTATTCTGCAGACCCTGAATAAGAATTAAGTGAATGTGTGTTTTGTTGTGTTTGTTGGTTCTCGAAAATAGTTCTTCTGAAAATCATATGTGTCTGTAGGGCATCGTGATCATTTATAACAGCACAAGACCATGACAATAGATTTTGAGCAAGCATACTGTATCAATGAGCGTTTGGTCTTGTTCCAATTGAAGACCTGTTTGATTTAAGGTTAACTGCTCTTTTTGGATCTGGAGTTAACGCTAATCTGGAATTAACTTTGTCGTTGAAACCAGTATCGCAAAACAATTGTGCATCTCTACACCTTCATCTCTACCCTTACAACTACCCACACTTTTGAGAACGGCTTTATCATAAAAAGTGAGCTGTGGTGCTTTATCATAATTGGTCCTTTAAAAAGGAGGCAATAATTAAGACAATCTCACAGACTTTATTTCAAGACAGGGGAAATATTAAATTGTTGTACAGTAGCTACATTTGGAAATAGTGGGAAGACGATTACAATCAGTCAAACAGGGGCTACTGACGGCTAATGAACTGTCTTTCCTATCAAACATGATGGTAATTCACTTGTAATTAGAGATACACTGACACATTGCAGCCTCAGAAGCACTTACAGTGGGGAAAGGAATGAAAGTAGTAGTAAAATAAACTAATGGGCAAAGCCACAGAAGACACAAGTGGTCACAGCACACAATTTACACACATTGGAGATTGAAAGACAGACACCAACACAGACAATGAGAGAAAAGTATGTGTAAAAAAATGTTTAATTAGTTGACATGAATACATGACAAAATAGTGGCAGGGAAATAAAAACATGAGGACCTTATTTCATGCTTTCAGTTTTATTTTTGTTTTACAGTGGGGAATGAAGATGTAACACGTGCTTTATGCAATTAGTTGGATTATGAATATTCCAGTGAGAACACCTGTGAATCACACAATGTCGGCCTTACACTAGATCACATGAAGTTGAGGGAAAGCAGTAGTGAAGATGCACTGACATCCAGCTACGCATTCAATTTTACGAACTGAAAAAAATGGGTAAACATATACGCACTGGTTCTTAAGCGCGTGTGCACACGCATTCACGGTACCCACTTACACGTACACGCCAACAAATACAATTAGCCACACACAAACACCCCATGTGTAGTTGACTTATCTACATTAACGACTACATCGACTACAGTTGTTTGGAATGCTCGTGACATGGTCTCTGCGCGCAACAGTGGCTGAAATATTATGTCACAGATAGAATACTCAATTTGTAGATGTACGGATTGTGGTTCCGTGAATGTTTCGCCTTCTCGGTCTGTAGGAGGCTACAACCTGGTCCGTGCCCCCCTCCCCCTACCAACCTGCTTGATTTCAAACAGCCATCCGCACAAACATTTATACTCACCACATACGTTTCCTGGGAGGAAGGCAATGTTCTTTGTTGGAGGCAGTCACCCCCAAAGCCAGCTGCATAACAGTAATATATTTCTGATAATTCACCATGGTATTGTCCACCGCTACTAAAAATCCAACACAAAGAAAAACATAGGTGATCATATATTTCTTTATTCCTTGGCATCCGCCTCCGCTGCGCCTTCCTTGTTCAGAATCACAACGCCATTTCCAGCGCTGAAGGACTGACAGGGAAAACACTTCCCAATGAGCTGAGAGAAAGGTGTCACACCGCTCCGACCCATGTCTCCAATGGCACTCTAATCGTATTAACACTCTGAGTAGCCAATCCTTTCGTTTTTAGTCAGGATTTAAACATTATTTTCTTCCCCCCTCGCGGCACTTTGCTGGAAACACTCTGAAAATCGCTGCAGCGTCCAAGCGTCCGTGCATGAGGTAGGGAAGAGAGTGTGTGTACAGTATGTAGTCATAGGGGAGAGATGGGAGGGCGGGAGAGCCGGCGGTGTGTGTGTGTGTGTGTGGGGGGGGGGGGGGGGGTAATATAAAAGGACAAATTAATTTATATATGAAGTCCAACAGCTGCGATGCTTAAA
>JAODOY010000021.1:1229084-1250578 GCA_025399855.1 Forbesichthys papilliferus
GATCATAGGGACACACAAACCTCTCCACCACGATAAGGTGATGGTTCCTGGAGAGGTAATATAATATAATATAATATAATATAATATAATATAATATAATATAATATAATATAATATAATATAATATGCAAAGAGAGATTTTTCCAAGTGAGATTACAAAATAAATGTAAAGACAGCCGGCTGGGTGGTTTGTAATACACAGAGGTTCATATATCTATTCTTACACCTGGTTTAAATTATTTTATTGTTCTAGTGTATCGTTTTATTCTCTGTTCTTCTCGTATGCTATTTTATTTGCATTTATTGTAAAGTACTTTGAATTACCCAGTGTATGAAAGGTGAAATTGAAATAACATTGCCGTGTCTATAGAGATATCAAAATGGACTCTATGCAATGAACAAATATACATTTCAGTACAGTACATAATATGAGCATGACTTTGTATCATACAGTAAATAGTGATGTTGAAGGAGAGAATGGGTTCTTGTTACCAGAAGAGGGCGCAATTTGTTCAGTGACAGTTCAGGTGTAAGTATGTTAACCACAACATGTAAAAACTGTATGCAACTCAAAACAATGGAAGCATCTTAAAAATATTGAGTCAGCATATCTTCTTTCCTCTGTTAAGTGCATATTACTGATTTAAACCCCAAGTGATAAACATTTGTTTTCACCAGTAGTACATTTATAATCTGAAAATAGCTATAAAGAAAATATTGTCAAGGTTGATATAGACATTTGACATGGTTTGGTCTTGAACCTGAGTTAAAAAAGTTTAGCCTGCAAATAAGAATTTTACATATCTTAATTTGACCGTTGTCCAAATTTACCCAAATCTTATCTATTAATATGTGTAATGAGCATATATGTGTCTGAATAAAGCAACCACCGCATTTACTGAAGTAAGATAAAGATGAATTGAGTCATGTCTGTTCATTAATTACTACGCATTTACTTAATTTAACAAAATGTTCTTATCCATCATCTTCATCCGCTTAGAAGGATGAGAACATTCTTATCTAATAGCTTATTTATCTAATATTGCAACAAGAAATGTACAGTAAACATCATTTGACACAAATGGCGAGACATGTCAGGCTTTTTTTGTTTTGCTCAGTGTGTCAAATGTAATGGAGCTGGTGAGATATAAGGCTATAGCAATTGGTCCTACCTTGAGGAAAAAACATTATATTGTCATCGTATATTATATGTTTAATATAAGCTTTATACTTAATATTCATTTGGCTACTATTACCAGTGTCCTTTTTAGAAAACAATCTATTGTACTGGTTAGGGGATGCTGATGAAGGAATGCATTTTATTATATTATTCCCTTTATAATGTTTTCTTCCTTTAAATTGGTGCACTTTATGTGAAGTTAATTTAAAGTATGTTATGTATGTTACATTTTGTATTTGGCATTTTGTAATATGGCTTTGTCCAGATAGCCATGCAATCTTGACATTACTCTTACTGTATTTGCTTAGGTATTAAGCAAAGGTTCTTGCGCTGCAATGGTTATTTTGGCTAGGTGAAGCACTGCCTCATTCTTATCTGGTAAATTTGGTCTGTTCTGGCAACTTGTAGTGTATTGTAGATACTTACTGTAGATAGCCTATTGTATTTATTTCACTGCAGATAATGCCTATTTACATATTTCACTTAGTCTACCTTAGAGACTTAAAGTATTTACTCAGGTGTGATAAGAGAAGTACTCTAATTTGATCATTTTTAATCCTTGAACTAATTCAATCATAGCTCAAGTACTGTATACCACAAAAATAACAAATTACTGACCATTATTTTATAAAATGCTGATCAACTTTTTCATGGAAGCTCACTGAAGTGTATAGGGCAGACTTTTCTTTTTTTGTTCAGTATGCAACTTTCTTTAGTGCATGGTTGTTAAAATACTATATAGAAAGCAGTGATCATAAATTGCACTATAATTGCATTCAAATCTTAAAATAATGCTGTAACTCTCATGTTGCTGTTATGTTGTAGCACGGGAGGAGGCTACATATATGCCTGTCTTCTTTTTACATCTGTGGTGTCTTACATACAGCAGAAAACTATTAAAAAAAAATATTTAGAAAGCTTAGCTGATATTATAAAGACAACAACTACACATTTACCTTCAAATTGAATATTTTATTAGCACTATGTTAGTACATTGTGTATCTATTAGAGTAAAATTAAATTAAAATTAAAAAAGAATAAACATAGGCCTACATAATAAATTATTACAAAACTGATTTGAACATTGGTAAATTTCCACAACCAGGACAAAACTCATTGTAGCACTGCAGTAACACAGTCCAGCTGATCTGGACTGGTCTTTCGTAATGTAATCCACCACCACGCAGAACCATTAGAAATTCTCATAGTGATGAACGAAGTGTGCCTGGTCTCTCTTATTCATCTGCTGGCATGCCTTCTCCACATTCTTTGTCAATCCAGGAGGCCCACAACTGAAAACACCAATTTTTCCCACCTACAGTAAAGAAAAGTGAAAAATAAATGATTATTATTAACTTATTCAAATTATTAAATGATTTGCATATAGCGTACCTATGCTAAGGTTAGCCGCATGAGCATTATATTATGTGACGTAGGTTCACACTGCAGCACAGCATTGGCAGTATTGCGTGAAGGAGTGCGTAATGAAGATGGATGGTGAGGAATGCAGGACTGACCTCTGGGTGAACCTCCTGCAGTGAGCTGAAGAAGGACACAAACGGTGGACGCCCAAAGTGGGTGACGGACCGCAGGCCGGTGAACAAACTGCGGTTCCACACCTTCTGGAAGTGCCGCTCGCACACATACTGCACAGGCAAACCACACGAGACTCACAATAGGGAGGAATATAGTGGTTGCTGTTTGCTATCACATGATATTGCACTGTGTCAAACAGCACTGAGTACGATATTCACCTCCATCTATGTTGGATGACACCGGGGGGTCATGTAAACACGCAGCAAGAGCTTATGCATGTGTGGCTTTAACAATGTCTTAGCTACGCGACTCGCAGTGAATTTAATTTTTTACCAGCATGGTGGTGCGAAGGTCAAACTTCTCCGCCATCTGAGTGATGTAGGTATGGACCGAGACCAGTTCCATAGTGTCCATCTCCTCCACCTCTCTGATGATGTCAGCCACCCACTCAAACTGGCGCTGCGTGCGGGTCACCCAGATGAAGTACACCTTTAAACAAACAGTAATCGCCCTTGTCAAGAACAATTGACTTCCAATTGGCCCAGGTGACTCAATAAGGTGTAATTATCTTTGAGCCACCTGCCTAACCAAGCACAATACTCACAAATAAATACCTTTTTGCACTGAAGCTTTGACCTGATGGAGGACTTGAACACCAGGTCCTTTAGGATGGAAGCGAAGGGGGTGACGCCAATGCCAGCCCCCACCAGGACAGACACCTCAAAGTCATTCCACTGCTGGTGGCCCTCCCCAAACGGCCCATCCAGGTACAGCTAGCAATGAAATGACAAACATCAGCAATGACATTATATGAGAACAATAGGGACAGGGCGCACGCACACGCACACACACACACAATACTGTTTACATCACAATAATGCAATGTAATACCTTTGGGTGTGTGCCCAGTTCAAGCAGGTTTTCCTCGGTGTAGAGGTCCCTGAGTTTGCTGGTCCAGGGCCCCACAGCACGGATGTGCAGGCTGAGGGTCTCTTCGTGGGGTGCCGAGGTCAGAGTGAAAGGGTGATATTCATCGGTTCCTAGCACCAGACACGCTATACGGACCCACTGGCCCGAGCGATACACAAAGCCTTGAGGTCGCTTGAACTCCAGATGTGTTACACCTGCGGTTAGATAGAAGACATATCTGGCTAAAACCCCAAAATGCATACACTGTGGGTATATTATTATGTGTCATTGAACCACAGATAGGGTTTCTCCTGGTTACTGTAAATAATACAATATCCTGTATATAATGTATAATATAGAGGTATTACATTCTATCAGACACGTGGATCAGGGGTTGGGATTCCCCAGCAGGGTGAAAATGCTTCTGTGGAAATGTGATTGCATTTTATATTCCTGTTCCTGTACTTTAGCCTCGCACTGATGTGTCAGTGTCTTCCTGTAACACTACTGTAAGGAATCAATAAAACGTCTTATCTAATCTTAACATTAGCATATTAAGATAGTTTTACAACTACAAACCACTTCCCAAAAATATGTGAGCTTCTCTGATAAGAACCGCATGCAACCACACAGGACCAGGCCCTTCTGATGTGTGCTCGCCTGGTCATGAGGGGGCTAGTCCTCACCTTCTGATGTGTGCTCGCCTGGCCATGAGAGGGGGCTAGTCCTCACCTTCTGATGTGTGCTCGCCTGGCCATGAGAGGGGGCTAGTCCTCACCTGAGGGCAACAGCTCAGCCCTAATGACGGGGATCTCCACCTTCTTCCGGCTCAAGCTGATCAGCTTGTCCAGCAGGAAGAGCAATGCGGGGGGGATCAGGTAGATGTGGAAGCGCGGCTCTTGGAGGAGGGCAAAGCTGCCGTGTATGACCGTCTGTGAATGGAGCGGCGAGACCAGTGTCACACAGATACAGCAGCATTCTGTACTAAACTGCATTGTAATATGCCTGAGCCACCTGTAGCACTCACAAGCGTGTACACCACAAGGTAGAGGTAATGTGTGATCCAGAATCCACGGAAACTGATCCGACGGAAATAGTGGGATGCAAAAACATACATGAAGGAACACGCTAAAAGAAGCAGGATGCCTGTGATTCCTAGAAGGATGACAAAACGGCAACAAGCGTTACACCCTAGCTAGGAACACAATAAAGTCATAACTACGTTGATATGCACCGTAAACAGTTCAAAACTATTGGCTAATTGTCTTTTATTATGGCTGACACACCCGGGACAGTTTCAAAGAACCACCACGTCCACTTGAGAGGAAGTTCTGATCTGAAAATGACGAACATGGCATGAATCAACTGATTGATAATATATCAATATACATAACCTAACAATGCACAATATAATAGACATATAATTACCCGTTGTTGAGTAAAATATTTGGAAACAAACAGGACAGGATATTGAGGTCACTAATGCAAAATATATAGATGTTGACCACATGTCCCAGGCTGTGAATGACTAGAGGAGAACACACAAATGACATGAAAACCGGTTATCACATGCATAGTTTCACATGCACATTTGCTTGCACTGCAGAGTCACGTGCGGTATTTAATGTGGATCTCCCAAACCTGAGAGGAGGATGGCGGTCATGGCCATTATACGATGGAAGTCGATGGCAGCATCAAAAGGAATGTATCGGTTGAGGAAGGTTTCTCGGCACAGTGTAATGAGGTTGCGACACACCGTAAGGAGCATATATGGAAACAAGAAGGAGATCCCAGCTGCTGAGCCACGCGACACGATGATGCCCACCCCCGAAGTCTCTGGAAGCCCTGTAGAGTCGGCCTGAAAACCATAGTCTGAACACAGGCAGTTACTTTACATGCAGTGCTCAGAAACACAATCTCCACTTTATTTAACAGATTTGACATGTAACAAAACCCCTAAATCAATTTTTAGTTGAAAATCATGATATTTTGGTCTGAGGATGTACTGTATTGGTGATCAATTCAGGTATATTTTGTGACAAAATTGTGCATCAATAATGCAGAAACAAAGGCATAAATCAACTTTACTCACAGTAACATCTTTCAATGGTCACACCCAATGTGATTCCATACACAATAATGATGCAGACTATATGACGACGATAGTTCTCAACAAAGCGCTTTAGATGTTGGATCTTCTGTTGAACTGGGTTCCTTCTATATTGCTCACGCTTGGGATTCACGTAGATCTTAGGAGTTTGTAGACCTGACCTGAGAGACGTAAGTTCAATGAGACATTTAACTATCACTGTGACCGTGTTCATCTTAGCCAGGCCACAGGGAAAGCAAAGCATGAGTTTTCATCTCACTATGACCACTGTAGGTGAAACATTCACAAACGTTCCACATACTGTACTTCTGGTGAACCACAAATTGACATGATCCACTGTACAACCGGAGTAACCTCAATATATAATCATTAGATTCACCTATGAACATAAGGTCGATCCAATAAACATTTTATTAGGTGCATTGTAGTTCTGGTAAATATGAGCACTGTGAGAGCCAATGCTTTGTGTGACTAACATCTCACTAATAGGAATATACAATTATAAACAATAATTGGATTGTTTTGGATTATTTTAAAACAAAATACTTTTTCATCTGCCGTCTACGGAGATCATGTCCCTCTGTCTTGCTGGAGCTGTAAACAAAAGATGGAGATTCATGAGAAGGCATGGAGAGTCATACACGTGTTATATTATTTCATATTAATGCATCACACAGTGAGTTGGATAGAGTGCTTTAATCCTTGCTTTTTAATTAGAGTGCTGCTGTCACACCTGCTGGCTGGACAAATGAAGGACACCCTCTGGTCCCGACTAAATCGTTTCTTCCCCTGCTTTTCCATTCCTACCCACAGAGATGTGATGTTATGTCCAAGAAGCACATGAAAACACAAGAATTATAAACATAGTACAACAATGTTAAATCTGAACATTTCTCTGGTTACCACCCAAAACCATGTATCCCCTCCTCCAACCTTTAACATTGAGCTGGGCAAACTGCAGCTCTTTTTCGTGGTCCCGTAGCAGGAAATGGAAGTCCTCCCAAGTCATTTTGTCCATGTCGTTGAAGCCTGCAGACTGCAACATGGCCTGGATCCCGTCCTCAGCCTGGCTCTTAGACAGAGCACCGTTGGAGATTTCAATAAAGGCCCTGTACAGAGGAGGATGCAATAGACATCAGTCCAGAAGACAACCTAAGGCTCCATTCACTGATGTGCAAGCAACAACATAGCAAACCTGAGCATCCTAGAAAATTCTTCTTTTGATAAGAAACCATTTTCACCGACGTCATGCATGGAGAACATGAGTTTGGATTTTTCCTCTGGGGAACCTTAACAGATTATTAATAGCAAGATGAGCAAATAAAACAATCAGGGTAGGTACTTGTTTTTTCTATTATAATTAAAGGGAATACTTTCACAATACACTTCAGTTAATAGATTTACCCTTCATGAAGATGACCATTACATCCAGAAATTCTCTGAAGGAGAGATAGCCATTCCCATCTTTATCAGCTAATGTAAACATGGAATCCACAAACAGGGAGTCAGGTTTAAGGCCCAAAGCATTGGCAAACTCTGTTGCTGTCAGTTCACACTGAAGCACCTCTTTGGTTTTCTTGCACGATACCCCACTAATGTCGCCGGCGTCACACTTTTCTATCTCCAGCACCTGTAAACCAGGAAGACTATGAGGCATAGCGTCATTAAATGCCACCATATAGCTCCATTAGCAATACCACCAACGTCAGTTGAGGTTATGTCCAACACCAATGAGGTCATGACCGCCAACGACATGACCGCCAATCAATACTTGTGGCTTGAGGTTACGCCTAATTTGACCGCAGTCAAGTGTTGACGAAATTATGTGACCGAAGCAAAGCTCCTGCCACCATTGCAACAACAGAATAAAGCGTGAGGTAAGCTAACCTGATAAGACCATACCGATTTTGCAAGCTATTTTGCAAGAGACTTATCAATGTGAAGCAAATCTAAGTGGTGGAGCTTGCAAAATCAGGATGGTTTCACCGGGCTAGAGGCTAAGGGCAACAACAAGGACACACAGCACCTTAGAGAACGCATGTCTGATGAACGTCTCTACAATCTGAGCTCTTTGCTCTCTGGTCAAAGCTTCCTTCAGCAGTTCCTTCTCCCTCATTTCCTTCACCCTGATATCCTGCCCTATGTTTGTGGCCTCGGACCAGATCTGCTGAACAAACTCAGCGCGCTTGTTCTCATCTTCAAAGAACAATACCTGTGGGACACATGCAAGCAGACATCAGCAAAGAGTAACAAACGTGCAGATATCATTTCAGAAAAAACGACTGCAGGCTGGAAAGAGCAGATTTATGAGTGATGCCAAAAAGTCTTATACACATAGTTTGTCATTTAATTGAAACCCTTACTGTACATAGTTAGTTGGTTATATGGTATTATTAGAGGACAGGTGAGAGCTGTCCTAATGTTGTGTTTCAGTGTGATTAGATGGTGAAATGAGCTACCCACGCATGCATCCCTTCTGCCCTTAATCATTTTCAACACACGTCCTATTTCAGCTCCAGACACTCACAAGGTCGTATTCCTTTGGTACTTTGAGCAGCAGTGTTTTATGGTGACTATCACTGGAGAGGAAGAGGTCTACTGTAGCCTGGGTGCCCAGATTGAGGACACGGAGTCCATTTCCGCCTCTGTCAAATATCTGCAGTCTCCTCTCCTCGTCGACCTCTATGCTGACGGGATGCATAGGCTTCTTATGCCCTTGCCATTCATAGGCTGTTTGTCAAAAAACGACATGTGGTTAGGGGGATACGGAAAAGTACAGTATATCACAGGTGTTAAATAAAGGCACTTCATATTAAATAGAAGACAGTAGAGGCACACCATCAATGCCATACCCATGATTCCTGCTGTGGCCTTCTCTGTTCTGTCGACAGCTTTGCCTCTTTTTAAAAACCTTTTGAATTTGGACTTGCGGAAATACGCCACCACACAAGCCACTAGGAAGCTCACTGTGAGAGCAAAGTGACAAAACGTCATTTGCAAAACATTGCCGTTGCAAATTGCAGGTAATATAAGATGTATGTGGAATTGTTTGCATTTATTAGGAGATGAGTACAGACCCACAGGGAAGAGGAACAGGACAACGATAACTAAGCCAAAACCCACTTTGCTCCCGTCAAAGTAGCTGAGTGTAGAAACATTTGTGCAGGGATGGAGAACTGATGCGTTCAGCTGTGCAGGCTGAGGACACGGGTCACCTGAGATTCACAACACGATATATTAATACTGTATATGCCTGACTTGATACACGGCTGTGTTGAGAACACACCTTCAGGCTGATACACGAAACAAAAACGAAGTAAGAAACATGAATGCTTACCGTCCCTCCAGAAGAAGGCGTGCTTTTGCACATGGCTGGCCTTTGCAGTGGTGACTGAGATAAGGACATCGTGAAAGGTCATATTGCGGATTGCCTGGATCTCCCTTTCTGTGAACAAACTGGAAATACCCTGAAGTGAGTAAGCATAAAGCTGAACTGTGAATACAGCGTTGGCAGATGATGTCACCTCAAATAATTCATACAGCCTAGTATTTATTGATATGTTATTCAAGCATTTATCATGTGACCTGATTGTATGATTTGTCCTTAAGTTACATTAATATGAGAAAATATTACCCATTCTGTTTGTTCTCAAACCAGAAACGGTCTCCATTTCTGATGCGCTCAAACTGGTCCAAGATAATAGCGGAGAAAACTGGTCCTGGTCCATCTAAAGCCTCAAGCAGTCCTCCAGGAAAAAGCTCCAGCTTTGAGATGTCGCCGTTATACAGCTGCACAACATCTTGAAGCAACTGGAGTTTGAGTACACAGAGCACACCTCCATTAACATACTGCCTTAAATGTATCTCAAGGGATCCGATTTGCTTAACAAAAGTGTAAGGGATCATCACTTGTGCAGCCTGTACTGTATGCATGCTTCACCTGTGGGTCTGCGCTGTTGAGCTTTGGATTAATCTCTTCAAATGACCTTAGAGGAGGCAGATCCAGAGCCTTTCTGACGTCTGCATAGCCGGGGAGGCCAAAATCCCTCCCTCTCTGGACGGTCAAAGCCACAAGATCTGACCGGGAGAATCTGAGTGAACCATACATGTAATCTGGTAGAGAGAACATCACACCACCACTGAAAGTTATGTATACGCTGTGACAGGTATGGAGTAACACTGGGCTATGCAGGCCAAATGTATAAAAATATAACTACAAGACCTCTTAGATCTTCCACAACAATATTGTCTTCTTTCTCTGCAATCTGGGAGGCCATGCCCATGATTAGGTCATCTACATCCTGGCCTGTCTTCACATTAAGAGTCTAAGGCAGTAGAATTATGGACAGTTGAGAGCCGATGCCAAGGATTGATGTTGCTATTATACATGGTTATATATCCATATAGACATAGATGTATGATTTGTCCTGTTAAAATCTGGAGCAGTTGTTCAGTTCAGTTCAGTTAAAGTTGTATTGTCATATGTATTCAAATACAATTAAATGCTCTGGCTGTCTCATTACCTATACTGTATTGGCTTTATACAGTACAGTACATCAATATAAAAACAGTGTTCACGATGTTAACATTAAACAACAAAAACTGCTGCAAAACATGGTTAATGTTCCCTAAACAGCATTAAATATAAACAAGCCACCTTTCCATTGATGCCCAATGTCTGCATTGTGTTATTTGCATTACAAATGCACCAGTGTGTATGTAATACAGCTTACCTCACGCTTCCAAAAGCTGTTACAAAGACGCAGTGCAGGCGATGAACTCCCATCTGTGTTGACAATACTCCGAAAGTGGCAGGTTCTGTCTCTGTAGTCAATAACATGCATTCATGTAGGCCTACTTAAATCCTTCCTTGTGGCCAACATTTAGCTTACTTTAGATTGTTTAAAGTTTGCAAAAAGAAGACCCACGTGCATAAACAATACCTCATATAAACACCAGGTGGGACCATAGTGATACCAAAACGTATGGCAGCCACCTGAAATTCAGGTGAAATCCCTGGATCGACAAACTTCTGATAACCTGGAGATGTACAAAATATAGTCATATGTAGAAACCTTATTTTATATATATATATATATATATAAATCAGTGCAATTATCTTAGGCAGTAAGGTGCAGCTACCAAAATCAACTTTTGTCAAGTGTCAACGCTAATATCTCTCATTAAGGCGAATAAGAACATTCTGTAGATTAAAATTAGAAGCAAAATAAACCTGCTGCAGCTGAACTGTCTACTCAGCATAAGGCTCATCCTAGCTTGATAGTTTGCTGACAGGGCACTTATTTGTCAAACACCACCAGAGCTAGCTTGGTTAGCTCACTGGCCTGTGGTCACCACTGTATTACTTGGACTCCTCCCCTAACACACAAACTCTTTCTGTTTCTCACCTGGATACGGAGGAAGGGTCCTGTCTCTGACATAACTGGGCAGCCATTCATAGAGAGTAATGCTCTATAAAAAAATGTAAAAAATAAACAATATACGATGATGTGAAGATGCAATGATGTGCAAAATTAATCTGAAGAGTTCAGAAATAATATGATTTATTGAAATAAATATCAATGAATGAGCCAAGATGGTTTTGACCCATAAATGTAAACAGGTCAGAAGTGATGTAATAATTCTTGACATGCTATTTCCTCCATAAAATCACAAAAGCACTCCATCCAGAGTACAAATGAAATCAAAACCTGTGCAGCGAGAGGATTTGATCTAGCAGACTTTTCCTTATACCTGGAATGTGGCCACCACAGTCTTCCTGGCATTTTGAAACAGCTTTTCGTCTGACCACTCTGGGTGTTCCTCATGCAGCTTGGAGGCTACATAATTGTGGTAGCGAAACCAGATAATCCCCTCTGCTGCTGTGAACAAGTTCTCATTGGCCCAGGCATTTCCCAACTCTGCTCACAGAAAAAGGATGCAAATTATAGGGAATTCTCCCTTTCCAGTAAATATTATATAATCACCTTGGTAACAAAATAAATCCAGTAATGCTGCAGTGATACATTCTGTAAAGTATGAAGATATCGAAGCAAATGTAGGTTCATATGTCCATTGCATTAGGATGATCTCTGACCGCTAATGGAATTGTGAATAGGGCGTTTTGTTTGCATGGAACTGACAACAAAGTGGTGACAACAAGAGAGGATACTGCAACACTGGCCCTGGATAATAACTACACACGTTTAACAACACCGTTAACAAAACACTGCTGTCAGAGCAGCTATACTGAGTCTTTCTCTGCTATAGAGAGAGGGATTTACTGCGGTGACCATGACAGCCCATTTACACAATAGAGTCATAGCAAACGTCAGGTAGAGATGCATGCCTTGCAAACATAGCCTCGTTCAAAGCAGCCCAGGCTGTATTTGTGGATACATCTTAGTTGTTAGGTAGTTGTTGTCATCTGAAATGGGCGAGGTTAAACAATCAACATGCAAAAGAACAACAAAAAACACAACTCATCCTCTACTTAAAAACAAGAGAGGTGACTGAATAAACAATAAAACTAGCGTGTCCGAAGTAACAGTCTCTCACCATAGAGGCCCGTGGGTCCATGGTTGCCTGTAGAGGGGTCAGCAGTCCTCCACATCTGAGAGTGGCCCGAGTCTTGTTTTGGCATGTTCCACTCAGTACCCCGGGTCAAGAGTCCTCCAGAAAAACTCCTCAGCGAGTCGGACCAGGAGGCAGAAGGGCCGTAGATAGAGCTGCCATCTATCCAAGCCGTCACCAAGTTCACCTGCACAGCGCTGACATGTTTACTAACAGGTTTTGGTGAATGCCTATCAACATTTGGACACGTTTCTAAAAATATGTCATTGAATTGGTGTGGGAATCCCAAACATTTATATGACAATATTCATAATTTAAAAAATGTACTATTATGCCTGTAATGTTTACGTATTTGGAATATGTATAGGCTAATACCACAGTGCAGGCAAACATAGCCTATAGTGAGTGTCATCATACAAACCTGTATACGAGGGTTATTGGGACTCTGACTGGATTCTTTGTACCAAGGTCCTCTCTGGAATGGAATCATAACTTTTCCTGAGCTAGTGGGATCAAATATAGGGTCTCCTTTTGGAACTGGAATATTCATGAATTCAGGAGGGCATCCAGGGGGTCTTGAGTCAAATATTTCATAAGCAACATGGTAGCCTGTAGAGTTAAAACACATTTTTAACTGTACATATTTTTCACCTCTATTAGTAGGCCTAAAAATAATGCCTTAAAAATGGCAAAAATCTCATATGTTTACCAAAGAACACAGAGAGCACTGTTCGGTTGTTGGTTGATGGAAGTCCAGAGGGACCCCTCGAGAGCAAACGACTGAGTCTTCGAGGGTTTGGCAGCAGCGGCTCTTGAACTGGCATGTACACGCCGTCAGAGTAGTGCGCGGGGAGAATGCGCACTAGACGTGAACCTGCAAGAGCAAACATAGTCGCCTGGAACCATGCAGCAAAGCGACGGCCTATATCGGCTGGTCATTCCACTAACATGCTGCCGTAACCGTAACTTACCAACAGCACCTCTCTTAGGGTGGCCCAAACTGTTGTACCAGCCATCACATCGCGCAACTTCCCAGTCTATTTCACCGTGTGAACCTGTTAAAGTAGAAAACACGATTTCGAAAAAAAATGCAAACCAGTGTGAAACCGAAAACCGCGCAAAGTTGAACATGCAATCTGGTCTAATGGAATAAACTTGTATACCGTAGATTACTTACTTTCAATGAAAAGAACCAAGCCTACCATGGCCAATATACTCCAACGTCGTTTACGCAAATCCATGGATGCGCGAGATGCTCTTCAGGTCGGTCCACCCTATTAAGTCTTAGATCACAGCACAGATAATATCTTAGGACGGTGTCTAAAACAATTCATAGAATATTTTATGTTGACACCAATAATGTATGCCTGACACAATATTGTTTATTAATAGACAAGACAACGGTATATCGGCAACGAATATCTTAAAACCAACCGATCTTGCAACAGGTTGACGCCTTTAGAAAAGGTGAGGGACGTGGATTACGACATTGTAGTAGGCTATTGGCAAGGTATAAAGTGGAGGAACATGTAAATATTCGCTCATTACAATATTTAGAGGAAAAATAAAAGTATTATTGCTTACCCAGTTAGAGGATGAAATGTAACCTGCATGCAGGTGAGGTATATAGGCCTATGGCAGATGGTGTAATAATCGCCAACATGTATTCTGGACCTTATCATAAACTGCATGTGACCTGTGTTGCTTAAACTGGGACTGGTCATCTTTGACTCACACCTCCTTTCCAGTAGGATTCCAATGGATGCATCCTCCTCCCCACGACACAAAGGATGTCAGCGGTATATATAAGAAGTGTATGTCCCTCCAACATTCACACCTACGTGTCTTGTTTCTCCTGTTCGTTCAACTCAGGTGAGAACGATATTTTTTCATTGTGTCTTTTAACAAAGTATCAAATATCAATTATATTTGATGATTTATATTCAATACTTACTCAATTAGTGTGTTTCATTAATAATACAAACAATGTAGTCTTAATATCTTGACACATAATGGACCATGTGTATAGGTCTACTTTATTTACCTTAACTGTCCTTCAACATTTCTACAATGAACAATAATGGTATGAGTATAGATGCAAGCATGCAATAAGTATATCTTTTGCAGACGATGCAGTTCTTCACAATGCTCCACGTCATGCAAAGGCAGTGTACCATCCCTGTCTGCTAAGAAACACAAGCTTCTATCTCTGCATCAAAGCTGTAAGTGATAGAGCCCTGCCTAACACTGTCCTCTCTGTTACACCATCTGCTTTCAGCTGCACCTGTGTGACTTCCCTGTTGAGGGAAGATGACTTTCTACGATGACATTTACCCATTCTATCCTCTACAAAGGACCTCCTTCATCTTTAGTGGCCACTTGCTCACTGTTATTCTAGTTTTCCTTGTCCTGGCGCTCACTCTGCTTATAATTCTGCCAGGGATACGGGGAAAGTCGGTAAGAGCAATGGTCCTAACCATAATTGTCTGTCTCTGTGTTGCACTATATTGTTTAGTTGGCAGTTTGTGAAAAAACAAGGAAACTACAGTATGACATGCCTTTTCGTTTAGGTCTTGTGTGAAATGGACTTATGTGTTATACTTTTCTCTTCTCCATCAGAGGTTGCTCTGGATGTTTCGAATGACAACCAGTTTATTTATTGGTGCCGTAATAGTGGGTAGGTTTTCAACGAGTTTTTGTCTAAAAAGCTAAACACCAAACATGTACGATAAAAAAACCTCTACAAATCACGTCATCGTAAAAGTTTGTGATTCACCATTTTGCACTTTTTTCCAGCACTCAACTTTACTAATGACTGGGCTGAGGCCAAAACAACCACTAATGCAACCTATAAGTCCTTCAGCAACGCAGTGGTTAATGCAGACATTGGCTTACATGTTGGACTCTATGGTATTAATGTTACGCTAAGAGGTGAGTCACTTCTTTTTGCAGTAAATACAATAATTACTTCTCTTCTGTGCTACTACTGTACACATATATATTTGGTACTGTACTAATACAATTATATTTTGACCTTTGCTCAGTCAGTGACATTATAAAAAGCAACTACTTTGAACCCAATGAATAACATTTAGTATTTAATCAAGGTTAGTTCTGGCTGATGTACTTCCCTCTCTCTTATCACTCAAGGAAATCCTGTGACGCAATTCAATGAGACCATTGACTACAACGAGATGTTTAGTTGGAAGGACAACATTGAAAAAGACTATGAAGAAGCCTTGGAGAGAGGCTTACCAAACCCCATACTCTACATTGCTGAGAAATTCACACTAAACAGCCCATGTGGCCTCACATTTAAATACAAATGCTCTGGCCGATATGCCTCTGCAACTCTCTGGTAAAACAATAACACACATAATTTCCACATAACTTGTTCTGTTTTCAAATGAAATCACATTAAAGTGTTAATATGGTAATAATAATAATAATAATAACAACATTTCCACAGGACTGCGTTTTGCTGCTGGATGACCGCCAATATCCTACTCTCCATGCCGGTCATCCTGTATGCCGGTTACATGATGATGGCCACTTCTGGCTTCATCTTCTTCTCCATGGCCTCTTTCTCCACCATCATGAACATACCACAGTGCACATTCTCTGTTGGAACAGGCTCCTTCACCACCACCTACAGCCATTCATTTTGGCTGGCACTGGCCACAGGTAAATATGCTAGACATACTGCACGCACACTTAAAGCACAAATGCAATCATATAGATGAGTGTATCATCTTTTGTATAGTACTGTACTATAGTTCACTTTAATGTAGTCTTGCCCACGGCATGTTGAAATAATTGAACTGATTTTAAATACTTGTGGAATATTAAAAGTTATTGTTTTTATTGTTTAAATGTGTATACACATTATTTGCAGGTGTCCTTTGCGCTGCCATTGGCATTCTGGTGGTGCTGTTGGACTGCTTGATACCGGAGAAGATGAAAGAGACTTTCAGCGTTGGACTGGACAACTATGATGAGGACATTTCAAATGGGGAGGGTTACCTAAATTCAGTTTTCCTTGAAGGCGTGACTACTACGCCTTTGACATCAATCAGCTCCTTTGTAAGTCATTACTTAACATTACTGTGGGGTTTATGTTTGTTCCACTGTGAGAAGGCACAGGAACTCTTCATTAATGGGGTTTGTTTCACAAAATACTGAGATAATACTTGTGACCTGCCATGATTTTGTCCTGAAACCCGTTTATTTATTGAATTTAGCATGCGTTTGAATATAATCTATCATAAAACAAAGTTAATAATTTCTCCCTTTGTGACTTAAATGTTCTGTTTCAGGGAAACGTATGAGACCAGAAGTGTCCAGAAGTGCCTCCGGCCTTTCCAGCCAATACTTGAAAATATGCTTTGTCAGAGTATAGATATTACACCTGTATAAATGCTATATATGTTTGTGTAAAATAATGTACATATCATTATATTCTAAACATTTTGTTTATTTGGTATATGTTCATGTACATGTACAATATATTACTTTACACGATTCAGGAATTGTTACTAAACAAGACTGCATTGTGCAAATGTGGCTTAATGTGCCTAGTTACCAAGCTTACAGTGTTCCAGGTTGAAATCACCTTCCTCAAACACTTTACTGACACATTCATATGAAAATGTGAGAGGAAACATGTAAGCCATACCTCATTGGAAATATCATCTGTTCATTAATATCAGATGCTGGTTAACACATTCTAGTGTTAGCCTTATTGTGAGCACTTTCTTGCAACCAATGTACATCTTAATCAAATGAAATAAATCATCTTGTGCATAACAATGCCATTGCATTTTTAATGTTGGATAATACATTCATTTAGTAATGTACATTTTGATGCCCAATGGTAGAGGTGATAATCACCAATGTCTTCTGAGAGATGGTGTATCTTTGGCCTTCAGCATCAATATCATACCCATGGTTCAGCAGCCTTTATACAGCACATTGTCATGTTTTAATACTTGAAAGCTGGCGATGTCACATTGAAAATTAATACCTGTTCAATACATGTTAATAAGTTACAGTATATTTAGTTACATGCATACAATGAATTATACTGTGTAATTTCCAACCAATCCCTATTATGTACACTATAATTACATTTTACACTCCATACATGTTATAAAAATGAGTAAATAAAAAATATGTATTTTCATCACTTCATAAGAAAATAAACAATCATGACCTTATATTTACTGCTCGTCCGTACCAAAAGCTCACATAGCGTACGTCACTCACTATAGACAGCGGTATTCACATTATGAAGCCATTATGAAAGTGGAATTCAACAAAAACCTAAAATGACAACAGGATGTTCTGTCCAGCATTTGCAACAGGAGGCCAAATGAAAACAATAGAAAAATAAACATTCCTTGACTCTTTGTGACACCTCTTCTAACTTATCCACATAGCTATACATGCAGAACTGGTAGGATAATCCATGCAGAGTCCAATACCCCTTTCACACAAAAGGCCTGGTAAGATTATAGTACACTAATCTGGGCCCTATACAGTAGAAGGCAATTCAGAGTAAGCCTTATACAACGACAGTGCTAAGGATTGTCATTAGTATAAAGGCACCAAAGCAGGCGTGTTTAAATGTTATGTTCAACATTGCAGATGACACGGTGCCTCAGACACAATACATGTTCACACCATGCAGAGGACCTACATCTGGCATCTGACAGGAGAAATCCTTTTGCTGACGGTCGGCATGATGTCGACTGTATTCACTAATCCAGTGTGAAAGGGGTAAAAGTCTCTATATGTAAATGGGTGTCTCTTGTCCCGTTAGCAGCCTAAACATAACAGCAGGCATTGTCTTCATGTTGATCTATCAAGAAAAAGGATGTAAAAAGAGTTGTGACTACATTGCAACCTGCTGATAAGGTATCAAGTGATGGTCTCAATTACATACATCATACTAATTAAGTTGTCAACATTGAATATTTTGCAATTTCTCTTTAATTAATGGTTGCCACTACAGTTTATTCTGCCACTAGATGGCAGTATAAACCACACCACATAACTCTATCCCAGCCTTGGCAGAAGACGTTCAATATGGGGGGGCGGAGCTTCTGAGGGAGCCCCTTAATGCACTGAAGGGGACAGTTGTATTTGTAGATGTTGAGTTCAAATATTTTTATTTCACAAATATAGCTTTTTCCAAAATCCCCTACTACACCTTTAAGAAGATACATGGTTATTTCATCTTTAACTATTCAGGCATCATTGTTCCACATCTATATCAGTAATAGACATACATTTCAAAATCAATCAAAAAACAAACAAGTGAATCTGTAACAATCTTCTGGTGATTTTTTGTAAAAATAAATAAAAAAATAAAAGTTCTTACCTCACCAACTGAAACAGACAGGGTTTGAACGATCTTCTCATGTGGCATGGCGACCACACTCTGCCCGTTAATTTCAATTATTCTGTGACCAACCCGGACGCCACCTCGCTCTGCAATGCCACCACGCATCAGACTGCAGATCTGGAACACAAAATGGACCAGAGCGTTTTTACAGTGATCTCCAAATGAAACTCATTGAAATCCCAATGCATACCACCTATGGACATGGTGTTACATACAATGCCATTTTGAACACTGAAGCCAAGCTGAAATTTGAGGTCAGGTCTCTTGATGAGTACAGTGGTGACAGGTGGGCAACTGACAATACTCAGTTTAACCTTCACATGATTCTTCAGACCCTGAAATAGGAACACGACATAACATTGGACATCTAAACATGATCATAGAAACCAACAACTGTTTTCTATGGAAAGTAATGATGTCCTGAGCAGAGAATGACATCATAGTCCAAGTGTGTGTGTTGTAATCCAAGCTGCTCTTTTCGTTGTTTTCATCAAGCAGCTCACAGCCTACGTGCATACTAACACTAACGCATGTGTCTGTGTGTGTGTGTGCACGTGTTTGTGTGTGTGTGTGTGTGTGTGTGGCCCTCGAAGGGCCTGATATGCTGGTGCGCCTAGTGTGACATCTACTGGCAGAAAGTTATATAGATATTACAAAGTTCTACAGAAAAGCCTTCAATAGGTTTCATTGGCTAAACTAAATATGCAAAACCTTCCAATAAAGACGAACTCTAAGCAGCCATTAAAAGGTGGGGCCCTATAACAACCTTGATGATGCCCTGGCAGGTAGCCAGTGGTAGGCCCACCAAGCTGGTGTCATTAATGCACATGATCTGGTCTCCAACGCTGAGCCTCCCAGAGCGGGCTGCGGGGCCGCTGTTCAGCATGTTGGCTAGGATAACGGTGGGCAGGATGGAGCCCCAGCCAGACTCCACGATCACCACGCCAAGGCTCTCCCCTTTCTGCTTCTCCACATACAGCTGGTAGATTCACAGAGAGTCAGTCGTTCTACGAGCACGTGTGCATGTTTACCTTTCAAACCAACATCAAATGTTTTTCTACTCCCTAATTAAATCACCCCCCCATATTCACTGGTTAACTGAACAGGGATATGACATTGTATGGTAGTTTGTTACTAGCCCAAAGCCCTGGAATGCTACCCTCACACATTAGCTCCTAAACTAGCTCAGTAAATACTATTTACTAGTATGAGTAAATCATTTACAGAAAACAACCAAGCGTAATTCAAGCGCTGAGAGTAGTAACGAGGTCACACCTCTTTACAGTTGTCTGCGTTTGAGAAATGGACAAGGTCATCGTTGTACATTTCCTGGGAGTTGATGATGTCACTGTACTGTTTCTGACTCAGGTCCTTGGGGTTGATTCCATTGGCCCTGAGGAACTCTCTGTAGGCCACACTAAACGCCTGGCCAATGGACTGAGCTATGAGCTGTGCCTATGGGGAATGGAAGGTGTAAGAGCAAAGATACAGCAGCAGAGATTTTCCCTGTTTACAAAAAGCATGGAAGAGGTGAGAGAGTGCATTGATTTCAGATAAGTACAACCTATGTGTAGCATAATCCCTAAAAAGTAGGCCAACGTAACACACTTGTAACTTAGAAGGATAGTCATTACAGTCAATACAATGTTGTGTCATTATATAATAAGTATAGGCATTACAGCCAATACAATGTTGTGTCTTTATATAGCTCCAGCAGTATTTCAAAACATTCCAAACACCATGAAATCTCATAGCGCCACATGCAGAGTCAACCTGTTACATGTAAGCTCAAGCCCCTTGCACATTGTGGCCTCTACATGAGCACACGGCATCACACAGCCGCCCTGGAGCCTAGCCTGTATAGCGTAAGTTCCACATTAATACGTGATGCAGCCGTGACTCACGTCCTCCGACTCGAAGACATAGCAGACCATCCTGTATTGGCTCTTCCCCTCGCTGGCAGAGAGAGGCGTTTCTGTCGAGTCCTGCGTAGCGGCCTGCGACATGCGCCGCCGTGCCATCAGGACCACAATGCTGCCGATGTCCGCGATGTAGGAGATGGTCCGCAGGGCACTGTCCATCATCGCCTCCTGTGCGGGTCAAAAGCAAAAACAACACACAACCTTATAATGTGAACAGAGAAATCCTACCCTGAGGAATGACATCGTCACCCGTCATCGTATGTCTGAGGAAGGGATGTTTGCAGACCGTTTGTTTAACGTGCATGGAAAGAAGCTGCTTGCCTGTGTGTCAGCATTTAACACTTTGACGGCCTTCGTAGAGATAAAAAGGTCCACCTCTGTCATCATCTGAGAGTCTTCATCTTGACTCTGTGGTAAGACAAATATACAGTACTGAAGGGTAATAAACAATATAAATTTACATTAATTCATTAAAAGTTGTGTTCTGATAAGGTAACAGTGCGTATATGCGCACATTGGCTAGCTCATTGTGTAAATAGAAAGTTTGAACATAAGCAAAATGTCAGGCAACAGCACCACCGTGTGGTACAAGAGAGAGTACAACCGAATCATAATACTGTATATAATAATAACCTTGAGACAGCTTACCTTGATGCGATTGACAGCCTCCTGTGCCTGTGACATTCGGATGGACTTTGATGGGTTCTTATCAGACAACACCTGAGTGCAGCCAAGGTAGTTAGCAGCAAAAATTATGCCATCAATTAGGTCTTCTGGTTCACAGGGGCCTGGGACTGGAATAGCAAACAAAATTGTGTTTTTTTTAAATGTATTTCTTTATTTTATTTATTTATATAT
>JAODOY010000021.1:1254839-1282200 GCA_025399855.1 Forbesichthys papilliferus
ATATATAATATATAAGTAATTATAAACAACATAAACAAATATTAAGACATAGAAGACATATAATAGATATACAATGTATTGTTTCAAATATTTACCATCAACAAAGCTGGGGAAAGAAGCAGTTTCCTGTGATTTATGGAAAATAATAATTATTAGTACATTTAAAGCTTAAAGCCAACACAATTCAACGTATTTTAATCTGTAAAAGTGACTAATATGCCTCATTGACCAGCTGTTTGGTTGAAATTAGCTGAAATGTTCATTCAATAATAAATTGCTCACTCTGCACTTACTTTACTTGCATCCAGTTTCGTATCCTTTCATCATATTCTTGCATACAGTATTTCCATGTGGGCTTTAAGAACAGCGGGTGCTTTAAAATGTAGCCTAGTAGAGCCCCTTGAGAGCCCATGAGTACTGTATATGATACAGGACAGTGACCTATGATTAGCCCCTTGAGAGCCCATGATTACTGTATATGATACAGGACAGTGACCTATGATTACTATATATAATATAGAACAGTACCTATGATTACTGTATATAATATAGAACAATACCTATGATTAGCCCCTTGAGAGCCCATGATTACTGTATATGATACAGGACAGTGACCTATGATTACTGTATATAATATAGAACAGTACCTATGATTACTGTATATGATACAGGACAGTGACCTATGATTAGCCCCTTGAGAGCCTATGATTACTGTATATGATACAGGACTGTGACCTATGATTACTGTATATGATATAGGACTGTGACCTATGAGTACTGTATATGATACAGGACTGTGACCTATGAGTACTGTATATTATACAGGACTGTGACCTATGATTAGCCCCATGAGAGCCTATGATTACTGTATATGATACAGGACTGTGACCTATGAGTACTGTATATGATATAGGACTGTGACCTATGATTAGCCCCATGAGAGCCTATGATTACTGTATATGATACAGGACTGTGACCTATGATTAGCCCCTTGAAAGCCTATGATTACTGTATATGATACAGGACTGTGACCTATGATTAGCCCCATGAGAGCCTATGATTACTGTTTATAATATAGAACAGTAACCTATGATAAGCCCCTTGAGAGCCTATGATTACTGTATATGATACAGGACTGTGACCTATGATAAGCCCCTTGAGAGCCTATGATTACTGTATATGATACAGGACTGTGACCTATGATAAGCCCCTTGAAAGCCTGTGATTACTGTATATGATACAGGACTGTGACCTATGATTAGCCCGTTGAGAGCCTATGATTACTGTATATGATACAGGACTGTGACCTATGATTACTGTATATGATATAGGACTGTGACCTATGATTACTGTATATGATACAGGACTGTGACCTTTGATTAGCCCGTTGAGAGCCTATGAGTACTGTATATGATACAGGACTGTGACCTATGAGTACTGTATATGATACAGGACAGTAACAGGCCTTTCACCTTGGGCGTTCCATTGCTGCTGTTCTCCTCTGGTGAGATGGTCTCAGTACACTGTGGCGTTCCTAGCTCCAGGTTGGCCTCAGGTGTTGTAATTGACCTCTCATTCTCCTGTATACAAGCAATGCTTTGAGTTTGCTATGTTATTTAAAGGCATCTCCTCCATTTGTATCATAGCATCCCCAGCACCCCAAATGTCAACCCCAGCTCACTGTTGTGTGCTTGAAAGAAAGAGTGCAAGACACTAACCAGACACTGAAAATGTATTTGTGAATCAAGGAGGTTCCCTTTAATACAATACGTGTGTCATAACGCCACAAGAGTCCTTGTGATCTTATGGGGAAGCCCAATATATTATCATTTATATTTATGTAGCCAGGCTAAGTAAAACCCCCACAACACAATGAACTTAGCGTTAACGTTACCTGTGTGTGTTTTTCACTCTGTCTCTGTCTCTCCTCAACAGGGTCCTTCAGCTGCTCTGCATTACGAGTTGGAGCAGGGGACACTTTGACCACGGGACCTCTGTCTTGGCCCTGTGGAGAGGGCAGGGGTCTTGGGGCAGGGCTGTGGGCATGAGCAGGAGCTTGGCTCTGGCGAGGTGGTAGAGGGGGTTGATAAGCTTTTCTGGAGTTCGGCCTAGGCTTGGTCCTTGTAGCGGGTCTCTTGCCATCCTTGGACAGCGACTTTAGGCGTGGCTCACCGCCGCTGTTGCTGGTGAATTCTCTCATGTCAGGAGCGTCTTCCCCTGTGTTCCTCCTCCCTCTGCCTTTAACCTGCCTTTCCCTCTCCTTTGAGCCCTTCTGAGATGACTCGCATGCTGACCTCTTACTGGCTCCTGGAGGAAAGCAGTTTTTAGTCATGTGACCAGGATTCTTTCTAATCCTATCCTCGTCCCCCTTTTGAGCGTGGTCATCCTCGTTGCCTTGATCAGCGCTGTCGGCGGTTTGTCCTTGAACGCCTTTGTCTGCCTCCTCCAAGTCCTCTATGAACCTGACGCCATCTAGCACCTCCTCCAGATCCTCTGTGTCACCAGGGAAACAGATGCGCCTCTGGGTCTGCTCCACCGGCCTCCCAGAGTCAGCGGGGTCCGGGGTGGGCGAACCGAAGCGATGCTTGGAATTGTGAAGGTCTGTGTCACATTGTGATCCCTCACATATCTCTGGGTCATGAGGTGCCCTGGGTGCAATCTCCTCCACCGCAACACAGTCCCCGTGGACGACCACCGTGTCCTTTACGTAGCCCGCGTCCTCAGGGGAATACTGGTTGTAGTAGCTCACATCCCCAACGCCGTCTCGGTGGACACGCAGCACCTCATCGTAGCCCTGCTCCACGTCTGAACCTACGTTGTCGTACTCAGAGCAGGTGTCCTCTTCATCCTCGGGGCCTGGGTCAGGGTTCATGAAATAGTGGTTGGTAGTAACAGGGGGGCGCACACCAATGTCATCGTCTCGCTTCTTGAAGCTGATGTGTGGCTGCTCAGAGGCTTTCCTGATCAAATCTCTATGTGCCCCCACAATCTCTTTTTTAACTGCTGGACTGGGGCAGGGTGGGAGGCCAGAGCCCAGTATTCTTGTAATGGACCCTGGCTTCTTTCCATGAGCCATAGCTGGCCCGGTAAGCCCACACACCTCAGCCCTGCAAAATATTAAATAATATTCACGTTTATGTATTCTTTTGAGATAGACAATATGAATAAAAGATACAGAATCCTTCACTGAGAAAGCCTAATGGTGAAAAATGAATTGTGTTTTGGGGAAATAAAGCTTTCTGTAATTTGACATTTGTAATGAACCCCAACTTCATGTATCAAATCAAGTATGTATAGGTATATCCAATAACTTTATGTATGAAAACATTTGATCAACAATGTTATTGAGATACAAAATGTAAACAAAAGGATTTCCATAACAATTAGTCCCCCTAACAATTAGTCCCATCATTGTACTGTAGCTCAAATGTCTGAAGCTTACCATCTTGCCCAAATCCTGCAGGCATGTTGATAAATGTTTAGTCAATGCTGATCCAACACTACTACACTAGACAATTTGGTATAGCCTACCACACATCTAAATAAAGCTATGACTGGCAAACCATGCAGGTGGGACTTTATTTTGTATTTATTTTAGAACGAATTGTGTTCCAATATAAATCATATAATGTTACGAACTGTTTAAAAAATGTCTACAGCAGTTTATTCCATTACTAAATGTGGACTTAAATGTTAACTGTATAGCCAAAAGGCTACCGTCAATCCGTCTTTGCCCCAGTAACCTATTACGCAAAGGCCCACAAAACGACCTAAACATGAACTCTCCATGGTGCTGAATTTGCATATTATGAGTAGGCTATTTTGTTCAATTCCTTCCAGCTCATAGGATTGTACACAGTCTACGATGTATTTATAGGGTATCAGTGATGGAATTACCTTAATAATTAATCTAAACTTTTGCCGCAGCTGCAGGGGTGTTCCAGTTTGCCAAAAAAGTGGCCGCCGCATTCGCATAAACAAACAGATCTATTCATGCCTCATTTCTGCTATAATAAAACGAGGAGGATAGTTGAAATGTTTCATTTAATATATTGGTCAATCAAATAAACCTTTTGGTGCAATTAAGATCGGCCTTGATATAAAACATAGATACTGCACCATGCTGGCATCCCACTTACGGGCTGGTGTTGTGTATGGGCTATATTAGGTGCATACCCAGCATTATTGTCTTGACCAGTAGGCTACATTCGCAAGCTTACGCATTTCGGGTGTATGTATCATTACAAGATTGCGTTTAATATAATATAAGATACCACTTACAAACATCGATCTAGTCGTCGACCTCTTCGATTTTATATTTCCCGTGTCTTGGTCAGGTCTCTCCGGATGGTGATTTTTGAATAGAAGCTGTACAGCCCTGGAACCTGTGTAAAATATATACGCCCTTTTTTGATGTGCTAAATTATTTGCTGAATTGGAACACCATGAATTACATTTATATTTAAAATTACAGTTAAATAGCAATAACGTTGAAGGCACATAATTTCCTGATATTCATAAGGATTTAATAAATTATTTATCCATAATTGTAAATTGCATTAGGTGTAAAAAGTACTGAAAAAATACTTGATCATGTCCAAATGCCAAATTTGTTGTACTGTTATTATTTTTCAAGTCCCATTAAAATACTACAAATAAAATAAAATAATTTCTTGAATTTGTTGCATTTTGATCTAAATTCAAAGAGCTTGGTCTGAACTATCCATTAATTTGTAATCTGATATTACTGTCTTTAAAGCGATTCTGCGATCTACTAGTTACGTCTGAGGAGCGGCAATTTGCAGTGCACTACTGTTTACAACCAGTCAGACGGCTCCATGTCACATTAGCATGCAGTTGGAGCGCTACGTGTAACAGTCGGTGTTGTTTTGAATGAGGTTAGTGGTTATGAAACATACATTGTATACCGTAAACAAGTGACCATTTTGTATTGGGGAGATTACCTCGATGTTAATAATTTTAACACTAAGTGCAGGCTAGCATAGCCAATAACAAGGACAATGTTTAAAAGCCATTGCATATTTACTGAAGTTAATGCCATGAGATAATACTATAACTACCACCAAAGCTTCCCACGATGTCTGACGGAGTCAACAAAGGCAAACAAAATCGAACTTTGTCACTGTCCAAGACCAAGAAAAGAGGAAATCTCAGTGATGGTGTTTCTGCTGGTGCTGGAACGACCCCAATTACCTCGTTCTTTAACTGCACTCCTCCACCTAAGCTGGCATGTCCTTTATGTGGCCAGTTGGTAACGAGATATCGTATTAATGAACATATTGATTTGCAGTGTCAGAACTTTCAAAGAGACAACAGCACTGCCTCAACAAGTACAAATGTACCGCAAACGTCCCCAGAACCGTCTTCTGCTTACAAAGAGAAGGACTCAGAGACTAAGACAAGTCCTTATTTTAAAAAGCATAATTCCCAGCAGGCAACATGTGAAATAACCAATAAGTCTGTAATTAGAACAATTGAGCTTGGAAATATTTCCTCCAAGCTATCTAGAAAGTGTTACAATGGTCCTCAAACAATACAGACACATGATACGCCTGTGTTGCCAGTTATGGAAAAGGAGGAGAGCTGCTTTGTAAGCAGCTCACAGAAGGAAAATCTGCATCAGAGTGAAGATGTCATGGTAGACAGCAATGAAAAAAATGTTTTCATTGCGGAGAGCCCAGTTACTACAGATCTGACATCTGCAGAAAGAAAAGACGACGAGAAAATTGGAGAATCGAATAGCATTTATCCACCAGTTTCACCAAAGCGGCCCTGTCTTTCCAACAAATTAACAAAGAGAAAAAAAGGGGAGCCTTTGGAAGGACATACATCTGCTTTTAGGAAAAAAACTAGGCATGAGAGTATCAACAGACAGATAGAGGAGACCCAAACTAATGGTGGTGCAGGAACAGCTGATAATGATGACCCACATCCAAAGGAGGAGCCTCTCCTTGGTTCCTACAGCTTGAAGAGCACACATGACAAAAGGGTAGAAGTGTTGGCTAATAACATACTGTCAGAGTCCAGTGCTGGCGACACAACCAAGGACATGGGCAGCCAAAGAGTGCCCTACTATCTACGTAACTTCCTCACAGTTCTACAGGCTGTGCTGGATAATGAGGATGATAAAGCATTGTTCAACCATGAAGACCTTTCCTTTATACACGCCTTTGAGAAGCTTTCAGGTATTTTAAATATTTCCAAAAATAATATATATTTTTAGTTTCTTTATATAAAAATATCTTCACTCACCGTTGTTTTTCTTTGCGTGTCACAGTCATGGGGCAGAAGCTGTATGTGAGACTATTTCAGAGAAAACTTAAATGGCTCCAAGTAAAGAAATTGGATTATGAAGAAATATGTGGGGACTTGGGGCCCATTGCTCAAGAGCTGGTTGATATTGACTTTCTACAAACAGGTAAATGAGCCTTAACATTTGGATATATTAGCCATACTGCATTATATAATTGCCAATGCCCAAGTGTAACTGAATAATACTTAATCATTATTATTAATAATAATAATAATAATAATAATACGTCACTGGACATCTCAAAGCAAAGGAACATGTATGCTTGTACGGTGTCAGTTTTACAGGAAGCCTGGCTAATACTGGCTAATAAACACACAGTACCGCTTTACATCTTAGTAATATGAAGCCTTGGTTTTACATGAAGGAATACATGTAATCCATGCACTACCTTTAGAGGTAATTCTATCAAAAAGAGGGATGGGAACACCTCCTTGGCAGTAGTAATATTTAGTTTAATGTTCCTTTGGTCTAGATCTCTTCTGTACTTCTTTGCGACTCTAACGGCTATATGCTACTTTCAGAGAATGATCTGCTGGATTTGGGAGATGTTCTGGGTCTTCTGCCTGCTTCAGAACTAAAAGTTCTGGCTAAGACGTTCCACCTGGGTGGCTCTGGCACTCAGAAACAGCAGCTTGTAGATGGGCTCCTCCGCCTAAGCCGGCAGAAGTCACTTTTCACCTCCAGCCAAAGCAGCATTGGAGTCGTCATCCTCAAAAGGTATATAACTGTCATAGAAAATTACAGTGTATTTCTGTCTTTTGTAATTTCATTTAATGTAATGGCATTCTCCACACGTATCGTCTTTCGGCCCCTGTAGGGCAAAGCAGCTTGCTTGTTCCTGCGTGCGTTTGACTCGTGGACCTAGGGCTGTCTTTTCTCGCGTGCTCTTGCTCTTCTCTCTAACGGACACTATGGAGGAGGAGGAGATGGCGGCCGGGGGTCAGAACCAGCTCTACACCATCTTGCTGGTTAACTCTGGCCGCCTGGCCTTTCCCGAGTACACTGTGCAGCGCAGCGCCAAGCTATTCCAGGACAGGGAGGACCTAATTAGGTGAGGAGGGCAGTGTGGAGCCACTAACCCGACAGGAGTTCTATACTAAGCCATAGAGTGCCAGTATTCATTCCTCCATCTGTTATAACAGGTATGAGGCAGCCATGCGGGCCTTGCAGGAGGTGTGCACAGCCATGCAGACGGGCCACTGGGAAGAGGCCTTGGAGCTTTACACTGCTGCCAAAACTGTTTGGCAGGAGCTGAGGAAGACATATGACCTCAGGTGACTATCGGACATCTTCATTCAGCTTTGTTTAATAGTGTTTTTTGCTCTATTGAGAGAGTATCTTCTAACGGCTTTGATGTTAAAAGCATTTTTGTGGTTGGCCAGTCAGCAGGACAAGGTGCCTGTGTTCCTGCGTTGCTTCACCACAGGTTGGGCCTACACCCGTATGCTGTCCAGAGGGGTGGAGATCTTACAGAGACTGCGTCGCTATGAGGTTTGCTGTATATAAGTTATTATTTTTAATATGAGGTTATTTGCATCAGACTTAAACTTTTACGATTAAAGATAGAATTGTATGCAGTGATGCTACTGTGAGATGACTGCATATTATTTGAATGATTCATTAAGAAGAGATACAGTATATCCTGTTCTGAAACAGGCAGCAGTAGAAGAGTTGAAGTCCTTACTGGCTCAGTCAGTATACTGCCCTGACAGCAGGGGGCGATGGTGGGACAGGCTGGCTCTAAACCTCCAGCAGCACCTGAAACAGCCTGAGGAGGTAACCAAGAAGTTGCTGTTTTATCTACCTGCACAGAAGCAATGTCATCGTTTTATTTCTGATTTGGTCAAATACATTGTGATTATCTTTCTACCCGCCCCTATTCATTGCTAGGCTATTTGTGCTATCAGAGATGGACTGTCAGATCCACTGGTGCGGACTGGTCACCAACTGTCTCTGTACCAGAGAGCTGTCCGGATGAAAGAGTCCCCCAGCTTTAAGAAATACCACAGGCAGCTCAGAGACCTGCCCACTATTGAAATCCAAGATGTCACCCATGTGAGTTCAGATAAGACCACAGTGTTTGGAGTGGGACAAAAACCAAACATGGTCATAGTCAATAAATACATGTCACCATGTGTTTGTGTGCATCTGCATTCAGGTGACTATCCGAGGACAGCTTTTTCCCCATGAGGGGGGCACTGGGAAGTCTGTTTTCCTCATGCCAGTGAACGAGGAAGGGCAAGAGAATGCCAATTCGACTATAATGTGCTCTGTGGAAGAGCTGTGTCTAGCACACTACCGCCGACAAGGCTTTGACCAAGGCATGCACTTTTCTTTGAGAAAAAGTTACAGTTCTTAGTTTCACTTCCCCTCTCTAAAATATGGTGAGGTTTTCCCGTCTCTATACCAATGTGTATGTTATGCCTGAGTGTGTAATAGGGATCCATGGTGAGGGCTCTACTTTTTCTACTTTGTTCGGGCTTCTGTTATGGGACATCATTTTCATGGATGGCATTCCAGATGTTTTCCGAAACCCCTACCAGGTATAGACACATTTAACATTACTTAAGGTGTAATCTGAATTTTGTCATAGCACCCCAGACAATCTAATATGATGTCCTCCTTAGCTCACTGTGTTTGGTAGTGGTAGAGAATGATATAAACTTTAGAGTGCTGCAGGAGGAGCAGAGAGAGGAATGCAAGCCTAACCCCCAATTTCCACCGGGCGCGTCTCTGTCGCATTCCGGCTCTGTCACGGCGCTCTTGTCAATCCAAGTGAACCACGAAAGCATCCCAGAAGCGGCTCTCCGCTAGGCTCTGCTAAAAACAGGCGTCAGTTCAACTTTTGACGAAAGACGCTTCTGGGACGCTTCTGAAAGCGTCCAATTTCTGTTTGGTTTATTGCTATGGAAACTCGCCGAAAACACAAGAAGGCGCTCGGCTTCTGACACGCTGCCGGTGGGGTAGGGTGCAGTGCAGAGGACGGAGCAAAAAAGGGTCGCTGGCGCGACGAAACAGAGCCGCGCCCGGTGCAAATCAGGCATAAGCCACTCTGGGGAAGGAGGGGCTTAGGGAGTTTTAAACCCAAACAATAACTTTTTTAGTGTCAACTGTCAACCAGAAATAATATTTTCACCTCTTCTTCCCCCTCCCAGACAAGTCCATTGGACCTTTTCAGTGATTGTTTCTATGGGAACAGAAAAGAGGCAATTGAGACACGTGTGCGTGTTCTGAGAGAGGCCTCTGAAGAAACGCTGCATAACATGTTGGAGGAGGTCTGGACCTCACAGGAAGGGAAAGTGTGTTCACTGGTTAACTGGGAACGGTTCTCTTCATTGCAGCAGGCACAGGTATTCATTGTAAAACAAAGTGGCATGCTTAAACCATTTGGGTGTTGCTGTAGTTTTCTCACATTCCACTATTATTGATCAGCCTTTCCCTGCTATTAAAGTGGTCAGTGTGTATTTTGGCAGAGCCTGGTGTTATGCCTGGGCGGAGCCTTTTTAGGAAGAGTGATTACACGTATGGCACTGGACTACAGACACTGCCGAGGAGGGTTACCTGACCTGGTGGTCTGGAGCACATCCAACAACACATGCAAGGTGGGGTCTCATTACAGCCGGTTGGTGTGCCGTTTGTTCTTCTGCTGCATACTGTACCATAAGATGAGAAAAGAGAGGACTTTCCTGGAGGGAAAGTCTGATGAAAGTCAAGGCAACATTATTTTATTCATGTCATTGATCCCTTTCCTGACTTATGTGTGTCCTATTTATACTACCATTGCTTTTTATGGACATGGAATAATAAAGTATTGTGTTGTTATGCCGCTTTGATGGGTAGGGCCATTTTTAACCCATAAAATCCCATATTTATGGGTTATTATAAAAACAGGTATTTTGTTAATATTAACACCAGCGTTGATGTGTATCCTCACAGTTCAATGCTGTTCGTTTGTTTACAGCTCAGAAACACAGTTATTCTTTAAGCACTGTAAATTATTGTAAATATGATCTACATAATACAGCATTATATTGTTGATATTGTAGGTGGGTCAAATGAGTTTGTGATACTGCAGGTATTATTTTATGTTGATGCCCTTCACCATGCAATGACATGAGATTATTTGTTATAGTTGGTGGAAGTGAAGGGGCCCAATGATCGACTGTCCCAGAAGCAGCAAATCTGGCTGGATGAACTGCAGAAACTAGGGGCTGATGTGGAGGTGTGTCATGTGACAGCTATTGGGGCCAGAGGAACTTGTCTGGAGTGAAAATACTTTCCATGGACAGACATGGCTTTGCTGCTAATTAATGTGCTCGAAATAATTGCTCTAAGTTTGTCAGTTGGTCATGGAAGTTATTTAGACCCACTGCTACTGATGAATACGAAATGAGAACATTTACATATACATCAACAAATTAAAACATGACTATATTTTTTCTGTATAATGGTTCAAGTGGGTCTTGTTTTGTCTATAGAAATCTGCTCATGTGTGAATACAGTCCATAAATGCAGTCTCTTTGTGGGAAGGGAATGCAAAGATTTTTACGTCTGACGTCACGGCGTTCAAGAAGGGGGGAGATGAGAGGAGGAGGCTGCAATAAACACAGGGCGTCTGCGCCTATCTAAGTAGGACAATAAAGTGATAACGGGTTCAATGTTATAACAATGGAGTTATCACATATGCTTCTCCTTAAAGTATTTCTGGTCGCATATTTACTAAATTACACCAAAGGTAAGTGAGAGCACTGAAATAAAGACACTGGAAGTGGTGTTTAATGAACGGAGGAGCTGAAAAGATAGCGCTAGCTAAGCTAACACTAGCTTACACCCTTAACACCAAGGCCTGCTTGTTATGTATACTGCAGCCTTTTGCTTGGATTTTCTTGAACTGACCAAATAAACGGAAATAAAAGTTTTACAGCATATGTTCACTTACTTATGCATGCCGATATTGTAAAGTTATTGTCAGTTGCTGTCATCAATTTTATTGTCCGGCTTGTTTCAATGTTGTTATGGTGCAAATACCGCCGACAGCCATTGTTATGAGAATATGGAGATGTACCGTTAGCTCAAAGCTAACGGTACCTACCTTTGCTTTGAACTAACCTTAGTGGCTTATTTTAGGATGCAAATAAATCCTGTACGAAACGTGGTGTGGGGCTACGTTACATGTTTGCAATGTTAGCTTTTTGTCACTTTTATGATATTGCTTTATACTAGTAACGGACAATCTTCAAGATTAGATGTTTAGCATCATATACTTAAATGCTTATGTTGCTGCTGTTAAATAACACCACTCATTTTTTTGCGTTCTTGTACATCATCCTATGTATTTTTATCGTGTTAAATGTATGTTAATGTGTATGTAGATTACTTTTATTGTACACACGACACAGTGTATTAATGGTCAATTCTTCTATATTTGTCAATAATCCGACCATTATTTCTTCTATGTAATGCATTTTCTTCTACGCGTGTAATGTCAGTTATCTGATCCTTATTTAAACAATGATTTACTTAGACCTAAGTTTACATAACAAACATGACCAGATGCAGTTGTAAGAAAACACTCAGTTTATGTAAAATATAGTTATTTCAGGAGTTCAGATGGCCATGACTTAATTCTCATAGCACCCACCATACTGGAAACGTTGTGACATATTTAGCCTAATAACTTTCTGAAGTCTGGTCTACTTACTTTTTTTTGCAAAGCAGTAGGCCTGATATTGTAGATATACAGTAGTTGATTTGAATAGATTATCAATATTATCTGTAGTTATTCTTTTAATTTGACATTTCTTGTGCTTTAATTTTTGAATGCTTGATGAAACTGTCTAGTGTATTGTTTGTTTCTGTGAATGCCATCATCACTGTTTTTTTACTGACTGTTGTGTTTCTTACTGTTCAAAGTAAGGGAAGGTCTCTTTACAGACATTAGTTGTGCAACTTGTGACCCAGTGGGTTGAGATCTATAATCAAACAACTATGCATATCCAATACAGTTACAAATGAATATAGTGTTATTGAAGATGTAACATTTTGTTTTGGCTGTCTAAATATGTTGGGAAGATAGTTGAACTGTATGTATTCTTGTAAAGATTAGTACAAATAAATAACACATCATGAAATATAATAAATTGGCATTGAAACGCCAGAATGTGCTTTTTAATCAATTGTTTTCATATGGTAAGAATACTGAAATCTCTCTTATTTGTACAAACAGCAATGAGTATTGTAGTATAAATACGGTATGGTAGTGCAGACAGACTACAGATAGTCTAATTATGCGCAGGGCACAACACTATAATGGAGCTACTGCTGTTTTGATTTGCATACTTGTTTCACTTTGTTTATGCTTTTAAACATACATTTACAGTACAGGGTGTGATTATGCACTTGTTTTTACCACCACGCTGTAGTTCATAATTATTATCCATGCCTGCATTACCATGGATTTCTGCATTTTAGTCATGTTCCTTTTTGTTAAATGGGTTTCACATAATCTAGTCACATCCCATTCAGAGTAGGATTTAGAGTGTATGCTTGCTTTTATTGCAGCATGCTAGCCATGCTATTGGTTTACAGAGAGTAGGCCTAATATATCTTACATGCATAACACATTATTCATGTTTTGCTACTAGAGCTTGGCCTATCACCATTTGTTTCTACTTTACCATAAAACAAAGCTTTCTGTTACTTTCTGTTACTGTTACAGGTCACTATGGGAATCCCTTGAGCAAATACATCCGCCACTATGAAGGTCTGTCTTACGACACAGACGACGTGCACAGCAAACACCAGCGAGTCAAGAGGGCATTATCTCATGAAGACAAGTTTCTCCAGTTAGACTTCCATGCCCATGGAAGGTTTGTTGGTTTCCCCTGATATTAATTAGCATTTATTGTTTGTTTATTTTGTGTATTGGCCCAGTACATTGTTCACAATTAGACGTTGGCCTGAGAGATTTGTTAATGAGACTGCATTGTGCTCAGTTAACCTATTTCCTGATCTCATCACAGTCTTTGCATAATACCGCACCTTTAAGTTCCTGCAGTTATAGAACACACACTACATCAGATGGTCAACTCAGTAGTAGAGACTGACTGAGATATTTGCCAAGACTATTCTGTCTGAAGCTATGCTTGCCATCTTAGATTACTAGGGAAGGATAGAATTTGCAAAAATGAACACACATGAGGAAGATATTTGTCTAGTTTCTCCAGATAAAATCACTCATTAATTTAATTGGCTTTTGTTGTTTCATCCTTGAATTTGTTGCAGGACTATTTTGATATATCTTTCATTTGTTACTGAAAAATGTACAAATGAAAACAACTGATGTTTATAAAAGGATAAAGATTTGAATTTACTTTAATATAATTTTTATTTTCTGTTTTTAGTGTTAACAAACGCATTAGATATATTTTTGATTCTTCTGTTACTCAATGGGCTCATTCACCAATATATTCCTAAATTCTTCTTAAATTTGTTCTTAAGAAAGTTCCTAAGAAAAGGATATGTCTGATTCACAACATCTTCTTAAATATCAGAATTGTTCGCAGGTGCGTTCTTAGAATGAAGAATCCCAATGTCTTCGTAAATTGAACGCTCTTGCCCATTGCTTCTGTTTAGCATAGGTACTGGCCCTGTTAATTCCCATAAAAGGGCATGAGATGGCAGGACCGTGGCACACGTCCCAACAGGTACTCGCGTCACTGCAAATAAATCGATATGGTCACGGAGGATGCGTTCCCTCCTCAGGGAACGATCTGCAACATTTTGCAGCAGCAGTAAATACGCCATTGTGTGGTGTATAAATAGTTTCATCAATCGCATATTAGTGGATGGCAAGGTTCTCTGTTAACGTAATTGATTGAGGCAAAGCAAGGCAAGTTTATTTATACACGCCTAGCACAATTCATACACAATGGCAATTGAAAGTGCTTCACAAATGAGCAGATGTATAATTGTATTTATTAACACAAACAAACACACAATCATGTGTAACGTAATGAAAATAAGTTACAAAATTATATAAAGGACAGAAATATAAAATTCTAAATTAGAACCAACTAAAATTATATAACTACTTGTTCTGTGCAAACATGTCAGCTCTCGATTATGCTCTTGAGTTTGCATAGATTCTGTTCTTACCGAAGAACAAATCCCAAATAAGAAAACATTGGTGAATGCCAGAATCTTCGTGAAAACTGCGTTAGTGGGGTTTAAGAACAAATCTGCTCCTAAGAACGATTGGTGAATGAGGCCCATTGTTTTTATGTTCAAATTCAGACACATGGCCAAACCTGTACATTGTGACAAAAACTTGCTTGGTTTTCAGACATTTTAATCTACGAATGAAGAGGGACACAACCTTATTTACCCATGATTTGAAAGTGGATGTTTCAGGAAAAGAGATTCCATATGATACATCCCATATATACACCGGAGAAATCTATGGTGAGATTGCAGGCTTTTCTCAAGCTGCTTGCTGATCTCTATCTGGAGTCAGCCTCCAGCACCCATTTGTTGCAATTCATTAACAAGACACTATTCTTCTACTGCTCACAACGGGCCCTGTTGTATTCCTTCTCCTGCGACTCCACAGGTGAGAAGGGCACACTGAGCCACGGTTCTGTAGTGGACGGAAAATTTGAGGGGTTCATCCAGACCTACCAGGGCACCTACTATGTGGAGCCGGCTGAGCGATATCTGCAGGATAAAGACGTTCCCTTCCACTCTGTCATCTACCACGAGGATGACATCAGTGAGTCCACACAGCAACACGGGTCCTATCGCCGCCCTCTGCTCAGCGCTACAGCTTGGATGCGGGCGGTGGTGTTAATGTGGCGGGGAGAGTGCAAGAGGAATGGAGGACTAATCATTTTCTCTGCCAGCTTAGCTGATGGAGACAGACTGGTGTGATTTGCCCTAGGGAGCTGAGATACCCAGGGTGCTCATTAGCTGAGTAACAGGATCTTATTCTCAGGCTATACAGCTCAATTATAAGCAGACTTTATGTTGTTGGTACTCTACAGCCCCTACATGGAGTGCATTCACTCAACTGGCTTCCAATAGGTTCAGGGGAAAGGCCTCATGACAGATTGCACCAGCTAATTCACAGCCCAGCAAGGTTTATGTCATATGAAAGTGCATGCATGATCTAATGGTGAACAAATGGTGAACACATCCAGTATTAGGAGTGCCTCACAGGGCTCAGCAGATCTAACTCTCTTTTAAACTGAAAACTGCGTTTTGTCTGCCACTCAGACTACCCGCACAAGTATGGCCCAGAGGGAGGCTGTGCTGACCACTCTGTGTTTGAACGAATGAAGAAATACCAAGCCTCTGCTTTAGTGGAGCCATCTAGGGTATGTTGACACCATGGCTAGTGATCCTTTTTATTATCCAGTCTGGTTTTCGGGTGCTGTAGTTGCAGTCAGCATGGCAATGTAACTTATGGCTGCCGCCGGAGGCAAACGGTATATAGTATTAATAGAAGTGTAATTTTACTATATAACTTTTACGTTTATTGTACATTTTTGCATGTACATCAGAGACAGATTGGTATTTGTTTTTGTTGTTGCTATATTGTGCAAGAGCTCCACTTGAATACACCTACAGTATCCCTGCCATAATTAATATTGATTTTAAATAATTGTAAACACTTTGTGGATCAGAGTGTTAAACTTCCACCCACTGGCTTTTAGTGCCTCATGTATTGAAACCATTCCATTTCCACTGTTCATTTGCACCTTGTTGTCTCATTCATGGCCGTGCCAGGAGAAACACGCAGAGGAGTCAGGCTCTGTGTTACTGAGAAAGAAGAGGATGGCACAGGTCGAGAAGAACACCTGCCAGCTCTTTATTCAGACAGACCACCTCTTCTTTAAGTACTACAAGACCAGAGAGGCTGTCATTGCACAGGTAGGACACTAACTCTTGTGGGTGTCTTCTCTAGCGTCGTCAATGCAACGTCAACGTTTATGTGGCTGGTGGGGAAAGAAAACACGAACGTTCCACTAATGTAATTTACTGTACCAAATATGAATCTACAAAGAGAGAGAGAGAGAAAACTACTATAGCATGAAGTGGAAAGTGCTTCAAACTTAACACGGCCTTGTTCATGATAATAGGAAATCTGATGTTGACACAATCTCCATCACATTCATTCAATTGTCAAACTCGTCTCTGTCCTTTTGTGTGTTTCTGCGGTGTGATTGAGACCAAAATGAAATGTAGGGTGCTTTTATTTTTTTGTTTGCACTGTTTAAATCCCATCTTAACAATTTCAGATCTCCAATCACGTCAAGGCCATTGATGCGATCTATCAGGGCACAGACTTCATGGGCATTCGCAACATTAGTTTCATGGTGAAAAGAATAAGGGTATGTTTCTTGCCAGTGGCTTTAGTGTGCACACTGATTTTACTGTTTGTTTAATCTGAATCTTCACCACCTACGTGAACAGATCAACACCACCACTGATGAGAAAGATAAGACCAACCCTTTTCGCTTTGCCAACATTGGGGTGGAGAAGTTCCTGGAGTTAAACTCGGAGCAGAACCACGATGACTACTGCCTGGCCTACGTGTTCACAGACAGAGACTTTGATGACGGAGTGCTAGGCCTAGCCTGGGTTGGAGCCCCTGCAGGTCAGCACATGTGACCAATGCCTTGTTAACTTGTTGTTTGTCTAGATGAGCAGATCTTACCGTATGAACTGGAATGAGGAACTACCGAACACAACCTTTTCCTCAAATTAATTAAATTAATTCATATTTTAATACAGACTGTGTGTGTGTGTGTGTGTGTGTTATGAAAACCACCATTTTGAAGAATGCTGTGGCGCTATCACATCAAAGACTAGGTTAGGCCTGGGTGAAACCCATAGCCCAGAGATTTGCTTTTAAGTGTGTTTTTGAGAGGTGTTTTTATTAAAGCTGTGGGCATTTAATAACTCCTACTCCTGTGACAAAATGAGATTGTGAAAATGAAATTAATTTCTTATACCCTTCTGAAATGTGGAAATAATTTTATATTATATTAATCGTGGCAGTTATCTTGTTGCCAAGACAATAGTGAATTTGTTTTAATATCCTGACTAGACCTATTTACATACACAACTAATAGTCCAAATATTTTTGTTAATCGCGCATTGTATTAATAAATTAAGCTTCGTGAGATTTGGACTTGGAATGTAATATTTAATAACTGTATTTTCCCCTCTATTCAGTATGCAAAATGTTTTGTGTCAAATTCAACCGTATTAATTCTGGTAGAAGGTTTGTTATAACCTTTAAAGTTTTACAGGGAGCTCGGGAGGAATCTGTGAAAAGAGCAAGCTATACTCTGATGGCAAAAAGAAGTCTCTGAACACCGGTATAATCACAGTACAGAACTACGCCTCCCATGTTCCTCCAAAAGTCTCTCATATCACCTTTGCACACGAAGTGGGCCACAACTTTGGCTCGCCGGTGAGTCCGTTAGTTTTGAATGTTTAGTTATCAAGGTTTTATTCAGCTAGTACATTTGGGTCAACTTTGTCTTTATTGTGTGTGTGTGTGTGTACGTGCGCGCGCAGCATGACTCTGGATCGGAGTGCACGCCAGGGGAATCCAAGAGTCAAGACAAGAAGGAGAAGGGCAATTACATCATGTATGCCCGAGCGACATCTGGGGACAAGCTGAACAACAACAAGTTCTCCAGCTGTAGCGTGAGGAACATCAGTCAGGTGCTGGAGAAGAAGAGGGCCAGCTGCTTTGTCGGTAGGTTTTCATATCTGATGAAAAGTCACAGCTTTATAATTCCATCCACAGTCCTTTGTTTGATGTTTATAACCGGTAGATAACAACGTGCGCCTATTAGTAGTGCAGTAATGGGGGGTCTCTTGTGCTTGTATAAAATATACCTGGTCTATTTTTCGTCCCGCCTAGTTAGCTTGCGTCAGTTAGCTTGCGTCAGCTACTTGTCTCTCGTCGCTGTCACTCGTTGGAAATGAATGGCAGCCGGTCGCTTTTTATCTTTCTCGTCCGCGTGAACGCAGTGTAATAAGACATATTCCTCTAGATGGTCGTATCCCTCTACATACCTTATTTCCCTGCTGAGAGGCGGGGCTCTCTTGTCTTTACACTCATGTTGAATCAGGAATCATGTCCCCCTCCCTCTTTGCCCTGACAACAGAGTCGGGCCAGCCCATCTGCGGCAACGGCCTGGTGGAGCCAGGGGAGGAGTGTGACTGCGGCTACAGCGACCAGTGCAAAGACAAGTGCTGCTACGACGCCAACCAGCCAGACAACAAGAAGTGCAAGTTGAAGCCCAGCAAAGTGTGCAGGTACAGGCCAGCGCTGGGCGCCCTCCTGTGAATCAGTGTGTTCTAGTCCTCACTGTACTGTGCTGACAATGCAGCTGTGCTCACGAGCCGTTGTGTGCCTCCATAAAGTCCTAGCCAGGGTCCCTGCTGCACTTCCGAGTGCTCGTACAAGGGCCGCAACGAGAAGTGCCGCGAGGAGTCCGAGTGCGCCCACCAGGGCATGTGTAACGGAGGCGGTGCCCAGTGCCCCACCTCGGAGCCCAAGGCCAACTTCACCGCCTGCCACGGGGAGACCCAAGTCTGCCTCAACGGGGTGGGTGTGGCTTCTCCTCTCCTCCTCCCCTTTCCTTTGGAACTCATTTGAACTGCTTGAAGAAGCAGCAAAGATGCTGGAATGATTCAAGTCTCTCTGAAACGCGTATCCCTTGTCGATAACGCTTCATATTTGATTCACATTACTTTAAACAATTCTAACCACATCAGTGGCGGGGAAATATTGTGATTTAAATAATATGTTGAGAAATGTAGCAACCGGCTCCACGTTAACAAGGTGCGAACGCTACTATGGAGGGATAGGCCTGTATTCCGTCTTGGTTGAGATGCATTTAAAAGGCCTTACATTAGTCATAGCAATGGAGAGAACGTGCTGCTGTGAGTCACCATGACTGCCGTTAAGCCATTGACACCTGCCTGTGTCCAGGGCTGCTCCGGCTCCATCTGCGAGAAGTACGGGCTGGAGGTGTGCACCTGCGCCAGCCAGGACGGCAAGGATGAGACGGAGCTGTGCCACGTCTGCTGCATGGAGAAGAGTACAGCACGCACGCACGCACACACACACACACACACACACACTAGTCAGAAGATGCATGGGTCATACAGCAGCAGTTGTAGGCAGATAACATTCTGTTAGCATAATGACAGCAGCACATACACTAGTGCAAATATACGCCATTATAATATATACGTCATTCAATCCTCTAAAAACGCATTATTACTGCTAAGGCATTGTTTGAAAAGCACTTAAAACATGATAACCGTCAACATTCACTGAAAACCTTTTATTTCTCAGCCTCTGTAACTGAGAAAACAAACATTCGAGACCTTAAACCTTTGGTTTCAGTGGCCCCGCAGTACGACCCAACAGGTGTGTGTCTGTGTGCGCAGTAATGCCATCATCTTCCCTACAGTGAACCCCAACACGTGCAGCAGCACGGGCTCGGAGCGCCTGGCCCGCTTCTTCAACAAGAAGGTGACCACGCTGCCGGCCGGCTCCCCCTGCAACGACTTCAAGGGCTACTGTGACGTCTTCATGAAGTGCCGCCTGGTGGACGCAGATGGGCCCCTGGCCCGCCTCAAGAAGGCCATCTTCAACCCGGAGCTATACGAGAACATCGCCGAGTGGATTGTGGTACGTGCCTGTGTAGTGCCCACACTAGTGCCCACACTATGGCCTAGATAGGCACCTCCCCCCTGCGTTCACAGTAACATGCATGGTGTGTTGGAGCAGTTGTAACTATGCTCTGCCCAGATCATTATATTGGCTGTGTAATTCTGACGCAGTGTTCCTGTGATGTCTCACGGGGCATAGAACTGTGACAGCTGCGAAGGCCAACACCCACTGAAGGCGTTGTTGACGCGTGTCTATTCATAGTTTTCAGTCACGTGACCTGCGCGGTCAACCGGCGGGCAAAACAATAGATTAAAATGGCGGCTCACACCGGTCTACCCACAGAGACGCCGCAAAAGCCGGTAGATTTCCTTTCCGTCGATTATTTTGATCACCTCTCAAACAGAGAAAAATAAAGATATGCACACAAACTGCAGGTTTTGGGCACGTGCGATCCATATATAATACCCGCTACTGTATTTCAGACATTAAAAACTGTTAAAGTTGGTCGCCTCGATATACTACAACAAAACCATGTCAAATCCACCACAAAGATGGGTTTTATGGCAAAAAAAAATAGGATAAATGAATATCCCTAATACACTTATGTTAATGTTTTCTTACTGTTGATGAAATGTTCACTGCAAATAACTTGCTGCCATGGTTAGCCCTTCCCGGGGGACAGAGGTAAGTTTAATGGCACAAATCCATAATCTCCTTCTCTCTGAGTGTTCTTTTTCTGACGGAATTCTGTAGAAACACATTCCAGGGATGTCTCCTCGCCGGTTAGTGCATCCGATAGCACAATAACTATCCGGCATTTTGCCCAAACGAAAGTAACATAGTATAATTTGCCTCCTATTACTTGACGGGGCAGCGGGAAATAATCAGAAAATAACGTATTGTTTTGCCTTCCAAGGGGGCGTTCCCCGAGAACGTGACATCACGTGAAAACTATGAATAGAGGCCAAGAGTTGTGGCAACGCCCACTGGCGGCTTCTGACGTGCGTTGACCCCAAGGTTAAGAGAACGGTTCTGTCTTGAGCGTCAAATCCATAAATATGCATAGAACGCCTGCAGATTTATTTGCTCCTCCGTCAGTCTTTACCTTTCAAGCGTTGCATTCCTTGAAGCGCCACGAGCACCATCAACAGCGGCCGTTTCCCTTACGCCTGGTCTATACTCGACAGAGCTGCAGCAGCGCCACCCAACACGGCGAGTATGTTCAAGCCATGTGGGTGCTATTGCTGCCTCCGCCCACACTGACACGATTGGATCAGATTGGTACGGTAGCGCTTAACCGTTAACGATCATACCCATGATTGTACAGTGTGAAGGGTCCACTACAACTCCACCTCTGCCTTTACAGTCCTTTATTTTAAAGTTTCACCAAACGACTGCACAGCTCAGACCAAATACGTTTATATACCGATGTACCGATATACAGTGTATTTGATGTCTCAGCAAAATGGCTTTCCACCGTTCATGGTAATGTTGTGTTCTCTCTCTCCCCCTCCTCTCTGCCAGGCTCACTGGTGGGCCGTGCTGCTGATGGGCATTGCCCTGATCATGCTAATGGCTGGCTTCATTAAGATCTGCAGTGTGCACACTCCCAGCAGTAACCCCAAGCTGCCCCCTCCCAAACCACTACCAGGTGGGTCCACCATGGTGTACTGTGGTAGATTGTTATGAAACAACTCGTATCTGTTGAATATAGAGTATAGAGAACCTACTTAAAATAGGGGTGTAAGGAAATATTGATACACATGAGTATTGCGATATTATGTTGCGTGATAATGTATTGATTCTCTGAAACAATCGAGGTTTTTTTTTTCTCACACATTTTTTTGTAAAAGGGAATATGTACAAAATACATTATCCTGGAAATATGCTTGTTGCCAGATTTAGCTAAAATAAATCTGGTAACTCAGCTAAATTAGCTAATTTAGCTAAATTAGCTAAAAGATCATTTCCATATGCAGTCCCTGAGGAAGTTTACGTAAGTGTTTATTTTTTGTAGCGGTGCCAAACATTAGCATTGCTATCCACAAATTAGAAATCACAATGTATCGAATTGTGTCCCTTGCACCGTGATACGTATCGCATCGCCAGATTCGTGCCGATTCACAGCCCTAATTTGAAACCAAACCACTACCAGGTGGGTCCACCATGGTGCACTGTACTGTGTACTCTTGCTGTGCTATTGCTCAGACAGAAAAGTATGTGAATAATGTAACTGACCAGTCATTGATAGATATCAAACTACATGGGAAGTGAATATGCAGATGTACAGTACAATGTGGCACTGTCCATAGACAGGTCCTCATTACTGTATCTTGCTATTGTGCTGCTACGTCTAATGTAGTTAAAGGTGCTCTATATCAGTGGTTCTCAAACTGGGGGGTCGCAAGACATAGAGGATGGGGACAAGGTGATTTTGTTGTAATCCCAGCCAATCTGGTGTGTGTACGGGTGTGGCCCAGGGTGCATTTTGTTATGGTCCGCTGGTGTGCTTAGTGCCATCTAGTGGCAGAGTGTCATAAAGCAGCCATCAGCCCCATGTTGCTTTCCATTCAACAGCAGTTGTGTGTGTGTGTGTGTGTGTGTGTGTGTGCGCCCTGAGCTAACTGCGTTCTTCCTGCCAGGCACCCTGAAGCGGCGTCGAGCCCAGCAGCACGCCAGCTCCCAGGTGCAGCACCAGCCCCAGCACCCCCACGCCCACCCACACGGGGTCGCCGGCGGCCAGCGGCAGCCTGCCAGGCAGCCCCAGCGCCAGGCCCAGCCCCAGCGGCACCACCGCCAGCCCAGAGAGAACTATCAGATGGGCCAGATGAGACGCTGAGGGCCCTCTTAATGCCTTGGCTCTTCCTTGTGCCTACAGTGTGGGGAAAAGAAAAGAACAGCGTCACTCCATCCAAAGAAAAGCCTGAAACGCAAGCATCAAAGTCTCATCGCACCGCCCCCTCCCCTTTCTCTTCCCAGTCCCCAGATGGACCAAAAGCAGACATGTCTACCTGCGCTCCATTTAGAAACCTTATTGGCTGTTGGCCAAGTGAACTCGACCATTCGCCGTTTGCAAGGCCTGGCATCTGTTTTGCTTTTCCACTGTTCCTTTTTGTTATTCGAGGAGTGCCAAGGAGTTAAGGGATCACGTATAACTCAGTATGCGACATTCTTTTTTCGTCATTTTAATTTGCTATTTGCAAAGTCTTCTTGAACAAAACGCCCTTGGCTGCTGGTGAATTGTTCTTTTTTTTTATTTTAGATTTTTTATTTTTGCCGTTCTAGCGCGAAATTAGAGACGCTCTGGGGAATATGCGGCACTATTTTGTGATTCACAAATGACAAAAGGACACAGGCTCTCTTGTGCAGACAGTCTTCTGCATGTGACTGTACAGATTTAAGTGTATCATAAGTAAAAGAAATATTTCTTCTACTGTAAATGTTGAATTCTTTACCTGTTCTTTTTCTTTTTTCGGTTAGTGCTCTCAGGACTCTTAACACACTAATGAAGGTATAGTATCAGTTGTGGCTGAGTGGCTTGGAGCCTGGTGTTGGAATAGATGCCGAACCAGTTCTCATTACAGTAGTCCAGTAATACTGATCTATTGCATTTACTTCAGGATTCTAGTTTTTGGAATTAAAACAAGATTGCCATATCCCCTGTTTTGACCATGACTTTCCTCTGATTTCTGTTGTTTTGCTAAACTCTCGTCCTGGTCAAGTTGCGTATAACTCGATCCTGTATAGAGCTGTGGGGACCAAAATGTTGCCTCACCTAGTTGTAGACACTTTTTTTATTTTTATTTCTGTTATTGTGTTTTTTGTTTTGTTTTAAAGAATGAATAACCACTAAATTAATGACGATTTATACCTGCAAAGATATGGAAAGTGGGGAGGTGGCTGTCCGTTATGTTACATGGGCATGGAATTCCATCTAAAATTATTAGTGTGGATGTACAGTAAAATGATCACATCGTCCCATTATTGAGATAATTAATCAGTTCTGAGAATTTTTCAATGTAGGCATGCAGACACATTTATTAAATGAGTAATTGACAAAGGTCTTTACACTATTTGTATGTCACAAATGGTCACTTTTTGCATTAACAGCTGACATTGTGTTTTTGTTTGCATTAAAACAACAGGAAGGACTGAAGGAGTAACATTATAGAGTGAGTATTGTAATGCTCAGTTTGCAGCTAGTGGACAGTCGAGTGGCTGCTTATCTTTGAATTTATTTCCATAAACAAATTGTCTTAGACAGCATGGCACCTGCCCGCGCTGTTGCTTCCTGGACGGAATCCCCCTCAGAGCTCATGAGTTTAAATCTGAGTTAGTTTACATCAGTGTGCCATAACACTTCTAAAACAGATTTGATCCTAAAGGTGAATTATAATATGGTTTTTAAAACCATGTTAATGCATTTATGAGGCATACGGGGAGATGTGTTCGCTTTTGCGGCACTCTTGTCTTTTTTGTATGCTAACATAATGGCATGGTGTGTAAAAAAAGATTGTTTATGCTAAACAAGGAAAGTTTCTATCCACACTTGATATGTAATGTAAAACCTTGTTACTATGAAGTTTGTTTAGTGTGGATAATAAAGCGTAGGACTAACACTACCTTTTTGTTTTTAGGATCTAACATCTATCGTGACACCATTTTATTTTTTAACAGTATTACGGATTGTATGTCACTCATCTTAGAGAGCTATCTTGCCCAGTGGCTGTTGGCAGGGGCTCTGGAGGGGACTGCAAACTGTTGAACATCAGTTGAACAACATTTTTTTGCATCACTTTGCAGATAACTTAAGAGTTTTGCTACATGCCTCGTGGAGTATAGCAGAAGTAGAGCTGTGTTCAGATGTCATCATAGTGGCTAGCTCATTCCAGCTGGCCTTGACTATGTACGTGTAAACTTGTACAGTACTTGGAGAATTTGAGTTTCATTTGAAGATCAGAATTGAATTTTGCTATGTCCTCTTTTCTTTCATTTAAACAATTCTAATTTAAAAGTAAATTGTTCAAAGATGTTCATGTGCAACAAACCTTCCTCTCTTCTACGTTATTTATGTTTGAGTGCTAGTTCAAATGGGGTTTGATAATAGGATACTTTTCTCATCATCAACAATGGTTCTAAAAAAAACAAATGGAGAAAAAAAATTTTCAGTGTGAAGTTAATGTTACATTCCCATTTTTGTCTTTGTTATCCTGTGACATGGTCCAGGTAGAAGAGAAGAAACATGCCCGTAAATTTACTTTCATTTAATTTCATAGTCTTTGTAAGTTTTTAGATAAACGTGCACTGAAATGTCCATATTAAGTTGAAAATGTTGTAGGTGATGTAGGCCGAAAGAACACAAGATTAAAAAGTAATACTACTGTCTGATTTTAATGTTCACTGTGTTTTATACAGTATTGGAAATTTTTGTTCACTTTGAACATTTTTACTGGGGGAAAAAAATAAATATCAAATTGTATTGTGCAAAGAGATGTAATTTTTGGAGTACTTCAAATGCATTAATTAAAAGACTCGTTCAAAATAAACTAGACCCCTGTTTACTGTGTTAGATTGTATTATTGATGTTGTTGTTCTTTAAAACATTTTTTGAGGACCTTTTTATTTTATTTTTGAAGACCCCAAATTCTAAAAGGAATGAGTTGATACTGTAATCTCATACAAATGTGCATGCAGTCCCTCATTAAATGCCTGTTCCATCCATCTTCATCTGCTTATCCGTAGTTAAGTCGTAGTAAAGTTGGGGGGGCAGCAGCTAGGACCCAAAACTTCCCTTTCCTGAGCCACATTAGCAAGCTCTGGGGGATCCCGAGGCATTCCCAGGCTGGTAGTCCTGGGTCTTCCCCAAGGTCTCTTCCCAGCTGGACGTGCCTGGAACACCTCCCAAGGGAGGCGCCCAGGGGGCATCCTTGCTAGATGCCTGCACCACAACTGGCTCCTTTCGATGCAAAGGAGCAGCAGCTCTACTGAGTTCCTGACGGATAGCCAAGCTTCTTACCCTATCTTTAAGGGAGATGCCAGCCACCCTACTGAGAAAACCCATTTTGGCCGCTTGTACCCATGATCTCATTCTTTTGGTCATGACCTGCCCTTCATGACCATAGGGTTGGAACGAAAATTGTCCGGTAGATCGAGAGCTTTGTCTTCCGGCTCAGCTCTCTTTTCGTCCCAATGATTCAGATTCTCTGGCCAATTCCTGCTCCATATTCCCCTCACTTGCAAACAAGACCCCGAGGTACTTGAACTCCTTCACTTGGGGTAAGAACTCATTCCCTATACCCGCATTGCAAGTGCAATCTGATTGCAAATTATTGTACATTTCATTGTTCAGCATATTAATATAACATTTACGTTACTATATATGCATTTTATAACAATTTAATTTATTTGTATTATTTTAATTATTTCAAAGTGTCAACAATAACAATCTGTCAAGGGCTGTAGACGGTCTATCACTGGACAGCGCCGGGTGGCAGGTTCAGCACCGGTTGCCACGTCTCCAGTCTCCTAATACATACATACATAATCAGCCGATTTCTCAAGTTCATTATTGATTGTAACATGTCATGAAATACTCATGTTGACTGGGTGTGCTCTCGACTCCTTCAGAGAATGTACTTTTTACATATTTGATTGCGTCTGTATGGTGTTCATAAAAAAATGATGTTTCTCTTTAACCAGGCTGTTTTTTAGAGTATAGTTATGTATGGAATGACTGCTTGGTTTGGAAACCTTTCTATGTCATTGAAAAGAAAACTATCTCCCCAGGTTCAAAATGCAATGAAAATCATTGGTATGAAGGGGATTAATCCCCAAGCTACTTTTTAACAGTGTGTTCTCACTCAGGTCATGAGAATTTTAGAGGATCCTTCACATATTTTACTCTCAATATGAGTTGTTGCCATTTGAAGAATGGTGAGGTTTAGACGCAAACCTTGCATCACATTGGTCTTTGGTCTTAGGGAGTCGTTACAGACTCAAAAGATTTAAATTGAATAGGTTCAAGAATTCCTTCGCCTGGATAATTTCCGATTTTAAATAAGAGTTTATAACTGATTCTTAAACTGAAAGAAAAGTTGTGGAGTTGTTTTTCTTATGTATTTTAGTATCTATTTATTTCTGAAATATCTTGCATATTGTTGTGTTTTACTGTATCTGGCTTGTAGAACACAAAACAAATCTCAAGAGGACAATAAAGTACAGTTGCAAGAAAAAGTATTTGAACCTCTTGGGATTACGTGGAGTTTTGCATGAATTGGTCATAAAATGTGCTCTGAACTTCATCTAAGTCACAACAATAGAAA
>JAODOY010000021.1:1285330-1351355 GCA_025399855.1 Forbesichthys papilliferus
TTTTCTATTATTGTGACTTAGATGAAGTTCAGAGCACATTTTATGACCAATTCATGCAAAACTCCACGTAATCCCAAAGGTTTCACATACTTATTCTTGCAACTGTACATATCTATCTATCTATCTATCTATCTATCTATATATCTATATATCTATCTATCTATCTATCTATCTATCTATCTATCTATCGACTACACTTGACGTTAATCTCATCTCTACTTCCTGGGAATATAAGATACATTCCTCTCCATCAGTAGTTGCCAGTTTGTTGTATTCGATTCAATGCACGTAGCAGCGTTCGTTAGGCAGACCTGCAGTTCCGTCTGCCTCTCAGTCCCGCTATACCAGAAACCCCAACGCTCAGCTGCCTGCACACTCTACGTCACCACCCCGCTGCCAGAAAACATGACCAGCCAGCCAGCCTTGCTGACGCTACAGCCTCGCCGGGCTCTTAGCTTCAGCATCAGTCTTCTTCCAGCTTGTTGAGCCATAACACTGTTCCAGTGCATTCCTACGTCTCCTGCCTCTGATTCCCGCACTGGGGTACTCGTCTCCCGGCCGCACCTGACACAATCCATTTGCAGAGATAATGGTCATACAATTTTACAACTTACAACTTTATGCATTTCTTTATGGGGGGACAAAGAATTCCATTTGGGGGCCATTGCCCTGTGTGTGTGCGTGTGTGTGTTTGAGAGAGAAATTTTCTGACAGATAGGTGCTATCAGACACCAAAAAAGTGACTCATTAATATGCCTTTTCTACATGACCTCATATCCACGGATGAAATCATGGAATCATGAAATGGTCCCAACCACCAATTTTACAACCACTCTATGGAACACTTCATTTAGTGTGGTAAATGCAGTAGCAGAACGATTCCAGTAGAGGGAGTAACTGATTTAAGAATAGTGGGGGGGGGGGGGGGGTTGTCCCCATCTGAGAGAAACTCCCATGACACATTTAGAACCAAAACACATTTCTTGTTGCACTTTATTTCACTCCATTCCATGATTTGATGATGCTTGTAAACCCAAGGTTTACACTATTTAAATACATTTGACTTTGTTTCACAAGATCACATAATATAATATAATGCTACATAATAGATTGTATTATTATGACAGATTGAGAAAGACAGCCTCATTTGCTAATAAATGGTTTGTGCAGATTCATGACTAAATCTAAGAAATTATATCTAACATATGTAACAGTCAGTATGTTGTGATGATAGGAATTTGTGAAAACTGCAACCACATGCAGTGCAATGTGGTTTGTAATTGATTTTCAATACAGATCTTCCATTACAGTCACTGGTTGTGTCATGTACAGTATGAGTTTTGGTACATTGTCTTTTTACAACAGTCCATTGTGCTTCTCTCCATGCTGATATCACCATGTGCCTGAAACAATAGCAATGAACAATGAAGTAATAGTGTAATAATGAGTCAATTCTTCAAATGCGGTGTCATCTACTCTAAAGATACAAACAGTGCATACTGTTTTGGTCTGTGACAAGGCATCATTGTTAAGGGCAATAGCCTGTTGAATGTCACTCCAGATCCCAAGTCCATATATATAGCGGACTTCATGGTCACTATAGTCTATAGCTTTACGTAGTTTAAAATGCAATACATTGATTGAGCTGTTGAGCAGTAGGTCCTATTGAAAGATGTGTTTGCTGTTATTCTTGGTTTTACTTGATGAAGACACTTGATATGCATCGAATTATCAGTTTTTATTCTTTTATGGATTCAAACATTTTCAACAAGATTGATTCTGGTCTGATATATCGATTGCGCCAACTATCCCTTGCTGTAGTGTATAGTGGCAAGTACTTTGTTACACTGACTTACCTACAATAAACAACATTGACCCAGGTTATGTACTGTAAATGGCATAGTATCCACACACTACATGTGTTGGGAGCTAGCAACATGTTTAAAAATAGAAACCAGACTTTTCCAGTAACTTTAATAGAGACAAATTTGTATAATTAGTGAACAATACTGAATGCTAAATTGAAAAACTGAAATAAATAAATAAAACACAAAACTAAAATGTATTTTACATAGCCTATGACATACCACTAACAAAACTGGTCTCATAATTAGCAGGGAAAACTGACATTTCTGCTTTAACTATGAATCAAATGTTATTTAACATGGCTACAACAGCATAAGGTAATATTTACAATACATTCTGTGATTATATAAAACATACATCATTTTGTGTTTATTCTGCAACATAAAGCATAACAAAACTATTAAAAAATAACTAACTGTATTTTGGTCTGAATTTCTAACAAGTTAATGATAAATTATTCGCAAAGTTGTCTGATTTTGAAACTGGGCACACGCCCACACGTACAAAGTTACAGTGAGTCCAGGTCCAGGTAGTGATACATTTATCTCATTGTGATCATGTCGTATTTGTCCTTCAAACTGCTATCCTCATCCTCCTCATCCTCCTCGTCCTCCTCGTCCCCCTCATCTCTTTCATGGAGCTTCTCTGTGGGGTCATCGCTGTGGCAGTGATGCAGCTGGATAAAGAGGTAGTAGACGGCAGCTCCGACCACGCCCCCCACCATGGGTCCTGCCACAGGGATCCACCACCAGTGGTTTGCAGTGCTGCACATACATACAGGGCCAGCCGGTTTAAATAAACTGACAGGGCTCGGCTCTAGCTTGTATTAAAATGTATTTGAGTCTTTTTCAACATGTGTTGAATGCTCTAGTTTTATTCTTGAGATGTCTTCATGGGAGTAGGCCTACAGTAGCACCTCTAGTGAAATAGGCGCAGGGCTAGTAAACTGTTAGCCTGGTGTAACCAGACCATATTCACTTTGTGAATAGGTCTGGCCACGCTACATTGTGTTCTCAGTCGTATCCTCCTACTTGGCGTAGACCTCTGGTTAATGAAACTATTATACAGTGCTGAACCAATCGGCGTTGCTACAAGTGTTTTGAGCGTTCTACCACCATTTTGAAACACTCTTGACTTCAACGTCATCTCACTAAACCATGCTGCTGATTGGGCCGCCAGCAGTGTAGCTGTGTGAACGCTAATGTGATCAGGGTTTCCAGACTGTAATCTCAGCTAAATAAATTGAGCTGAGAGCATAGTCAGATGGAGCCAGGCTAGTAAACTGTAGCCCATGGAAATAGACTGTCGGCAATCAAGAATCTGGTCTGTTCTGAAAAGGGCAAAAGCTTAGAAAATGTGTCACAGGGAAACATTGTCAAGCACAAAACAAGACACCAAAAACAAAAAAAATCTAAATACAAAAAACAAAAAACTTTTTTTCTAAAATAAATAAAATGATATTGATAATTGCTTCTGTTTAACATATTTACCATACATATGTTGTGATTATATCGAATATATACAATAGAAAATGCTAATCTTCTTTCAGCAACATACTGTAAAGCATAACAGAAGCAAAGATGGCGACTGTCAGAGCAAGTAAACAAAGTGATATCGATCACCGAGGATAATTTCAAAGTGGATCGTTTCAAGAATGTAAATCTGACCAATGTGTGCCCAATGTGTGCCCAATGTAGAATAATGCATTTTCCTATTTTTTGAATTGCATGATTTATGAGAATATTTCAAGATTCCACTTGTTCTTGTAAGATAGCTATAATATAATTTACATAAAACATTTCTATGGTATATAATGCTGAATACATCAGACGTCTATATATGCTGTGCTATGATCCTTACCTGAAGACCTCCATGCCCCATCCTGCCACGGCAGTGAACAGCCTGGGTCCCAGGTCCCTGGCAGGGTTGAGCGGATAGCCACAGTTCAGTCCCAGAGAAACCCCAATGGCCATGATGATCAAGCCAATAGCTAGAGGCTCCACCCCTTTGGGAGCTCCAATATTGCCCCTATCGATGATGGCTAGGATGCACAAAACCAACATACCCGTTCCCACCACCTGAAAGAGGAAAACATCACCATCTTAGAACACAGGTTCACGGTCCACACATTCAGATACTCTATGTGTAAATGGCCAGCCCGCCAATAACCTGACACACCAGAAATCTGTGTCTGTTAGACACATCCATCTGGGGAGCCGTCCACTGAAACGGTTTCAAGAGGGCAGGCACTTTCAAAATAATACTTTGCATGTGATTGGACAAACCTGTGAACCAGCCGTCTGGCATCCACTCTTGCGGTAGAAAAGTTGGGAGAAAACCTTAAGCATATTTTTTCTTTTGCTTTAGCCTTTGCTCTTCTAATAATTTCTAAAAATATTGATGCTATATTGTATCATCTCTAGGCATTTACGACCCTAGTTGTTTCCAGGTCGCCTGTGTCACACCTAAACCACGCCCTTAGCTAAACTACGACGCTGACCGGCAACACAAGCAAGATTTACCGGCCTGAATCACCTCGATTTCCGAATTTTCCAGACAGATTCAAGTCAAACTGAACCCAACCCCAACATAGATAAACACACTAAATGGAATAAAACGGGTGAAACTATAGATTTGGCCATTTAAATGAATACTGGAAAATTGATCATTTGGCCCCAAATCCAAGTGGGACAATCGATTTAATTAGGCCACAGTTTCCAGAGTGACAGCAGGGACAGACAACTGGAGGAAGGGTGTGTGTGTGTGTGTGTGTGTGTGTGTGTGTGTGTGTGTGTGTGTGTGTGTGCGTGCGTGCGTGTGTGCATGTGTGTTAATCATGAATGGATGAATAAAGTGTTGTAGGGTTCACCTGATCAATAAAGCCGCCCAGCACTGACAGGTGTCTGCCAGGGTAGGAAGCAAAGATGTGACCTGTTGCACTGATGCCGGTCACTGACAGAGTGCCACTGGTGAAATCCATGAATGAATCTGAACAGACAACCATTTGACAGTAAGAGTAGTCATCGAGGACAACCTGATTGGCACTTGGCAAACACTGTGTGTTATATAGCTAATGAGCGCTGCAAAGAGCAATTACAGTAATAGACTCTTGAGGGCACCAACAAAGCATTTTGGAAGTTAAAAAACATTCTTCTTCTTCTTCTATGGTTCAGAAAGCATGTGAGGGGAGGTAGTATGTGTTCACCGTAGTACACGCCGAACACTGCAGCTGCTCCAGCAAAACCACCAAGAAACTGTGCGATGACATAGAAAGGAAACTTCCAGATCTTCATCTTTCCAAGGATGACCATGGCAAGGGACACTGCAGGATTCACGTGCCCCCCTGGGTACGAGCACCAGTACCCAGAGGACACGTCAAGCACAAAGACACCAATAACCAGAGGACATGTCAGGCACACAGACACCAGTAACCAGAGGACACGTCAAGATTACAAGATCACACTGCGTTAGATATCATTTTTACATTGCTGTTATGAATGTGCATGGATTAGAATTACAAAGGGCAGGTCACAAACCAGAAATAAACAAAGCAATTCTGTGTAAATTATTTGTTTTTTAAATGTTTATTGGCAGCGTTACGTTACATTATTTTATAGCTGTCTTGTCAAGTCTTGTTTGGAGACCAAACTCAGACCTGAGTTTTGTCTCCATTATATCAAGCTTATCAAAGCATATAATCAATGGTGGTCGAGGGACATTTGTTGCCTAGGGTTGTGGATGACCTATACAAGGGCCGGGACTACAAATGTGCTAGCGCTAAGAAATCAATGGCCATTTTGCATCTGCTGAATGTAGACAGGAGTGCTGGGCTGGCACATTAATGAAGCCACTCCAGGCCTAGGTGGCACATACATTAGTTTGGAAACTACATGAATATTACTATGTAAATCTATTGTGATTGTTATTTCTTTGTTTTAAATCCAAATTGCATACTGTAATCTGTATAAGAGGAAGCATACTAACCTATATGTAACTAAGGAGGTTATATCGTATAATGACCTTGGTGTGACCCATTTTATGAAACTACATTGGCTGGTTACAATTAAAGTTAATATCAAAGTATAAACTATTTTATTATCAAAACAATTTTACACTAGAGGACCCTAATTTAAAGAAAAACGAATGTTTTACTAACATTATGGTTATAGTACAATTAATTTTATTCCATACTATTCTAGAACACCAGTATCTAGTCCAGGGGTGCCCAACCCTGGTCCTGGAGAGCTACCGCGCTGCATGTTTTAGATGTCTCCCTGCTCCAACACATGACTCAAATCAATGAGCTTCTGCAGAGACTGATAACGAGTCATTCATTAGAATCAGGTGTGTTGGAGGAGGGAGACATCTAAAACATGCTGGATAGGGGCCCTCCAGGACCGGAGTTGGGCACCCCTGATCTAGTCTATACTGTATGTTTAGATCATTTTGTATTTTTACAGCATTACTGTGAAACAGCACTTATATAGATGGAATGTTTTAGTAAGAGAGCCATACAGATACTATAAATACTTACATCAATCATTTGTTCTGTAATATTAATGTAAACTATGTATTCATTTAGCCTACCTGAAACTCCACCGGCAATGTATGCTGCCATCATGAGTCCAATAGAGAACCCAATGTGGACTGTCAAAGGCTCCCCCAGTGTGTTACGACTCAGGACAGTCTGAGCCACTGACCCACAGCCAAATAACTAATGACAGAGAGAAGAGCAGAATACTTTCCCAATCATCTAGCCTTCAAGCCTTTGCAATTGCCAATTGTCAATACAACCTAAGAAATAATAGATTATTTCTGTAGAAGAAAATAAAGAAAACATCAATATAGAATCAAACCCCTCCCAAAATAATCCCAAGTATGTCCACTAAATTCTTACTTACGACCAAGACAAAGGTGCCCAGGAATTCTGCCAGGAATTCCTTCAGTATTACATGCTTGAAAACAGAGTGTCGCCTCATAGTTTTGTCCTGATGTATTCCTGTTTGTCAACTGTCATCAACTGCTAGAACTGCCAGACGTCTAGGTATATGGAACACTAGAGATGATATGCACCATGTAACCGAAAAGCTCCAGCCATTCAGCACTCATGATTGATCCATTTGTAATACCCATCGAACACGCCATGGAAATGTCCAAATATTTTTCAGAGGCCAGGCATAAGCGTTGACGAGTAAAATACTGTACAGAAATAAAGTAAGGCAACAAATCCAACCATTTTATGTCAATTTATATGAATTAAACCTACATTTCATCAAGTATGTAGGCACAAAAGGCACAGCTGACCAATCAGAAGACATAGTATCAACACATAACAGTAAGGCCAGTTAGAGATTACTGTACCTTCACGAATATCAGTGAAGCATGTTAGTACTAAGCATATTTATTTGTACATTATTATGTTACTTCAATCAATATTGCAAGAGTATACAAATTATTTAAATACAAAGTTAACAAACCCCAGATGTGTACATTAGTGTTACATATTACAATAAAAAGAAAAGTGCTTAAAAGTGTGTGAATAGTTAACAATACTGCCACTAGAGGTCAGCCTTTGCATTATTCCGTGGTCTCCACAACATGAAACATACAAGAGTCACACCTGAGTTGTTAAACTAATTAGAATAATTAACAGAGGGATTAAAAAAACAGTCACTTCAGTTTGTCTTTAAAAGTTTCAGAAATAATGGCTTTTGTTTTTGGGGTACATGCTTCAGTCAGAACCATCGGCATCATCATCTTCCACAATCTTCAGAAGTGGCTTTGATTTCTTCATATATCTGAAATGAAAGTGTGTGTTGTTGACAGTAACTGTACTGAACCCAGCAAGAACGGGTGTCTAAACCCATGGGCATACTAAAGTATATTGTATCCTATCACACACGTCACCTCATCTCATTCCGCAGTGCGTTGAGTTGATCCTGGATCTGCTCGTTGCCCTCGACCTGTTCATCCAGCTCTCTCTGTAGCTTCTTCTTTGCGTGTTCCAGACGCTCAATCTCCTCCTCCGCCTCATCCATCTGTCTCTTGGCCGTCTTGAGTCTCTGCAGCAACTGTCAGTTACAGAGACGGGAGCTCAAGCTCATGCTAGCTACATCTATGCTATTGTTTGTGATAGCACCAGACTGTTGAGCAATGGTGCTCTAGCTGCTAGATGTGCTAGCATGCGGGTTGCTAGGCTGGTACCCAGGCTACGTTGTTAAGGCCTACAGTAGGCCTACCTGGTCTGTGTGGCTCTGCAGAGTGGTTTTGTCCTCGTCCACTTGCATTTTCATCTCCTTCACCTTGCGCTCTAGTTTGCGGTTAGCTTGTTGGAGGTTGTTGTTTTCTCTAAAAATACAACCATTACGTACAAGATCACATCACTTGTATCATTCATCACCCCGTGGCATTTTAATTCAAGTATCTGATGTAGCCATTTGGCCTATATAATGTACACATTACTTAATTTAACGCTATAGGAACAAAGCAAAAAAAGAACACTGCATACAACAGTATACATGCAGCACATATACTATAATGTGTGGTAAGATAATATCATGTTGGAAATGTAATGTGTGGGAACTTTAATGCCATATGTTTTAAATGTAGAGGGTTACCTCTCTTCTCCCTGCAACCTGTCTTCAAGTTCCTGGATGTGGCTGTTAAGTTTGGAGACCAACGAGTCCTGGTTGTTCCTCTGGGAGCCCTCCATGTGACTCACTCTGCTCTTCAGGTCTTTATTCTGAGAGAACATGTATTGAATGTAATATGTAATGAGTGCTGGTTTACTCTTTTCACAACTTTGTACCACCTGCAATTATAAATTGTAGTATTACTTTTTTTTTTTTTTTACTAAAATACTTTTAGATAATATAAGATACACATCAAAGCACAATGTAAAGAAACACTGGAATAAACATATTAAGGGCAAATTTCACTGTAACTGCAATTTGTAATTAAATTGAATTAAAGGATACTGAATTGTTGTTATTGTAAGCATGTGTGGGTGGACTTTGCCATATCAGGTAACACAATGAATCAAGGAAGGTTTAGCAAGTCACGCTGTAAAGTAAATTTAAATGGATAGTCAAGGGAAATCAGTCATTTTAGTATTAGCATGTAATTAAAGGATGTAGAGGCTTAATATAAACACATACAAACTATGAAAATCTACTTCCATTTGAATCGCAAAATATTCCCTATATTTATTTCACTTTATGTTGGTCCGGCGATTTTCTGGGTGGAGTTAACTCGAGCGTAGGGACGTCATGCCGCTCCTGGACTGCCTACTGCAGCTTCTGTAGTACATTTTTACTAGCTGAAAGATACTGAACTAACCATTGTGACACAACTTGGATTTTACATGGATATTTGGCAGTTTCTTCAGGTGCTTCTGTCTTCTGACTGTTCATAAATATAACGTTTTACTGAGCCAATCGCACCTGCTGAAAGGGCCATTGCAGCTAATTAGAGGAGTGAGTTGCACCACATTAGAATGTTGCGCGATAGCCTAGAGTTGAAAGGGGGAGGGGGTATGGGGGGACATTAGAACAGCCCATTCAGCCCTGAGCCCTTTGAATGTTAGCGTTTTTTGTCATAATGTTAACACACTTATTATCTATTTGGTTGATGTATATTAAATATATCCCTCTGAAATATATTGGGAATATTTCTGCACTGTAACCTCTTTCCTATCTCTTTAATATACGTAACTTTCAGAATTCTACCTGTTGCAGCATTTGATAGATTTTCTGGGTGGCATAGCACATATGTCACTCTACATTACACTACAGGCCCATGTTTTACATCTTTATTTCTGAGTTGACTATTGAGATGACTAGGGCTTAGGTCACGGGGGAGAAACAGTTGGAAACACCCCTCACAGGTGGTGTGAGACATGGGCAGAGCTAGAAAGAACATTACTTAGTGAATGTGAGGCAGTGTTGTAAAGCGCTTTGAGTGGCCTGTGGTGCTCACTGTAAAGTAGAAGTGCCAAATAAATGCAGCCCCTTTACCGTTTATTTTACCATTCTATTGACACCAATGTTAAATGCAAAACAAAATGTAATCATATCAAACATTTGGGGAGCCATGACATTATTATTATTATTATTATTATTATTATTATTATTATTATTATGTAGAAATATAAATAGATGTTCCACGTGTGATTAACCATGATCCCAGATCCAAAGGTGGTTGTCTACCATCTGCTCCTAATAAACAGATATAAAGCTTAATTTCAGCTCAAATAAAGACTACTACAACAAAGGTGGTGACTGGTCCAGTGTTTCTCCAAACTGAAAAACACTAAACAAAAGAAACTGTTGACATGGCAGACTCAGTAGTCTAGAGCCAGGCTCTAGTGAAAGTACCTGTCTCTCCAGACTTATTTTATCACACTCCAGGTCTTGTTTTACAGAACGTTCCTGCAGTAGTTCATTCCTCATCTGGTCCATCTGTAACGAACAATGAACAATCTGCAATAAGAAACCTTACACGCCTGCAGTACATTTACATGTGTACACATCACATGCCATCTGATAGGCACGTAATATATTGTAGAGGACCATAGGTATGCACTATGCAGTGTGGTTTTTTGCTTAGGGACAGATTATAAAATACATTCAATTAAAGATTTATTGTCAAATTTATATTTCCAAACAGAACATGATCATGATGAAAAATAAGTATACATAAAGCTGATTGCACATTCAGCACATTTGCGGAATATCAATGTAATAATAACTGGAAAAGGAATAATAACGGTATCTTAAAAAAAGGATACAACTGTATCCTAATACATTTTTTTTTAAAGATTTTCCTATTTTGGTCTTAAACTTTGGCCAGCATATTTTAGTGGTGGGAGGAAAACTTGAGCTCTCCGCCCAACATCTGTTTGTGATAAAGCTGACTAAAATGACATTTCAATCCCAGTATAACTCTATGTAACTCAATGGCTGAGGGGTGCTTGGTCAACACAACTAAAGGCTGAACTTGCCTGCTCTTTAGTTTTGTCAACTCGCTCCATTAGGCGGTCGGCACTGCTGCGTTCCTCTCTGAGGTCCTCTTCCAGTTGGATAATACGTCCCTGAGAGGAAAAGCAAACAAAGAACAAGTCAATATGCCAATTCATAAACCCATGAATTAGGCTTACATTACATTAAAGAGTTGGCAGCAAACATACAACTATAAAACTATCCATAAAGATAATGTGAGTGGCCTACAAAGACATTTGGATTGGATATTAGAAGATATCAGTGGTCTCGATACAGTAATTGTTTATGGAAGTGTTAAGGAGAGAAACAGACACGCCACTTGACTTTAAACTTGTGAGTTCAGTCAGACAGGTCTGATAACTTCCACAGTAAACACAAGCTTCTTATGTAGATACCCTATGTCAACAGTGGACCTGCTAGGAACAGTGCTGTCATTGACTCACTTTGTCATGTAATGTTTTGTCATCAACAATGTAAATAGTGGTGAGCTGTAGGACTGCTGGTTACGCTACAGTTCATCACCATCAGCTTCTACACTGACGCCTGGAAATCTGATAGTACTGAAGTCCTTTTGTATTGTATCATATTATTTGAGATTATATGAGAATATATTAGATTTACTTTAATACAATTAGATTCAATGGGGTCTAATTGGACCCCAAGCTATCATGTTGTTTATTTGTCTGTTTCAATACGGTAGATCTTCCCGGTACTGTGGACAGCGTACCTCCATGAGTTTGACCTGCCGCTCTCTGTCCCCAACCGTGGCTGTATTCCTGTCCTCTAGCTCGCCCACCCTCTGCTCAAGCTGTTTCCCTCTCAGATGGGCCTCCTGTTGCTCCCGGCGACACCGCCGCAGGTCCTCCTCCAGTGGAAGCAGCTGAGACCACAGAACACACACACACACACACACACACACATTATAGCGGCGCTTCTCGTTTGACCCACGACCCATGGTTTACGACCCCCCCACCCAGTGGGGGCCACGAACTATCAGTCCTTTGTTTCTGCTGTTCTCACACGAAGATGACAATAACATTATGAAATATAAATATACAGTGTGCATGTATGGCCTTAGCAGCAATTAACGGCGTTTATCATTCTTAAAACCTGAATATCAATAATAATAATTTCTTTATCATGTCCCTCCCAACAGCATTTTTCAAACCCACAGAGGAACCCTCAACTCAGCCTCTTCTGTTCATCAGCACTACGTCACATGGGCAACTCTGTGCTGAACGTCTGGTACATACTGTAGACCCTAGTCTCAGCCTCTTCTGTTAATTAGCACTACGTCACATAAGCAACTCTGTGCTGAACGTCTGGTACATAGACCCTCGTAAGATTTCCGGAAGTGAGGAATTTGATTTTCATTTGCTGTTTGCATTGTCACTCATGAAGTCGGTTTCTGTAATTCTGGTGCGATGCTAGTTCAGTTCTATATTTACTCATTTCAGCTGATACATTTATTTTTAGCAGTAGCCTACTTATCTAACAGATATACAATACCTGAAAACAGCCAGTCATGTTGGTAACTTTATCAACAAATTCCTCTGCATGTTTAACGTTAGACTTTGTCATTGAATTAGGTAGTTCGTTGTTCAAAATACCTCTCCTGTCAAGCTACGTATGCGGATCTTGACGCAGTAAACAAGCGCTGTGTCTCGACTTTACGTAAATTAAGGATGGCTCCGCGAGACTAGAGGAACCCTGACTCTTGCTTTGCAAACTACTGGCCTATAGCATCATTTAGCAACAGGTGATTGAACCATGTACATGCTATTGAAACATTTTCAAATAGACGTAAATAAATCAAGTCTAAAAAAATATATTTTCCGGTCAAATAATTTACTTTTACATTAATATTTAGCATTACATTAATGAGTTACATTACTGAAATATGGCTCCGGTAACACATATAAACGCACTGAACCCTCCACGCTACTCGTCAGCGGTAGAATGCAGAAAAAATGTGTAGTAGAGTTGTTATATTTTTGCATCATACGCAGCCGTCTTCTCCTTGCTGTGGGGTCTTGATGCGCACACCCACTCCCCCTAAAGCCTCTGAATGATGAGTCAGATGGAGAATAGAGTGCCACACCTCTGCCTGCAGATGTTTGACTGTGTGCTGGGATTTCTCCAACTCCACTCCCTTGTCTTGCAGCTGCCGCCTCAGCTCGCACAGCTCTCTCTCGCTCCTCTCCTTGGCCTCGTCAACCTGGTTCTGCAGCGTGTCTGTTGCAGTTTCACACTCCTCCATGATGTTATTCATCTGGCCCACACACACACACACACACACACACACACACACACACACACACACACACTGCTACTACTTGAGGACTACTGGTGGTCCTGGAAACCCAACACACCTGCTCTGCTCCAACACACCTGACTCAAACGAATGGGTCGTCATCAATCAGAAGCCTGATAACCAACCATTCATTTAAATCACGCATGTAAACATAAAAAAAAATGATGTCGGGCAGTGGGTTTCCAGTGGAGAAAACACTGTGTTAGAATGAGACAACTGTAACATATAACATGGTTTCAATTTGCTTCAGAAGGTTGAGGGGAACTCTGGACCCTCACCTTCCTCTGGAGCTGCTCCACCATCTTGTCCTGGTGCCTCTTCTCCTCCTCCAAGTCCCTCTTTGTCTTCCATAGCTCCTCTGTCTGTCTCCTCTCTTCCTTAAGCTTATCCTTCACCTCCCTGTGCTCATGGTTGAGCTTGCTTAGCTTACCCTGGCAGAGAAACGTGATATGGTCTAGCTGTGCTTCAAGAGTGTGTGCAAGGACTAAGGTTAAAGGTATGCTATGCTTTTTGTCATATGTAACAAATATCTCTTTGCATTTCGCTAGTTTAACGTTCTCTGTGCGTGTTGAAAAAATAATCCGGTATTTATAGCCCTGGCTCCGTAAATAGCAACATAAACAAAGCGGTGCACACCGCTCACAATAACAAAGCTACGCTTTGCTTCACAATGCATTTCGATGTGTCGATACTGGTTTGATTTTAGCTTGAAGGGATCTCGAGAATGACTGACCCTGCCTTAAAAGCCCACTATGTGGTACTATAAGAAGACTTAATCCAGTATCTCTTTCCTTTCCCAGATGTCTGAGCCTGACAAGGATTTGGTTTATGACATTGGGTTCACACTAGACGACTCATTGGTAAACTCAAATGATTGGATAATAGTGAGTTGATCCTGTGTTATGGATCATACCCTACAGACCAATAGGGTATCCTACCCCATCACTGCAGTATGTTTTCTTGCAGGTTGTTCCCAGTTTAATATGTTACCTGCACATCCTCCAGACTAACAAGCAGGGATTTGTTAGAGTGACAGATGTCATCTTCCTTCTTCCTCACGTTTATCAGAGACTCTTCAACTCGCTGCTTCTCCCTCTGGGAAATAACAGGAACATTCCGGAAACATATCACAACATTAGAGCATTCCATGTACAATACTGTACCAAGGGGTTCACATACTTTTTCTTGCAACTGTATACTTCCTCAGCCCTCCAAAATATGTGATTTGTGGCGTTAAACCTATTAAATAACTTATTATTATTTCACTTATTATTGTAATAGCGTAACATAGAGTAAAATGTTATGTATGCTGATTTTATAAAACTAAATTAAAATTAATGCACACCATTTTAGGAATGTCGTCAATACATACTGAAAGAAATAGGTACAGTATAGTATACTTGGTTGTATTACGATGACAGCATTAGACCATGAGATAGTCCTCTTAGCTGGTGCTGTGTTGTGATGAATATAAACATAAAACCCTTCTCACAGGCTCCACTTACCTCCAGCTGGTGTACGCGATGCTCCAGGAGCTTCTCCGTGGCTTGGGACTCCTGGATCGTATGCTTGAGCTGATCCACTTTGTTCTCCAGCTCCAGCACCTGTTCTTTAAGACGCCCTCTCTCCTGGCTCAGCTCCCGTACCTCCACTTGGGTGGAGTGTCTCTCTTCCTCTGCCTGCACCTTGTTCTGGCCAAGCTGATCGTTAACCTTAAAGACACATGAGGAGAAACAGAGGCAAAGTCAGTGAGCACCCACATGAAGAAACAAAAAGTCTATTAAAACGATTTCATTTGGAAACATACAATGTTTGTGCTTTCTTGCACACATTTGTAGTTTCCGTTCACTTGTTTGGTATAGGCATGAAGAGCAAATCAATAAACACGTTCAGATAGTTCCTATCACCTCTGTAGCTTGCTCTACAGCTCTCTGTAGGGTTTGCACCTCCTGTTCAAACTCCTCCTTCAGACTGGAGACCAGTTTGTCATGAATCGCCAGCTCTTCTTTCAGCGCTCCCTTCAGTGCATTGAGCTCCCTCTCCCTCTGGTGTAGCACCTCCTCCTGCTCCCTTTGCACATGTAGGACCTCTTCAAAGTGTGCACGCAGCTTGGACATTTCCTAATATACATGAGTAACAATGTATATAGTGAATGTGACCTGCAGTAACAGATGATATAACAGCGTATCATACACGGCCCTCATCTCCTACGGGGTCTTCATAAGCCCACTCCCATTGATAAATAAGATCAATCTTCGTCATGCTTCAATACACTGTTGCATTAGTTATACATATTGTTACATTGAGTGTATAGTTAAATATGTTGTTTTATTAAAGCAATGTCAGTGGTATGGTCCGGGCTCAAGTTGACACAGGATTTCCAAAGATACACTTTTCTTTTTAAACAATGTTCAATGGTCATACATGTAACCAGTAATATCATACAAACTGAGCATGATGCGTGTTCAAAACATCAAAGATCCCTTACGTTTAGGAGGACTTCTTTCTCCGTATTAACCACCTCTATGGATTTAGCTTGGTCGAGCTCATCATGCATCTCAGACAGCTGCTGTTGAAGGTCTTTCATCTCAGTCTTCGACCTGTCTCTATCGGCTTTCAGCCGGACAAGTCTGACACCAAAACACCATGGAAACATTAAAACGATTTTTTACAGACCTTGACACAACGTCAATCATAGGAGAGTAACTCTTACTCCTGTTTTGTAGACTGGAGCTCGTCCTCCATTTCAGTCAGTCTGTTTCTAAGCTTAGAGAGTTCTGCTCTGCTCAGGACCAGTTCGTCCTGAAGGGTCTTCTTCTCTGTCCTGGCCTTTTCACAGGCCTTCGCCAGCGTCTTTTCATTCTGTACAGTTCACCCAAAAATATGTTGCCTGATACTGTACCCTGAACTAGATAAGCACATATTGACATTGTGTGACTAGCACTATTTATATTTGTATGGCTCTACATTGTATCCTTTATATTCATTCACATTCAAGAAAAACTTTGAAGTCTGACACGATTAATTGGCAGTAACAATGTATACTTACTGTATTTTTTATATACCGTACATTTTACAAATATACAACTTCAGTTGAATAGAAGAATGTGGCCAATAGAGGCAAATCCAAATGTAGCTTGACTAACAGGACTGAAACAAACCTTGATCTCAACTTCAAGCTGTTTCTTCAACTTGGACACCTCTTCTTCCAGTCCAGCTTGTTTCCCCTGCAAACACCTAGGCTCAGGAGTATAATCCTACGATACATTGGAGCAAAGACAGCCAAATATGTAAACATTTCTGGTGCACCTCATTAGGCAATAACAACACAGAATGTCCCATCCCAAAGCTCACCTTCTCATCCTCATTTAGTTCCTCAGCTGTTCTCAACTTGAGTGTGTTCATCGTGTCAAACATCTGCTTGACTTTCTTCAAAACGATGGTGTCATTATCAGTTGTCCTATCAAGTGTAAACACAACTAAATCACGTAAGGTCAGATAGCGTAGCATACTGTGTAACATACTGTGTTATTCTACACTATTTGAGTGTGTTTTTGACATTGTTATAAAAGTCTTTGGTGCACCCCTGAGCAAGACATAAATCATATTTTTATTTAATTTGAGAAACGACAGGTACTAAGGGAAGTAATTCAAAATGCTGGTTACACATCCTCAAAGCATTCCTTGTTTGCTCAGTGGTGAAGATATAAGGCGTATTTTCTTTTAACTTTGTCAAACTCGGTTCATGCTCCACATTCCTATCTGGTTTGCATTAGAGTACACACAGCTGTAACAGCACCCCCTTTATCTGAGTACACTAGATGACCACATCACGTAGACGTTTCCACGCCAATCATTCAAAGCTGACCTTGGTATGATGAATCGGTTGTAGTCAAAATAGAAACCTCTATGGTCTACTTTACTCTCCAGGTGTGTTTGAATTAATGGCACTTCAAAGAAGTGTGTTGCATTGCGGAAAGGTGAAGACTCACCCATCCTTGAGGTAAAAGAACAGTATCTGTTTCGCTGTGTCTTCATTTGAGTCAACTGAAAGCTCTTGCTGTCCTTTCAGAAGATCAGGAGTGACCTGATTAGGAAATACAGTGTATATATAGCAGACAACCCTGACTTTACACATACAGCAATGCATAACTGAGTTATCTGTTTACCTGAGCCTCTCTTTCATCGCATTCACCGGTGTGGCTAGCTGTCGGTCGTGAAGTGGCAGTTTCCTCCATTCGATGCGGTGCATTGGCCGTATGTGGAGATGCTAGGTGCATGCTGGGTGGTTCTCTAGTGTAAGATAGCTTGGGGGTGGCCTTGTTCTCCTCTCTTTGGCTAGCCAGAGTTGACTTTCCATTGATGAGCCGAGACCTTGGGGAGCCAGGAGCACTCGCCTCAGATTGAGAGCCGCCAGTGTTGGTCTTCAGATAGGAGGTTGAATTGGAGGAGGGGGACGTCGAGACTGAGGTTCGGTTGACGTCCACACTGCGAGACCTTCTACGGTCGTCTACATCTATCCTGCTCCTTGGTGCACGCCTTCCACTGCGTGGAATGGAATCAAACCGGTCTATCAGCTTGCCCACAGAGGAGATGGTCTGAGGCTGGAGAGGGTTCTGGGACCTGGTGGGGAGTTCTCCATCGAGCGCGAGCGCCCTGTTCTGCGCCATGTTCACGTCTGATTCCCTGCCCTCTGTGGGCAAAGGAATCCTGGCTATGGCAGCCTTAGTCACCGCAGGGGTAATTTCTGGCAGACCGCTACGGAACTGACTTTGTGGTCCAGCCGAGGCTGTTTGCGACGAGACGAGGAGATTGAGGTTGTTGTTTTCAGGGTCATATGGTCGAAGTAATTCTGGGTGTCTCTGATAGTGAAGCTTGGGTGAAGCATCAGTTCTAACAGGTTCCCAGAATTCATATGGAGTGTCTCCAAAGTAGCCTGGACTATTAGGTGGTCTTTTAGCCACACAGCCACGCGGAGATGATGCTCTCAAACCTGCCAGGTAATCTTCTGACTGGTGGGTTATGACTGAGACGTCGCTGTGACTCTCCTGGCCACCATTGTTCAGAACTACATAAGGATGACCTTTAACCCCTTGAACTTGCACCCTCACTCCAAATGCACTGTCAGGGCTGCCTCTGGGGTCGTGTATCTCCATTTGACCCCGCTGTAGCCAGCTCTCTGGAACACGACTCATTCTCTGAGACGCAGCTTTGACTCCAATGGGCTAACAGGGAATGACCGCAAGAAAATGTAAGAATTTTACATGTAAGAATTAAAGTATTAATATTGTAACACGTGAACAAAATGAAAACTACATAACAACAGGCAGCCTACGTCTTTCTATGCAATAAGCTACTGCAAGCTATTATCCATGGGAAATAAAAACGGATGCATGTCTCAATGGCATCAGGTTGGTCAAGGTAGCTGTTTACACAACAGTTGATGTGAGTTTGGAGTAGTAGACTACTGTAGTAGTAGGACAATGACAGACCCAAGGCACTTAATCACACTGCAGCACTTACCATCATCCAGCATAGAAAGAATAGGCTAAATGCACACTGGTGACACATTGATAGTCCTGTGCAATAATAACAATTCTTTCTGTGTGCCAATGACAGTGTACTATTGTCCAGGCAAAGTTGAGACAACTGTACGATGACCACAAGTAGCTATAGTTGCCAGAATTCGTCATCCACTTACACAAGCAGTAAAAGAAACTGTTCTTTTAAAAAGCATTGTCTATTGGACACTTGTGTAGGTTTTATTGTGTATAAAGATAACTGTTCTTGAGAACCAAGCGTTACACTTAATACGCATGACAGCCGTAATAATTCCATTACAAACTCAATAGAATAGGTTTTAAAACGTTGATAATGTGGCTATTCAAAAATTATGCGTAGGAAACCCCGTTTCAGCTGCGATTTGTCTAAGACATTGGCCACTCCAAATTATACAGTAGGCAGGCATATAATGCAGAATATTGCGCCGCATCATTTCACTAATGATTTTCCTACCGTAGGCTCATGTAACCTAGTCTAAAATATTATGTGTACGAGGTGACCACACCTTTTAAAAATTCCTCTCTCCCAAGACCCTACCATCCGGTTTCTACAATATTAACTTCTAACCCGCCTTAAAAAAAAAACTTTTGTCAAAACAATAAAACAGTAAACGGAGAACATGTTTTAAAACAAATCATAAATCATTACAATCCGTAGGCCTATTCTGTACTTACCAGCTATCTTTACGCATACGGGTGTGAGATGCATGAATCGTGATCAGGGTTCTACTGTTGTGCTGAGATAGAACTATTATAACTAGAACTGCTATATGTCATGTCCCCGCCCGGAGAGAGAGGATAGGCGCTCTAACCGTGGTCCATGAAACATAAAAGTGAATTTCATGAAGCAATTTAGTGGTTGTTTTTGTGTGAATCAAAGCATGAGGTACCATTCCACTTTAAGAAACACAGTAAGCTATTGAAAAAAGACATTTATTGCTACATGATGTATATTTAGAACACCTAGACTAGACTACATAAAACTGTACATTTTATGGTACATTGCAGAATAATTGTAGATGATCAGCAGTGAAAAGTAAAAAATATGGTAATGCAATCAGTATTTATCAGGACAAGAAATACTTCTATATTATTTAAAATCAAACAAACTGTTTTGGCTACTGGTGAAAAATGAGTTAATTATTTTCACAATATCTGTATAAAATATAACATACTGTAACTTAGAAAAAAGAAACAATTAAAAAACTCAAACATGCAGTAAGCCTAAATATAAGAGCAAATAATTACATTGAAAAAAAGAGGGAATATAACACAAGAAAGTGCTACTGTATGTTCATTCCATGACTTTGTCCCTATGTGTACTCCCCTTGTTTACCAACACTGCTGCAAAACAAGTTGTAGCAAACATACAAATATCATAACTTCATACTATATGGTGCCCACGCATAACGTTACTGGAGGTCTGTTCATTCACAGAATGGCCAAACTCCAGCAATACTTGCATACACATAGAACACAAGCACGTCCAGTCACACACTCACACACACACACTCACCATCCTTATAGCCACACTCACACACTCAATATCCCTATAGCCACACACTTACAGTACAATCACACAAATGGGAAGGTTATGTCTCTGAACTTGCACATGGCAAATATGGACACATAGACAGCAATGCATCTGGCCCTGCCGTTAACAGCTATGAAGATTACCCAGCTTGCATCTAATGGGGTTTTATCCAGTTTAAAAGATTTTCTAACAGAAAGTTAATCAATAAATAGAAAATATACAAATGTCGCAGCTTGCAATGCATTTGTCTACGACATGTAAGTTTAGGCACAAGTTTGATGTCAATTTGGAAGGTGATAAAATGATTGTTCGACTGCATCAGACATTGAAAACGTCCACACGGCTCCTCGGGATCCTCTCCATCTACACATCAACAAAGGTATTAGTGATGCGTCTATTTAACACTTCAAATTTCACTTTGCGAAAGAGCTCAAATTCAATCTGACCATATATTACAGATATTTTTTTGTGTCCAATATCCTACTTTCTATTGTGTACAATATGTGAATGTTAGACATCTGTGACATATAATTTAGTTAATAGCACAGTGACATTAGCGAATAACACGTTTAACTTTAGCACCTTCATTTCTAATATCTGTAGTTTATCTTGCTTTAACAAACATAGAACATTTATTTAACATTATTTTTTATTTCATTTAGTTTTATACTTTAGGCAGGCTTCAGCAGATGCTCAGATGTGGCCCATAGGGTTGTTTGCATCTGACAGACCAGGATGGAATGCTAGGTGCAAGGACTGAGGATCTGAGATCACTCCAGAAGCCTTCTCCTCCTCCCTCCTCCTCCTCAGGCAAGCTGCTTTGGGGTTGAGGTTCCTCTCTAAGGAAGTCAAGGACACTTTCATTAATATTTCAGTCAATAAGCAAATATTACTATACAGTGTTCCGGGTTTTAACTGAGACACCTTACAACATCACAAAGACAATGTCTCCATGCCAATAAGATGAGGTATTTACAGTATATGCCATTGTGCTCTAATCAGTTATAGCCACTGTTCTGAAGCTGTAGTGTGTGTTAGAAGCCTGATAAGGCCCCATTCATTAGAATCAGGTGTGTTGGAGCAGGGACACGTCTAAAACATGCGGGGCTGCGGCCCTCCAGGACCAGGGTTCCCTACCCCTGGGCTAGCACAAGGTTAGCACACCGCTACATACTTTCAAGAGACATTCAGTCACATCCACACGCTGACCTCCCTTCCTGCCATTTCCTACTCCCTGACTCACTCCTTCCTCCTTTTCCTGTACGCTCTCTCCCCTCATTTGTCCTGCGAGGGTGACGCCCCCCCTCCCTCCCTCCTCCCCAGAGCGTCCAGAAACACCACACTGACCTCTGACCTGCTGCTCCAGGCTGAGGATGACAGCCACAGCCTGGTGCAGCACCAGCAGCTTGGTCTGTGGCTTCTCGCTCTTCAGGTGCACCTGGCACATGTGGCCCAGCTCCTTGAAGGCCTCGTTGATGTCCCGTACGCGCAGGCGTTCGCGGGCGTTGTTGGCCATCCTCCTCTCGCGCTCGCGCTCCACCTTTTGCTCGGGGCTCAGGTCCTCGTCCTCGTGGATGCTTCGACAGAGCAAACAAGAGACGTGTGTCAGGTACCCAGTTTGGATGCTGTCTGTGCGCCGTGGATATTATAGAGTGGATTCAGGCGCCCTCTGCTGGCCGGCCGCAGCCACAGAACATTATGTCCATATGTCCAGAAGAGGTCCCTGTTGCACCAATGGAGGCAATTTGTCCTTCACAGTTTGTAGCTTTGCAGGTCATTATGTGATGAAATCTTTGTTTCTGACAGAAACCTCAATATAAACATGTAAGAGATATACAGTATATTGTACTTTGAAACCGTAACCACAACCACTGTGTGGGATGTATTTTAGAACAAAGTGTTTCCATTTTAACACACTTGAACAGATTGAATCAATATAGAACCAGACCACAGACATTTAAACATTTTTCCTCATTTATTGTTTCCTTGTCTAGCAAAACAAAATTCTGACAAACTTTCAACTGGTGGAGATGTTGCTGAAAGTCATCCAAACAAAGGGAAGGTCCTTCTAAAGCCTGTCTTGCTTGTTGGCTGATTAATGATAGTTCTCATAGCAGAAGGCCGCTTGTTTCTTCCTGAATATTCACCTGGTCCTCGTGCTGCTGTGATGTGCTCTGCCCTCCCCCTCCTCATCTGACCGCTGGCTGTCTGAGCTGTGATTGGTGTGCGTCATGTCCTCCCTGTCCCCGCGCTCTAACTTCAGCTCCAGATCACTCGAGGCCTCCACAGCACCTGTAGGCACAATTAGAGGAAACATCATTTGACTTTCATTTTAAAATAGGAATCCATTTTGGCATTGGCTATTATAAAAATGTCAACAAACATCTGATTATTTATAGAAAAAGATGACAGCTAAAGATATACATGGCTATTTGGTGAATTACAATGTTAACTATTAGACTAGCCTCTGCCCCCTTCAGGCATGGTGTGGAGGGATGCCCGGTGGCGAGCTGGGTACGGGTGCCCATTTTGTGTTCGGCTCTGGAAGGCTGGGTGGTTGATGTTCAGAGCAACAGCCTCGGCCTGTGTGATACACAAATGGAGCGTAAAATGAAAGGCAGGACCAATATATACAGTATGTATTCTTCTGGCCACGTCCATTCACGTTCATTATGCAGTAACGCTGCAACTGGTTTACATTGTTGTGTATAAACTTGTCTATGACAAGCTAGCATGTTCGTACAGCTCATACACACTTACATTCTTGACAAACAAATCATAAAGCCAACATCTGCCTTCTTGTTCCCTACATAACCCTGACTAGAGCTCTCTCTCTCTCATCAGAATTCATATAATCTCAGAGAATCTTAATCCTTCCCTTAAAACCACCATATATTCCCAAACCATACTACTAATTCTTTATAAAAAAGTATTAATTTCTAACATTTGGAAAAATAAAAGTGAGAATTGAATACCTGCCTCAGATTTAGACTAAAACCCCTTTTTCCTTTTTCACACACACTTCCACGCCATCTGGGCTAAAATCCCCAAATCTGAAAGGAAGCGCGTTAAAAACACGAGCCCACAATACAGGAATCCCCCTCCATCACCCCAAAGTGGCATTAGCAGCCACACACGGAGCATAGAGCGTGACACATCACAGCATTCCTCATTGTGTTCAGTTTCCTGTTTCAAGTCGAGCAAGCCTCTGCTTGTATGTGAAAAACATGTGGAACAAACATGTGGAAATAAACACGGCAGCATACACACACACACACACGCACGCGCGCGTGCACACATACCACTGTATTTTCAGTGTACACACTGTATACCCATCCTTGCTAGCCTATATGATCTCAATAGGTGTAAAAGTAAATTGTGTTAACCATGGCTGGCGTGTGGCAGGATGCAGGTAAGCTAGTAGCAGGGCTCTGGTGGTTTTGGTTCAGCACGCTGTGGATGTCGCTTGCAGTGGGCCCAACAGCATGGTTCCTCAATACGTGAATCACATCGTCCAGTCTGTCCAGACGGTCCTCAACCTGGGACTACACAATGGAGGGGAGAATACCTGAAGCACCACACATTGTCGTAGTCAATGTGTAACAACTATGGTGTTACTACACAGCATATACACGAATACGCCGGCCAAGATGCTAACAACAATGCTAATGAAGTGACACTAGGCTGCCTGCCTGTATCACTAAAATATAAAATGCTTAGATTAGTCTGTCGCCCCTATACCCAGAGTACACTGCCTGGCTATACTTGATGGAGTACACCTGCTGTAACCTCTGCTGTACATCTGCTGCTGTTGCTCTTCAGCATGCCATTGCTGCAGTTGTTTGATTTACTGTTGCCTCCCTCTCTGTTTAAAGCAGCCATTCTCCTCTGACCGCTCTCTTTAACAAGGCAGTTTTCTCCCACACATTTGGATTGTTTTAGTATCGATCTCTGTAAAATCTAGAGACTGTTGCGAAGGAAAATAACACAAACGGATATATGGATATAATAATAATAATAATACTATTTATTTGTATAGCACTTTTCATACATTGCATCTCGAAGTGCTTTACAGAGAGAGAATACACGCACAATCGTGCTTCCCATGAACACATACAGAAATACAGAGAAACAACATAGAGAATAGGACATGTTTAAAGCAATCAGATTTAAGAACTATAAGAAAAACAAAAACAAACGCATAAAATGGTGTAAAAAAAAAAGAGGCCTTTCCCGTATCCTTGTTGCTATGTCAGAATGTCAGCACCATGCAATGAGACTTGCAACATTCACATAGTTGTCACCATCCAGTCTCACATACTAACCCTATGTAATAGGATGTCAGTCTGGCACGTAGTGAATCTGCATTTCCCTTATCATATATTAGATATCATTTCATTTCACAACTCCCGCCAAAAACACTGTGTGACCCCTTGACCCCTGACCTACCACGAGAGCCACTGTGGTGCCACGAGAGAGAGAGACCTCAAATACAGGCGACAAACTCAGCCCTTACCATTGATATGAGTGAAGACTCATAGTTGGGCGACGCTGGGGCTTGAAGTGAAGTTCGGGACCAGATGTTGGTACCTGGCAGGGAGAGGGCAGACCTTAAACCAAATCACATCATTTGAACACAGTCGGTCAGAGCTACAGCAGCGTGCACCAGTCAGTTACCTGTGGGTTCAGTGGAGCCCGGCGGTGGGGAGGGGGACCTCACCGGTGTGGACGAGCTGGAGGGGAAGCTGCTACTGGTGTGGTCAGGGGAGTAAATCTGGCAGCAGACAGCCGGGGAGAGAGTGGGGTGAATAGACTGGAGCATTGATCATTTTAAGGGCACAACTTGTCATTTCCCTGTAGGGTTTTACTGCCACTGCCGAAGCCTCCGGAGCGGGGCTCGTAATCTAAAGCGTGCGCATCCATTCTGTGCGTCAGCGGCCAATAAAAAAGCATCCAGCAGCATCTACGTGGCTCTGTGTTAATACGCAGGGGCCAAGGGAACCATTTCTGTATTGGATTAGCTTACATGGGCGCGCAACCCTTCTGAAAGGAAAACAGGGAACAGAGCTGTAGAAGGTGGGTACTTACAGAGGCCAGAGCTTTGCCTAAGGCGTCGCCTGTTGCCTGAGACACTCTTGACAGGTTAGCCTGGCTTCCTAACACTGTAAACAAAACAAATGCCGTTTTACAATACCTCAATAAATGGACACTTGCATTAATGAAATGCAACTGGTTCTTTTCTACTAGTGAATGTTATTTTCCCAGTCTCACCAGTGTTCTCTGAGTGGTTGGCTGTGGGAGTGTGTGGTGGGTTACTGTTGCGGTGAAAGGAGGACATAGGTGGCAGGCCTCGGTTGATGTCCGCTGACATGACTGATTGTGGACAGTAGTCCTGAGATGTAATCAAAGTAACGCTTAGTTTCTATGGAGACAATAGTAAATGGACAGTATTATCCAGGGGTCCACGAGGGGCTGCTTACCAGGTGATTGTGTGACGGCAGGTTGCCATAGCTTCCAGGCTGTGATTGGTGGGATATGGCTACACCCAGTGAGCCTTCATAAGCTTGTTGGTTCAATGCGTTTGCAGCTTTCCAGATGTCTGGTGAATTGCTTGTCCCCTCTAAATTGAGAGAAGACATTAGACAGAAAGACATTATAGCCATTGCTTCTTCCTATTATGTTTATAGATGTTTATTACTTTTGAATGGGATAGCGTGTGTGTGTTTTGTTCAGTTATGCATACATATTCAAACTAAAACAGTGCTGCCATTTAAGTAAGCAAAAAAATATCTCAAACGCAAAATAGGTATCATGAATGAATAAACTACATATCGAAATACCCTGCTCTCAAGGGATTTACAAGATACTAATGAAATCATGTAGTAATAATAATAGATTTACACATGATACTGTTCAGCAAAAATTAAGAGATGAAGGATACTGGAATAGCATACTGCAATAGGATACTGGAATAGCATACTGGAATAGCATACTGGATTCGTGTGGGATAATGACACACTGGAGCAGTGACACTCACCAAAGAATGTGCTTGCAAAAACATTGCTTGGTGCTTTGCTGGATGGATGTGATATCGGGTTTTGGTTTATGTCATCGTTATTAGGATATTGTCCATAGACCTAGAACAAACAGATAATTCAATGCACAAACTGACAATAAAATGATGACTCAGACCTGAAACAACGGGATTATAAAAACAAAGCAGAAAGATGATGCACACTTAAAGCTATTGCAGTAATCCATAATCTGCAGATCCATGCACCTCCTCATCCGGATTTAGGAAGCATTCAGGAGGAGAAATCCTCCTACGGTTGGGCTGGGCTCGGATAACTGGGTGGAATTTTATTCCCAAATGCAACTGATTTACAGTCCTACTTGTGCTTAAAACCTACTAGGCTATATAATGTATCCCTCCCAACCATTCTGCTCATGGGTCATACAATCAAAATCAAATGTGACAAACCTCAATGAATTAATAGAAGATCAAAGAAAATACACTCGCTAGAGGCTAATGTTTCTTTTTATTTTTTCATTTAAAAAAATAAGAGACCAAAAAGCAGAGTAGTGTAGGCCTGCATACTGTGCATGCACACCAAACACATGCTCACATGCTCACTCACACACATACACACCAAGAGGTCTGGCCTGCACCTGCACCTCCCTGCATCTCTTTGATGTGCCCCAGGAAATGAAAATAAACCTCCCTGTGCAACATCAATGGGGTGTCAGTTACCCGGACGACAAGTTCTGTAAAGCAGGCTATTAAAGGCTCTCTTGAGTATGCTCATGCAAACACACACACACACACACGAACGAACAAATACATGCACCTCACACAGACAACCACACACACACACCTCACACAGACAACCACACACACACACACACACACACACGCACACACACACACATGCACCTCACAGACAACCACACACACACAAACACACACACAAACACACACCTCACACAGACAACCACCCACACACACACACGCACCTCACACAGACAACCACACACACACACACACACACACACACACACACATGCACCTCACACAAACAGCCACACAAACACATACACACCACACACACACACACACATGCACCTCACACACAGACAACCACACACCTACACACATAACCACACACACACACACACACACACCTACACGAACACACACACACACACACACGACCCTGGCTGGCAAGTGTCCCATGGTGATTGCGGGCTAGGCCAAATAGAGGAACCCCCGTCGACATGGGGCGCGTCTGAGCCGCCATGGGCAGCATATGGCGGGGGATAAAGCCAATTGTACTCCTTACCATCAGCATATAGCAGGCGACCCGTTAATAATGGTCACACCCCCGCCCCAGCACGCCCTCTCTGCCCCCACTCCACCCCCCACACACAGGCAAGGGGACGTAACCATGGTGTCCTCTTTTACCGCGGCATTGATTTAGAAACCATCAATCACCACATCACAAATGAAACGAGACCTTTCTAGCAATAAAGACCAGGACAGAGAGTTTCATCACACATTTATGCAATATGTTTTAGATTCTTTTTTTTTTTTTACCAAACTACATCTTAATAAAATACAACATTTTACATTTAAATAACATTTCAATCCCTTAAGAAGGGCATACCACTTGGCCACTGTGATCATATACTGCATTATCGTGCCAGATGAGTGCAAAATAGGCTTGCTATTCAAGTCCTACGCTGTGGTTCCACCAGGGCCAACTCTAGCCACATGCAAACACTTTTGTGCCTCTGTGATGCATGATGTCTGGATATGGTTAGTCTCACAGAGATCAAAGTAGCCTTTGATAATAACTGCAGTGGCGTAGGGACCGCTCCGGCATAGCAGAGTTAAATCCAATAGAGAAAGCCGCGATCTGCTTCATGTCAAGATGTTTCCTTCTGGCAGACTGACTACAGAGTGCTGCTGGCTATAAGAAAGTAGCCTATAGCAATGGTCAATTTCACCAAGAGTTCGCTACATCGTGTAGCCTACGTGTACGTGATACATGTCTGCTATTGAATGGGAGTTGAATTTGGTATTGCAGCATCAACTTTGCACTTAGCAATTACAGCAAATAAAGACCATTAGTAATTCTCTGTCACACTTTGCATAAGCACGCGCGCGCGCACACACACACACACACACTCTCTCTCTCTCTCCCCCCTCTCCCTCCTTCCCTCTGTCTGAGTCTCTCCAGGCATATGCAAAAAAATGCATGTCTAAAGGTGAACTGGGTAAAAGTATAAAAATTGCCTTTTTTATGATCTTTATGATGTTTATAATCTGTCAGAAAAAAATCAGCCTACTAAACCCACTTTACACAGATGAAGATAATATGGATGACGTGTGCAAATAATAATCCACAACATACAGACACAGTAGAGAAGAATGAAAAGCAAGCCATGTATGACATTTCAGTAAGTACCTTGAGAAAGGATCAAAATTACTCACTGGTTTCATGTTGTAGCAATACATCGAGGAGTTGTTGCCTGTCCCAGAGACAGGATGAGCGCAGTACATAACTCTGGTCTGCTAAGTGTATGAGTCCAGATTCAGTCAATGAAGTCCACACACAGTTCTTCGCTCGCTGTCTCTCATGTGCACATAAGTCCACATGTACTTTTTTCAGTTCCAGTGCGGCCGCCCGCAGACAACTTATGCAAATGAGGGGCATACCATTCTGGGCAATACAGAGGGGTGTCAAAGCGTTATAAAAATTAGTAGCATACAAGCTACCAAGCATAAAAACATACAGGGATTCAGTCACAACTCTTTATCTTTATTTAAATATTGTTTGTGTCAAGACTCCAGAGTTTTTAGAGTAACATATTTACATGTTATCACCAAGTATTGACGTCATTCACATGGGAATTCCCATATGATCAACAATGTATTGCAGTATTTGATAAATATTGGTTATAATATACATAATATATAAATAATACATAATTTTGAATGTATCTTGGTATGTATATATCATGTATATCTTTATTTATATGTATTGATTTGAATATATCTGTATTCATTTGATTTAGCTTCATTATCAAGGTATTCCACTAATAAAATAATTAAAACAAACAAAACAAAATATACAGTATCTTTACATACGATACATTATAACAAAACAATTTAGCTATTTGGTCATTAAAGTAGGCCACATTGGCATTTTCTGTATATTTTTATACAGCTGATGTTTATTGTGTATCATGTGAACTTTATACATTATATATTATATTATATATATTATATTATATATTATATCTGACTGTTTGTAATGTTTGTTGTTTCAATTAGAAAATAACAATAATATATCTTTGACAAGCCCATTTGCAACTAATATTAAATAGATGTGAGATATCATGCCTTTTCATTTTTGTCATTTTGAGTCCTAAAATCACAGGATGGAATCATGAACTCACTTTCTTTCTAAAGACAGGTAGGCCTATTACTGAACTTATGACACCATAAATCTTCTGTTAGACAGGTAGAGGTTTCCAGTAAACAGAAGATACCTACTACATCCCTGGTCTGACCTACATTTACAAATAGAACTTGGTCTTAGACTGTAGGCATGTGTGGCTTGGTTCCACAGTGACTAATAATGCTATTTACAATGCAGTGAGCTTCGGTCTGTATTGAGTTACAGCAGATCCATTAGTTCTGTTGGTGTCACTTGGTGTGAGCTAATCCACTGTCTACTGCCCTGGTCAGGAAGTCTGACAAGAAGCTGATGAAAACAAAACTGATGCTCAAAGTTTTCCTTATCTTGGGTGACTTGCCATTTTGTCTAGACATACCTCACATAAGTCCAATCAAATCATTCCCATAAGAGAGGCAGGAAGTCTGTATCCTAAAATAATTGTCAAATCCTAATGGATTGCTTACAATCAAGCCATACTGTATAATGTAACCTCATTTGAGTGTTATATGCATATGGACAATACATTATTCAATTTAGGTAGATAGAACTGTGTTTCGCCAGATTGCAAATGCTGTCTATTCCCAATTAAATGTATTAACAATTTAATTTTTTAAAACAAATTATTTTAATCAATCATTGACTTCTTAAAGTAGGCTCTATGCACACACATGGTAATTGGGTTAAGAGGTCAGACAACTGTGTTAATGGAATACAGGGGACATACAGTATTATTATGGGAAATATGCAGTTTAATTAATTAATTCAAAATGTTGATTTCCTTACTACAATAGCAACAGTTGAATCCTCTTACCCCTGACGTTATCTGTAGCCTATAGTATCAAGCCAAAGTGCATACAGTACACCATTTACTAACCCCCCCCCCCCCCCCTCCCACCCACCACCGACACACACACATACACACACACACATTCCCCTAACTGTGAACTTTGCATCAATCTTGGTTAATTGCGGTCTTGTCAGAGGGAATGATTATTTAAACAGGTAATGCAAATGTTAATGAGTTTATATTTGCATATCTATATTTTTGTCCTTTGTTGAAATGTCATTGAGTATGACACTCTACAATGAAGAATGTCACTGCTGATAACCCCTTGATATGTTGGCCAATAAGAGGCCAGAAAAGAGCAAAGAAGGAATGACAATTTAAAAAACAAGGAATCTTCTGAAATACATTCAGTTACAATTAATAAATGCACCTGCACACAAAATGCACGTAACCATAATCAGGTAATTAGTAATCAAGTCACAATTTGGTTTTTAACTATTAGTTAAAATAACATTGAATGATATGCTTCAAAAGAAAGGAATAATTGTGAATGTTTTTTTTAAATAATTTTTTAACGGATTCCTATGAATAATGGAACCAACAAAAATAAAAGTATTGTAAAATAAAGTCTTTTTAATTCAATTTAATAAGTACAATGCACATGCCTTGAAAATATGTTGCTGTGCATTCTATGCCTGCAAAACACATTTTCAAGCGTTGTTGACATATTGCTCATTTTCATGCGCCTGATTTGACATGGCTTAAATAACTATCTTCCTCCTAGTGATTGGCATTCACACAAGAAAGGGGTGAGCAGGACTGGGGAGCAGATGGTGACATTCCACATGACCAAACTGATCAATCAGCATGCTGAGACCCAGGTGCAGCACAGGCGGGCAGCTCCACACCATCTATTTCACCATCTACAGGGCACAAGCACATGGGCACTGATCGTGGCACCCTGAAGGTCCGCATGCTCCTGCTCTCCCGCCGTGCCAAGGTTGATGACATCAGAGTTTCCCATCCGCTGTTCCACAGGATACCAGGGAAGAAAAACACACACACACAACAATGTAGAAAAACAGTCACTACCACCAGCCGGACAGGAATTTGCTGTGGAAGTGACGTCAAAACCAGGGACTCCCACACGCTTACATAGCATAAGCAAACTGTAAGTAAGAAGATGTATTTGCACTTATAATGGCAATTACTGACTTTTAGTTTTTTATATTGATGTTTTAATTGTTAAGAGGTAAAATTATGGGTTATGGGTTTTCCAGTATTTTTCCTTAAAATTAAAAATATAATTTAAACATGTACAAATCTACAAATTTAAAGAATTGTAGGCTACATTATGAAAAATGTCTTATATTCTAGCAAACATAAAAACATACATACATACATACAGTAGAAATGAATAATTTCTTAATTTTAGATTAGCCAGCAATTAGTTGTCTGATAGAGTAGGGTTACAATTTCCTTTTGATCATTCTAATGTGAATAAAAACCTAATATCACAGCATCTTAACAAAAACCTGTATGCCATGTTTCACCAATTATTAGCATTACTTTTATAATAGTGTGACTTTTGTGACAGTACACAAACAGCAAGGTCTACTAAAGATAAATTGTGGTTTGATCCTGCCTATACCTATAGCAAGGTGCTAGCTTAGGGCTATAAGTCACTGAGCACAGCAGGAAGATCTTGGAGTCTGGCTTGAGTGCCAGAAGACGTGGGGGATGTAGCCTCCTCTAAGAGGATTTGGATACGATATGCTGCAGCAAACACGTGCAAGCTATCCTGACTGACCTTTGCACTACTGTGGCCTCAACGTCCCACATTTACCACCTTTTCAAAGAGGGGTAACAGGGGTCATTTTAGAATCTAGAACCTAAGTACATTAGCAGTCCCATAATCATCATGTGATAACATATCACATTACTTATTCAAACAATCATCTTAAAAGGTTAATGATTCTCATCCTATTCTTTTTGACATCTGCTAAATGTATAATATAAATGTAAAACAACATTCAGATATTCTAATAGGCCTATATTTTGCACAATTATATATCAGTTAGCTAGCATTCCCCTCAAGGTGAGATGAGATGACCAGAGAGAAAGGCAACAAGTTGTTGGTGTTATGGGGAGTGTTGATGGGGTTTTTTGTAGAATAAACAAGGACAAAGACTGCTGTGATGAGACCTTCTATACAACCCCAATGAGAAGTGACAGGAGATTGACAGTAAAATAAATCAAAGCAGAATAGCTGGGAACAGAAGGTCAAAAATAGAGCGAGAAAGCAATGACTTGCAAGGAAACTGCATTTTCTTGAGATTTAGAGGAACTGTCAGAATTCCACACCTCTTGTGCTGTTAACAAGTCAGCACATAATAAGATTTGATAGATCCATGTATAGGTTATTGAAAAGCAATGCTACTGTAAGTAAATGGCTATTAATGGTAAATATACTATATGAAGAAATGTGCTTATAAATACTAATACATTAGGCTTTGCATCCCCATATTATATTTCACTTAAAAAAATAGCTGCACACAGTTTGTATGCTGCTGCACCTTCATGACATTTCAACTGTTGAAACATGTATAGAATACTTGTTGCAAACATAGGTTCAAAGTGAAGTAGGCTATAACGACTCAGTTATTACAAAAGTTAGGTCTACTTAAGGATATTAACATCAGCTCTTACCTTTTTTATGAATTTGGAATGTTTATTCTTTGAAATTCCAGAAGATTTTTGATCTCAATAGAAATGCATAACTCAGTTGAAGCCTATATCTTTCTCAGTGTGGCTATAATAACCTTTTCTGTGGACCATTATTTAACACCAATAGGTCAGAAAACTGTTATTAGCCAATCTAAGGTTCTAACGTTAGCCTATATGGGCTCCCTTTGGCTTAGAAATATGAATTACAATATTACTAGCAATTCAAATAATATATTTTTATAAAACATCTTGTTATAATATTAGAACACAAAACCATGAAAATACGTTTATTTAAGAATTTTTTAGATTATAAAAAAAATAATAATAAAAAGATAACGTAAAAATATTAATTAGGCTATTAAATCAAGCAGCCTAAAACACATTTAAATATACTATTTGAATGGATTTGAAGGGGTTATCAAGTAGCAAAATGTAGGCCTAACCCTGTCTGTCATGACATCTCAGCCATTAACATGAAGATACATTCTTCTACCTGTAGATGTCAGTATTACAAAGAGAATTGGGACATGTAGGTTCTTGTTGTTTTGACCTATAGTGTCTTGATTCATCTATGTACTAACAATATATGACGTAGCCTTTTTTATGAACAATTGTTATTAATTGCATTATTTACAATTGACGCGTTCAATTAATAGCCTATTTTAAGCTATTCGCATAGATTGAGGCAAAGGTGTGGCTATAGTCTATTTGAAGGGAATTAACATATAAACATTTACACTAGAACTGGCAAATATCATGACGTTGTATTTTTTAAAGTGCATAATAATTGTGTTATTACACTGCTGTTTACTCGTCGTTGTCACTGTTTATCTGATCAAGTGGTTTACTGCGCCTGCGCCCCTACTGCCTGGCAGCAGCAGCACCGTCCATAGCTGCTGCAGGCGTGCTATTTGCGGCAGTGGAGTCGTCTGCGAAATGTCTTTTGTATGTCCGAGTGTTTTTTCTTTTATTTTTTTATGTTCTGAGGGTCAAATCATTGTCTTGGTAGCCATGCTTTATTTCCGATTCAGCAGGTTGACCTAGCTGAGGGGATATTCAGTCGCTGACAAACGGTGGGTCCGGTGTAATGCACAGCCGGGAAGCGCTCTCTCGAGGATGAGGCCTACTTGTTAAAGCTCCCCCACCACCCCTCCAGAACCGTCGTGATGGCTGATGATCAACAACAACCTGGTCAGAAGCCTACCTCGGGATTAGGCTCTCTTCCAACGCTAGTGCCAGGACTTCAGGGGCCTGAGGCAAATGCATTACAGTTCAAAATAAAGAATTCAATTTGGTAAGATGGAATATCAATCAGCAACTAACACACACTGTCCTTTACTAGCCGTAGCTTATAATTAGCGTAACATTGAAGTGGCCCAGAAGGCTGCGCTGCACAAAGATGAAAAATAACTGGATAGATTATTTGATAGCGTTGCATTATCTTGTACAGTGAACCGTCAGATATTGGTATTTTACAGTAATGATAGGTTGTTAGTGTGTGGAAGACGTTTATGTCGGGGTGCATAGTGCATACAGTACTAGCCATAATCGTTAGCAACGAACCATAGGAGGCCATGTAATGGATGACACCAAATTACAAGAGTGATGCTGATGTTCAGTGTCGTGCATGACAGGTGTCAAACTAGTCACCGTATCAAAGACAGTAAATCGCAGCTATTACTGCTAGTTCATTGTTAGCATCTGGAGATTGATGTACCGTACAGTCATCCAGAGAACCTAGGCTACCCACACCTCATTTTAATAAAAAAAAATATATGCATTAATTTAACACAGATAATAATACCATTTCACGATTCTGTTGCAACCTATGATACCCTTGGTTGAAAAAAAAAATATTATGAATGGTTTTAATGTGTTTCCATGTCTAATTCATTGTAGCAAATCTGTACAATCAAAAGTGGACAACATATTGGTGAGTACATAACATACAATACTGTAAGGTATAGGCGTACCTCATACATCCTGTGGAGATGATTTACATACATATTTGTCAAAGATATTTGACAATTCTTAAGATTTTTTTCTAATTCTGTCTGATGGAAATATTATTTAGCATAGTAGTGAAACACATCATAATACACAGTACTTTGATACAGTGACATTAAGATGTATACAGTATAATAACATTTGAATTATAACAGAAAAAAGCATATTGATCCATCTCTAAATATACACTGTTTTTAATGAGCTTTGTATGGATGAGAATTTAATTTAAAACATTAATTTTAAAATGTAATCTATTTTATTGTAGATTATATACTTAATTCATGATTAAATATAAATACCACCACAGTAGTGGCACAGGCCATGTATTTGCCATACATTATTTGACACCAATATATAGACTGGGATAATTAACTAACCTGTTCACTACTGGCATTTATTGTTTCTAAACTATAACATATAAAAAACACCTTTATATGAAGGTGATGACTTCATTTAATTGCACAGCCGTCCCAACAACAAGACAGATATCATTTATAGCAAGTGAACAATGTGAAAAATAAGTACCATATTCTGTATACTTTATGTCTTTTATCTGTTGTTGGGTTTCTGCTGCTGTAACAACTGAATTTCACCTCAGGATCAATACATTGTTGAAAATGTGACATGATGAATATTTATTTTTATTTAACTATGTAAATAATGTATACCTGTATATGTACAGTACCTGTTTTATAACTCTATAATAACATTTACTTACATAAATATATAAATATCTGTATTGTTAAGTTTAAGTCTATCTTTACTCATTAAGAAATAATGTAATGACATTGAGAATGAACATCAATGTATAATGAAAATAAAAATAAAGATAAAGAAAGATAAAGATAATAATAATAAAATTAATAATAATTATAATAATGTTCTCATTCTTTGTCGAATATTCACAGCAAGATGTTGAGAAGTTTACAGACATCGAAAAACTCTACCTCTACCTTAAGTTGCCTTCTGGTCCCAGCAATGGCAATGATAAAAGGTATTGTTTTCAGTCATGCATTTTTATAACCTCATATTATTTGGTGTTGTTTTTTAAAATACATAATATGGTGTCATTCACAACGTTTTGCACCACATTTATATTTGCAGTACATCATTGTCCTGTTTATTTTTATTATAAATTATCCCTAGTGAAAGGATAACTCTGGCCAATTTTGACATGGACCTCATTTTCACTGACACTGTAATGTAATGATATACTGTGTTTATACCATACATGACACATGCTTGTGTAACAAGAAACAAGGACGTGGATCACTGGTGAATTTTGCATTACAACCAAGAACATATGCCACATCTTGGGATATTTTATAAATGCATCAGTTTGCAGACACAAGCATTGCAAAATGTAGTTTCAAAATGACATGTTTTGCGTGATTTAGATAGTGTGCCTATGAAGCCTCAAAGAATAAGTGCCAGAAGACTGAATTAAATATGTTAGTCAGAAATGATCACTACAGTTAGAAACGATAAGACATAAATGTAATTCAGCCAGAGTTATGCTTTTTTGCTTATATGTATGTGTAGTATGTAGTATATATATAGTAGTTTCTTTGCTCTACCCAGCTGTCTGTGTTTTTCATTTGTTTCCCCGTATCTATCCATCTCCTCATCCTCCCAATACTGCACATTAGGACTGAGAATCAGAGGGGGTCCTCCACTCCTGGATTATGGTACTAAAGTTTCTCTATTAAAGGACAAGAAAAGCATGCATATCAATCAAACTTTTCCTCATTAATTTGTTTTTATTACAATTCACGCATCATTCCAGTGATCAGAGTTCCATGTCGTCAAGTCGAACACAACAAATGCATGCGTTCAACTGGATACGGAATCACCTAGAGGAACACCCAGAGACTTCTCTCCCAAAGCAAGAGGTGTATGATGAATACAAGTGAGTGAAACTTAATGATAGTCTTTTATGGCATGGAGAGGTAAATGATTACCAGAAGCTACAAATGGAGGAATTGGTATAATATGCAAAAGAAAATCACTCAAATCTAAATATACTAAATGTATGTGATGGTCGCTACAATAAAACATGTGTGATGTTATTTCAGGAGCTATTGTGACAATCTTGGCTACAACCCACTGAGTGCTGCAGACTTTGGGAAGATTATGAAGAACGTTTTTCCCAACATGAAGGCACGTCGACTGGGCATGAGGGGCAAATCCAAATATCCTTTCATCATGTAAATCTATGTGAGCTATGAGCAATGTTGCGTTTATCTTTGTCTTTAATCATTTGTTAATGCTTACTTATAACACAGTATAAATGCTCCCCTTATCCTCTTTGCATGTGTAGCTTCAGTTACACTTGTGCCTTTATTTATCACAATAAGATTAAGAAGAAAGATTAAGACGTAATTTCTATAGAGTTTTACAACACAAATTATTAACACTATAAATAACAATCAATTAATATTTCCTAAATGTAGTGATGAAGTTACCAGACATATATTTTAAATCATATATTCACATCTTTAATATCAGTCTATTTTGCCTATTTGCATATGACAAATCCAGTTTTTATTCACATGTCCTGTATATCATTATACTACAAATGTGCTAACAGATGAATTGAGAACAGAGACCAAATGAGACATAGAACAAGATCCTGGCTGGACGTAGTATACCGGTAGTAAACACTGTGAGGTGTTAATTCCTTAACTCATTCTCACATACTGTTATAGCGGGTTAAGGAAGAAAGCATTTGTCCACATGCCGTCTTTGCCCAATCTAGATCTGCAGAAATCTGGAGATGGGGTGAGTTTCTTCTATGAAATATATTTCCCACATGAATTAGATGTTAACCGTTTCATAAACAGCTCACCTGGCCGCTCCTTATTTCTGTGTGACCTCAGTGTGAGTTGATGGAGTCCTCGGGCCAGTCACCCAGTGCCGAGGATGAGATGCGATCTGCGGCGTGTGGCCTGGTGTGTGAGTGGGCCCAAAAGGTTCTGAGTCGTCAGTTTGACAATGTGGAGGACCTCGCCCGCTTCCTGCTCAACAGCCACTACATTGGCACCAAGTCAATGGCAGCCCTTACTGTTATGACTGGAACACCCACAGGTACATCTGGGCTAACCATGTAAAACAAAAACGTTGCTGGAACTATTTTGTCATTTTATTTACTTCCTCATAGGACCAAGGCTGTCTTTGTTGAAAAATGTCCTGTGTGCAAAAATGATATAAATGCAAATGAAGAATTAAGAGATTATTTGGTTTTATATTTATATTTTGTATTTGGAAGTTTATACAGTTTTGTGGGGATGTGTGTGACTTGAGATTTGGTCCAAGTAGAAGCAGAGATGTTATGTGAGTAGTGAATAAACAAAAGCAAACACTACTCCCCATTCTGCCACCAGGAATGAAAACACCAACCCCGGCCTCTGCGTTTGTGCCTACGGCTGAGGCCAACTCCTTCCAGCCCCAGGTGAAGACCCTGCCCTCGCCCTCTGTTGACGCAAAGCAGCAACTGCAGCGAAAGATCCAGAAGAAACAACAGGAGCAGAAGCTCCACTCCCCCTTGCCCATGGACACCCAGGTTAAGAGGACGGAGGTCAGCACCCCTGGTCCCACCATCTCCTGTGGCAGCCCTGCTCTGCTCTCCCCACAACCCACAATAGGGATTGTAGTAGCAGCTGTCCCCAGCCCCATCACGGTAAGAGAACCAAGCAAACAAGCGCTTTCTTTCTGTCTAGTATTTGGACATTGCTGTTGAAGTGTAACTTCACCCCCAGCTGAGCCTGACTCCACCCATGTCACAACTGACCGATCCCAAGCACCGCCCATTTTTACCTGTCCTCCAATAACAGCATTTTTTTAATCCGACATAAAACTCCTTCACCTGTCTTTTTTCTTGTCATAGCCTACTACGCTGTTTTGTCCAACCTAGTTACAGTAACTAGGTTGGACAAGGGGCAGGGCTTTGGATTGGCCAATTGTGAAAAATGCTAAAAGGCAGGCAAGAGAGGGGACCCCTATTAACACTAACGTTAACGTTTACCTTTCATGACGTACCAAGTGTTCCAGTCATATAATTGTCAGTCAACAAGGGCCTTGGATGATTTTAAACAGAGATGTTAAGACCTTTTCCAACCCATAGAAATTTGAATTGTATCAATATTACAGTAACACCAGTGTCTCATCACAGTAGTTTGCTGTGATGAGACACATCACATTGTAGGTGGCAGGGTACAGTTACTCCTTAACTAGTCTCTCAGTAAAGTGAGACACAACGCTGGCTAACTGCATCAGTACCCGCCTACTTGACAACCGAGGTGCTTTGATTGACATGCACACAACCAACTGTCTATGAGGGTCAAAGTCGGACATTAAACTTACAATGAGATATTTGTTGGACAACAGGTCTTACAAATATGTAAAGTTTGTAGGCTTGGGTTACTGATTAAAATAAATGTTTAATTTAAAATGAGTAAATCAAGCAGTGCATTATCGTTGCACCAGAAATTACATTCTTGTGAGTGACAAAGGTAACAGCCAATAGAAAATCAACAGTATAACTTCCTTAATGTCAGGGAGTCCCGTGTCGAGCTTACAGGGAATATATGTGTCCGACACAGAGTTGTTTGCGTGACGTAGCGCTAATGGACGGAAGAGGCTGAGACTTCTCCTTGACCGACCTGTGCTTCTGCATCATTCTGTGTTGTTATTAGGTACAGAGAAGCAGGCAGCTGATGACCTCCCCCAGCCCGGTAGGGGCAGCAGAGGGCAAAGTGTTGCCAGTAAACTTCCAGGTGGTCACACAGACTTTGAAGCAGGGCCCCAAGACACCCCAGAACATCTCCGCCAGTCCGGTGGGTGACCGCCTGGCCCGGCACCGCTACGCTCAGATCCTGCCCAAGCCGTCTGCCACCAGCGCCATAACCCTGCGCTCGCCCCCGACCCTCCTCATCACCAACAGCCCCATCAAGACGGTGATGCCCACGCCGCACGTCAGCTCCGTCAACGTGGTGAAGATGACGGCCATATCCCTGGCCCCCAGCAGCAGCACTAGCAACAGCAGCATGAGCACCACAGCCTTGCGGCCGGCGTCCACGGGCGCCGCGTTCACCCCCGTGGCCGAGGAGTGCCAGCAGTTCCACGGCGGCGCCTTAGCTGCTCCCCAGGTGGCCTCCGTCAGACCCTGTGCCCAGGTCTCCGCCGTCCTCTCCACCGACGGCAGGATGCAGGCGCCCGAGGCCGCCGCTGACGGCGCGGAGCGGCAGCGGGAGGAGAGAGTGGCCAAGTTCAGGGCGGCCAGCGAGCCCAGCTTCCTCATCAAGTGTTCCCCGGGACCAGAGCGAGTGTCCAGGACGAACAGTGACTCCACCTTCCCGCCCACCTCCATAGCTGTATCTGGGACTCAGGAGAGCAATAACAGCAACTGTCACAGCGACAGCACTTTGTACCTGACTGTTGATAATCACAACGTTAATAGCAGCATGTCATTTAATGGCTCCCTGGCTGTTACCCCCTCGCCTAAGGACCCCTGCCTGGACTCCAAGAGCCCCAGGAAGCGCACAGGCCCCGGCGTGGACGCCAACGTGATTCCCGTCAAGCGGGTGTTCATCTCCCAGCAGCCGCTGACCGTCATCGACAATCCCAAACCCGGGGCGAGCGCTGCGGTGAAGCGGATTGCCCGGCCGGGCACCCCCGCCCGACCGGAGAGCGCCCCCTGCAAAGTGACTGTGAAACACGGCGCCGTGCCCACGCAGATCATCGCACTGTCGGACTCGCCCATCATACGCAACGCCGCGGAGCCCCAGCGGGCCTCGCAGGCCAAACGCGAGGACCCCTCCGTCGCCGCGGACACCAGCACCGGCGCGCCCGGAAACGGCGGCCCCGATCGGACGCTGCTCCGGCACCAGGTCGTCCCGGCCAACTCAGGAGCACACGAGGCCTCCGCCATCGCCGACCTAAAGAGCACAATGTGGGAGGAGGGCCACCTGGACGAGCTGCGCAAGCAGGCCTTCGCCCAGCAGATACCAGCAGAGCTCAAGCAGCCGTCGGCGGATCAGCTGGCCATGATCACCCAGAGCTCGGAGGGAGCGGGCCAGCTCGCCCTCACGCAGGAGATGGTGGACTTTGCCGCCGGCGCCCCGTCCAACATGGACTACTTCACGTTCAACGACGACGACATGACCCAGGACAGCATCGTGGAGGAGCTGGTGCAGATGGAGGAGCAGATGAAGCTCAAGGGCCTCCAGCCGCTGTTCAGCAGCTGCGTGGACATGGCCCTGCCCGGCCAGCCCGCGGGCAACCAGGGCTCCGTGCTGAACGCCCACCAGGCCGCCACTAGCTTCTACCACTCCGCCCACAGCAGCACCACCCCGGTCCACACCCCCACCCCGACGCCCACGCCCACCCCGACGCCCACCCCCACCTCTGAGATGACACTGGGCCACGGCATGGCCAGAGAGAGCCCCTGCTCGCGCATGGCTCCCGTCACCCCGGTGGAGGGACCCCTGGGCCGCCACACGCCCATCAGCACCCCTCTGTCCAACTGTAGCAGCAGCGTGCCCCCCAGCCCGGTAGAGTGCAGGAACCCCTTCGCCTTCACGCCCATTAACTCCAGCATGACGGGTTACCACGACAACGCCAGCATAGTGTCCAGCAGCCCCGTGAAGCCCATGCAGCGGCCCATGGCCACGCACCCGGACAAGGCCAAGCTGGAGTGGATCAACAACCGCTACAACAGCGGCGGCGGCGGTGGCGGTAGCAGCAACGCGGGCCCCATGTCCAATCACAGCATCGGTATCCTGCCCAGCTACCAGGACTTAGTGGACGACCAGTTCCGCAAGCCGCACGCCTTCGCCATACCGGGGAACACTCCATTCCAGGCGCAGTCCAGGCCGGACGGCCACTTTGGGCGGCTGACGCCCGTCTCCCCAGTGCAGCAGGGGGCCGCCGCCCCAGCCAAGCAGGAGAGCTTTGCCGTGCCCGCCCCACTGAACGGAAAGGCGCCCGGCTCTGGCACATTCCGCTGCCGGAGCGTGAGCCCGGCCGTGCGCCAGAGGAACTTCAGCGGCAACACGGGTCCCGCCCCCGGCACCCCCAGCACCCCCGGCACCCCCAACCCAGCCTGCACCTCCACCCCGGCCTCCACCACTGCCACCACCCGAGCCGTGGTCTCCCCCTTCGACTCCCCCATCACCTCGGAGGTGCTCAGCATCCTGTCCAGCAGCCAGGCGGCCGGCTCCGCGCGCGGCATGGCCCAGCGGAGCCAGTCGGTGCCTCTCAACGTGATGATGCAGAGCGAGATGCTGCCGCCGGCGGCACAGGGCCAGAGCAACGCCACCAAGATCACCAGCGTGCTGCTGAGCAAGATGGACTCGGACGGGGACGACTCTGTGCGGGGCCTGGGCATGAACAACCTCCCCTCCAACTACACGGCCCGCATGAACCTCACCCAGATCCTGGAGACCACGCCTAGCTTCGCCGCCGGCGCCGCCAGCGCCCATCACTCCTCCTCCCTGCCGCTCAGCTCCAGCCCTGCCGCCTTCGACATGCGCCAGCACGGCTACCTCACCGGCGCCGCCGGGGAAGACGGGAGCTTCTCCTCGGTGGGCGGAGACGGCCAAGCACAAGCGAGCCACCGGGTGCCAGAGGAGCTCCAGGAGGACCCCGGGCAGACCCAGCCACAGCAGCAGCAGCAGCTCCTGCTACAGAGCACACAGCAGCAGCAGGAGGTGGAGGAGGAGGAGCAACAGCAGCTGGATTTCAACAACACTGTCAAGGATCTGCTGGGGGAGGACGGCCTCAACCCCAGCTCTCAGCTGGTGGGCCAGGTGGCCTCGGAGCTGAGCGCCGCGGCCTCGGACTTCTCCAGCGACATGAGGCTGACCTCAGATCTGTCCAGTAGCATCACTGACCTTAACACGTTGGACGCCAATCTGCTGTTTGACCCCACGCAGCAGCAGGAACAGTATGAAGACTCGACACTGGAGGAGCTGAAGAACGACCCGCTTTTTCAGCAGATATGCAGTGATACTGTGAACTCTGGTTTTGACTGGCTGGAAAGCAAAGACCAGCCGACTACGGTGGAGATGTTGGGCTAACGTTAACTTTTACTCTTCGTGGTTTCTGTTCCTTGTTGTTTGTTTGATGTGCAGTTGTATATCTGTTTTTATACTATAGTTTCATGGGATTTGTCTGGACTTTGCCATTTGTCCTGTTTAAAGTGCCAGGCTTACCAGAAAATCTCTCCTGCTGATGTTTTTAGCCACAGTATTTCTCCTCTTTATGGTTTAGCACCCGTAATTACATCACGCTACCACTTCTTACTCATCTGAAATCAGAAGCATTTGTATTTCCAAACGAAATCAGAAGCGTTTGTATTTCCAAACGTGCAGGTCTGGTGGTAATTGCTGAAATAAGATTTCTAGAAAACTAACACAAAACAACTTAATTTTCCATGATACAGCCGAAGAATAATGCAATATTTGTATTCAACTAACACCTATTGTAAGTGAGATGAGTGAGAAATTTGGCACAAAAGACTTCAACATTATGTATGCGTTTGTATAATGTTTTCAAGTCTGCAGTTCAAGTTTAACCAAAAGGAAAGACAATATTGGGATTGTAATATATGCACATGAAAACCATAGAACATTTTCCTGCCATATCTGAATATTGAAAATGGTGGCAACTGATGCTGCCAGGTGCTGAATTTACGACATGATCTTTATACTTTATCATATACCAAATCAGCAAAATACTAACTTCATGTCTGAGCATTGTCCCAAGAGTGAATTTTCATAAAGCCTATACTACTTGTACTGTTTAATATCTTATAAAGGGAGTAGATGAATCTGTAGGGAGAAGATGGATATTCAGGCCACTTTGTGGACTATACATTGAAAGGAATCAACAACTGACTGCCTTATTCCTGAAGTCCAAGGCCTTACGCCATCTTTAGAAAGACTGTATATAGTATAATCTTAAAATATCTTCAGAACCATCCAGAGTTTCATCATATCAAGGCAGCTGTAACTCTGATAATGTTTTCAGTACTTTTTTAATTTTCTGCAGTGTTATAGTGCATACTGTATAGCCTAGATATTACTGTGTGTGCCCTTAGCAGTAATATTTTGAGAATCATTTGATTATTGAGATATCATTTGACACATGGCAGTCCCACTTTAAGTATGATGTTTTGGCACTGTGTACGCGCAGGTTTGATAAGAATATCAATGGTATGGAGATGGATCAGTTACGTTGATGGCTAGGGGCTGAAATGTATGAATTCCCCCCCAATTTTGATGTCATCCTGAGATCTAGAAGAATTGTTGTTATTATGTTTCTGGAGATCCAGCCTTATTTCCATACCAAAGATGATCTGTTAAATAACATAAGAGATTATTTCTCATACATACATACATACATACATACATACACTCCTAGTTACCATTAAGTACGACGGGAACCGGCAGCCTCTGAGATATTGAAGTGTTTTATTGCATTAGAGGAAAAAGAATACTTTGCAAAAATCCATGTACAGTATGTAAATTTGTGAAACGGTCACTGTCCTATGATTTATAGGTAACTATGGACCTGAAAGCATGTTGAAACCATCACTGCTAGCCAGTTAGGCTATGTGGTATAGTAGGATGCTTGCTTTTTTTGGCTATTGTCAATGTTGTATAAGTCATGTTAAAGCTCCATCTGTAAATAGGATAGATACATAGAAATGTGATGTATCAAGACACTATATTATGGCCATTATTCTAGCTAAGTCTACGTGCCATTGAAAAGAAGCTTAACAGAACTATAGTAGGCAAAATACTGTATGTTGTGTGTTACATTTCTGGCTCGATTTGTTGTATAAGTAACGCTGTCTGTTTGGTCTCTCGCTTGCTGATGTATTTTTTTTCTTTAAGTCTGCAGTTGCAGAAGTGACGTGCGCTTTGAGCGAGAACAATAGCATGGTGTTTTAAGAAAAAAAAAGTTGTGATACTATTAGCTGGTTGCAAACATTTCTGTGACAGACATTGTGCTCAAAGCCTTTCAGCAGACACTGGAAAAACGACTCATGTTTCAACAAACTTTGGAGGTTCACATTATTGCACTAAATTTTTATGACACATGGCTTTGCCACATCTTTATGGACAAATGTAGTGATGGATGCCCGCTAAAAAAAGGAGGAAAAAAAATATTTTTTATGACATTACGAGTAAGGTAAACAAATTGAATTGTCCGAAAATGACTATATAATTGTCTTGTAGCAAAATGTGCATTAATCTCAGTGAGATACACGTTCTTACTCATTCTCATACATGAGAATATAAAGCATTGAGGAAAAAAAGTTGAAATAACCTTTTAAAGCCTACATGCTCTTTATGTTGATAAATGATTGTACGCACGCACGTGTGATAACTTCTATTGTACTTTATATTCTTGGTAACCACTGTCTTCTGTGATTTGGGCGGGTTCTTTTAACCAGACTGGCAGTGCTAGTTTCACGAGTTACATAACTTTCATGTGCTGTTAAGTTAATATTGTTCTTTATGTTATGTTTTATTACTGTTCTTTCTGCCAATTTGACATAGTCTTATTTTGCAAAATGTATTTGTGAAGAAAGTTCATGTTTTCTCTTAATTTTGTAAACATCAAAAAGGCACTGATATTTGAATTGAATGAAGGAAAAGGCACCTCTTAAAATGTACAGGCGCTCCATCAACCTGTACCTGACTGACCCACAACAAACTCCGTTACTATTTTGTCCATTTCTACCAGTAGAAGAACCTTCCTCTGTGGTGTTGTCTAGTGTACTGCTTAATGTACAGTAGCTTGTTAATATTGCAAAAACGTTGTTTCTTTTTTCAATGGAAAGTACTCACTGGTGAGATTTTTAAAGTGGTTTTAAAAGCCAATAAACTTTTTTAAAGAATGCGCTTTGTGTGAGTTTTGTTATTGCTTCACTTGAACATTACAAAATAAACCTGCAGTAATTGGTGCATTTTCATAAATAAATTAGCATACAAGTTCTCTTAAATATATTTAAGGAAAATCTAAATGTAGATGGTAGCCGTGGGGTATATAGATGTATGTTAACATGCTATAACTTCTGTTAATCAGTTATTGGTTCAACAGTAGGCTGCACTCTAGAATGTATATACCGTAGTGAGGTTTATTCAATGTAAAAGCTTCTCCATCATCATGATGGTGGGAGGTTAGAGGTCGGGTCAACTCTTCAGCTGCCCCTCAGGTCACATGGGGAGTGGCTTCTCCCAGACAAAACCTCTGGCCAATCAGAGCCCACATGGCTGGTCCTCTTCTCTGCTTTCCCAGGGCCTCTGATATTCATAACATGTTAATGACCTTTACCCTATTGACCACGGTCTGCTGCCTGAATCTGAGCCATCCTCAACCTGCACACTACAACTCCATGAAACGGCAGAATTCATTATATTTTGGACTTAGTGGTCAAGCGGGTTGTATATAAAACGTAATGGGAAATAAGAATAAAATGTTTGAAACAAGGGTTTACACTGTATTAGTGTACGTGAAATCATTGACTTTTGTGAGCTTGAACTTGAGTGACAATCTTTTTAATAAATGTAGATGTAAATGTTGTTTTTGATGATGATGATAATGATGATGAGGATGATGATGATGATGACGATGACGATGTTGTAGTCTACTTTCATTTGAAGTTAATTGTATGTTACAATGTGGAATTTGTAATTAACAAACTATTCCTTTGAAAATTTTAAAATGTACAATGATAATGGTATATTGAACTATCATCTGATTGTATCTTTAATTGCAAAATATGAAAATGTAATTGAAAGAGTAAGCAGATTATTGGACACTATTATCTTGTATTGGTCCCGAGCTTTGAATTATAGCTATATGAGGCCTTAGATGATTGAATCAATAGTTAACTCTAATCAATATATAATTACACTGCATTCTATTTGATTGGATATTGGAGTGTGCAGCTGCACATTTCTGCCATTCATACATATTGCAGGAGACAAAACATTGTATATTTGTGTATATATTATAGTAGCAATATATTTCTGATAAGGTAAGATCTTATTTCAATATTATTTTCTATTGACTATTTGACTTAATGACTAGATGTATCTTTGTCTATAGTGCAGGTTTCTGATGATGCAGCGTAGCAGACTTCACAGCTGGAGCCCATTGTACTGCCACTGAATGAGAGCTGGGGGACGGGGTGGACAGGGGTCATTGTCAAAAGGCTGGTCAGTTGGATCAATACCTGAATTAATTAAGCAGCTGACTAGCAGCCATCAATATCGCTCCATAATTACCATCTTCCTTGGTAACTACCTTATTACCATACTGTGCCTATGCCCTAGCTAGGCCTAACTACTCATATTATAAGTTCAGATCCCCTGAATGTCTAGTTGAAACTTCCAAAGTTGTATGGCCAGGTAATAAATACTTATGGAAATGTCAGTTGTGTTTAAGGCCTTAATTAAAGGCCTACAACCGATTAAGGTTTTAAGGGGCAGGATTAGGCTAAATATAATATGGGTGCTCTTGGTATTTCATTTTTTGGGTCATCACTTTCCTATCACACTTCACACTATTTAAGAACTCAAAATATAGGTCTAGAAAAATATAGCCTACTAGAAACTGGCCTACTAATATAGCCTACTAGAAACTATATATCCATACAACACAGTGTATGGATATATAGTTCTATGGTATGGCTGTTCCATAGAGATGTTCTGCCGCCCACTCATCAACACGCGTCTTGTAGGGCGCATGCGTAGGGGGGTCCATGGGTGGGGGCGCTCACCGTACCCCTGAGGAGTTGTTGGTCCACCAATGTCATTAGTAATTTAGAGGAGCTGTGCGCTACGTGCTCTATGGAAGGCTACGGCAGCTCGTAGCGGTGGAAATGACAGAATCCGGATAAATGGGGAAATTTAAAATGTTCTTCCAGCATGTGCTGTTTTTGGTTTTATTTCTCCCTCTGTCAAGTAAGTATCCGTTTTTGTTTCTGAATATGGTGATTTCGTAAACTTATTCAAGCTATGTTTAAGACTAGTTGCATACCCTATACTGTTGAAAAGTGTTGTTTTATAAAAACGTGTTAATGTTTTAATAACGTAAATCATCTGTCCGTTTATAAAATAACTTGTTTTGATGCTTTCATGTTTTCAAAATATGTGTTTAACGTTATAAAAGTATCAAATCCAATATACAAGTATCAAACATAGTAGCCTTTTCCAAATGCTCTGTCATAGGCTAAAGACCAATGTGCTTCACTTTATTAATACATATCCATTCTGCTTCTTCAGGTGTTTTTTGTTTCAGTGAGTTATCCTTCATCACAGAGCCCAGTGATGTTACTGTAATACCAAAGGACCCTGTTATATTGGACTGTCAGGCTCATGGGCAGCCTCCTGTAACCATAAAGTGGCTTAAAAATGGAGTTTATTTGACAGAGAGTGAGCACATGCAACTTCTGCCCAACGGCTCCTTGTACATACCAAAGATTAAGCATAACAAGGGGGAATCTGATGAAGGATTTTACCAATGCCTGTCACAGAACAAATATGGAGCCATACTAAGCCAAAGATCACATATGACTATCGCGAGTAAGTATGAAGTTGTGGGTACATTTCTCCGAGCCCTTTAAGGAATCATCCTGTTTGAAACAATTCAATATACTATATGACAATCATTGTCACATAGTATATTGAATAATCGCAATTGCGACTATTCTGCACCAGCAATGTCCACTTAGTAAGCACATAGGAATGGCAGGTTTATTGTTAATTACTGGGGATGGAAAGATGCAGCTAGCTCTTAACTCATGGTTTGCCCATAATTTTAAGTTGCAGATTGAGTTATCAGTGCATTTAACAGGGTAATTACTAAATAAATGAACAAGAAGCCAATAAGTCTCACATTAATAAATAGGCAGTCTTAAGCAGTAACACTGTCAAAACCTGAAACTATAGCTTTCTGTCTTTTGACGTCATTGTGATGTCTTTGTGTATTTGTTTAATGGTCTGCTACACAGAGGAATCTCTAGCTTTTGTTTAGCTTGCCCCTCGCTGCCCCAGAAGAAAAGACTGGGCATTTACTTGTCCACATATCAGTGGACAGAACAGCTGTGCCTTTTCAATAGGCCTGGTCAACCAAAGAAAGATTTTACTTCAGTCCTTAGCAGATATATCTCACATATCTCATTCTGTCATGGAGAGTAATGATATCTGCTCATATAAAATATGGATTCATTAGGCTTCTTGTGTTTCCCATAGAAATGCAACACATGTCGAAGCAGGAACCACTAACTTTCAGCCTATACTCTTATCTATATAAGCTTTAAGTTAATACATAGAAGCAAAATTGACGATTCACATCTCATTGAATTTTGCTAGATATTTATGTCCTAAATAAAAACGAAATGTTTTTTTCTATCTTCCATCACTCATCAAAACGTCTTGCCATTGGCAATGAACGAGTTGAAGTTCTTTTTCTGGTCAGCTGTAAGCTGAGGGTGGAGGATGGGCTCCTCTAGGCACCCCTTCTGTCCAGAGGCCCTGAAGGTCAGAGGTCAGCTAGGCTTTGTGATGTCACAGGTCTGCTTTAGCTAGGCCACCCGGTTGTTCTTTCTCCCAACCCGCGGCCCCTTTCACTGGCCCGTAGCATTGTCAAGTCCAGCTTTTTGTTCAATGTTAAAGCAAAGCCAGATTAATCGTGTGAGTGAGCAGCCTCTATATTTCACCGTGAAACAGTGTTCTTAGGCCTTACTGGCTATCTTTCAGAATGCGTTTTACAAGGTGAATAATATTATGTGGATTTTATAACATGTTTCTCTAGGACATAAATGGTGTGCAGTCTACTTTTTATTATTATCACAGAAATAGGCCTACAAGGCTCAGCAGCTGTATCGGTTTGGATATTCAGGTGCATGAAAATAGTCTGCTTGTTTTTAATAGACAATAGGCAAAACTTCGATCTTGTTCTGTTTGGCCTAAAATTGGATGGGCAGGGGGCTGGGTGAACTGTGACCTCTATAGGGAAGCTTTTGTGCTGTTTGACCTGGGCATTGATTTGCTCTTTACAACAGAGGTGCCTACAAGGCAGATCAGTCTGCTACATCACTGATTTCAATATAAAGTTAAAGATGGTGTCTGTAATCTCTGGCTGGGGGGTTCATTGTAATGTCTTAAACTTCTTGCTTGAAAACATCTGACTTATCTTCTAACAATCTGCAGTATGGTTCACATCATTGGTAAATAAAGATGTGATAAGTGATCATGACACTAACAGAAAATAATAAAGTCAAATCATAATTTATAATGCTAGTGTATTTTATTTCAAATGTCCTTCCCATAAATTGATCGACATTTCACATGACTAAGACTTAATGTTTATGTGCATGCCATTGATGCAATTAGGCCTTAAATTAAACAGGATGCTCTTTAATTTAAGTGTCCCTAGGCACAGTATTTAAATGTTTGTTTGCAGTGGGTGAACTAGCCATTGATTTCCCTTAACATGGTATTGACTTTCTTCCTGTTACCGAGGGGGACGGAAGACTTATCGCCTTAGTTAATGAAGTTGATTGGTCTGATCTGTTTAGATCTGGTGTGTTTTTGTGTGGATGAGATAAAGGTAAAACAGGACATTGATTGAAAGATCTTCTGAATGCATATGATACTACAGCTACAGTGTCACGTTACCATACCTATGCTTTCAAAGGGAAATGTGTAAATTACTGCAGTATGTCTTGTGGTAAGAAAAAGGAACATTATTGCAAGGCATGTTCCTTGTTTTCTATGTTGTTTTAAAGTTAGGTCTGGCCATTGTGTGCGTCCTAGTGGTCCAGAGTTGCACTGCTCAGAACCAGAGCATTGATTAGTGTGTACCACTGCACTTGCATCATTCACTGTCATTCATCCAATTGATGTATTGACTAGGCCAGCTGGCCAATGGTGTGCCTGATAACTCAGCAGGGCAAAGGCAAGATCATGGTCCCCTACAATAATCAATACCTCTTACTGATCAGTATTCATCCATCACAGTCAGGGGTGCATCATATATCCATTTAGCTAAGCAGCAAAAGGTGATTATTTGGCAGTGAGGGTTACAATGAACTCATATTTGTTATTTGTAAATCTATACGAACACTGATACGGTCAGATTATGTACATGAAAGAAGGCTTTGATATATTTGTGCCTGAATATACTGAATATAATGCTACTGTATGTGTTTGCATTAGGCATTTCACAGTTTGTGGTGCACCCTGAGCCTGTGATAGTGTCCGAGGGCTCGGTAGCCCGCTTCTCCTGCGCTGTGACCTCGAGCCCTGCTGCCACCATCACCTGGGAACTCGACCATAGCACACTGCCCCTGGAAACAGACAGGTACCGCTGTGGCACAGCAGCATCTCCTGAACCTACCAGCTTATATGGTGGTGTTGTGGATGCTGATATTAGTCCCTCTGCTGCTAGAATGACGGTTTTGCCCAACGGAGTCCTTCAGATTTACAACGTACAGCTGGAAGACGCCGGGAAATACAGATGCGTGGCAACTAACTTCGGCAATCGTATGAAGAGTCGAGAGGCAACGCTGAGAGTAAACCTAGGTATGTAAAATGCGTCCAGCGAGGTTTTCAACCTGGAAGTACATGACTAATAATCAATGTAATCGTGTATTAAATATTGTCTTTGTATTATAATTCTATAGATACTGGTCCAAAACCTCGGCAGAGGCCCAGAATCATCGCTGGCCCTCAGAACGTCACTGCTTCCTTGCGTCAGTCCGTAGTTCTGGAGTGCGTTGCCACAGGTAACCCCCGTCCCATCATCTCCTGGAGCCGCGCTGACAGCAAGCCCATAGACGTGTACAACGCACGGGTGCTGGGCAGCGGGAACCTGCTCATCACCGATGCCAGCTTCCAGCATGCCGGGGTGTACCTGTGCAGAGCCACCACCCCTGGTACCCGCAACTATACCATCGCCGCAGCCAACCTCACGGTCCTGGGTAAGACCTCACACCACGCTCTAGTATCCTATGTTAATGGCATGCTCTAGTCTGCTACACAGTACCGTTATTTAGCATGTACTTTTATTCTTATATTCATTTGAGTATTCATAACGCCAGTTTGTAATTATTATGATAATCGTTGTTTTGGTTTGGTTATGATAGCTTGAAAGCTGTTTTTTTTTTGTGGCGGGGGGTTTCACATCTTTTTCATGACAATTGTCTCATGTTTATCTCTTAAGTACCTCCGTCCATTGTTGAGAAACCTGAGAGCCAGACTCGTCCAAGGGCAGGCACTGCTCGATTTATGTGCCAGGCAGAAGGAGTGCCCCCGCCGCACATCAGCTGGCTGAAGAACGGCCAAAACGTGCACTTAAACGGCAGAATCAAGATGTACAACAGGTATTGCCATGTCAATGACTCGCCGTAAGCGGCGCTGGGATGCATACGCTTGCCAACCTTTCTCACACATGCACATATATATTATCTGTTTGTCAGCAAATTAGTGATCACCCAAATCATCCCAGAAGACGATGCCATCTACCAGTGCGTGGCACAGAATGAGTGGGGCTACGTGCTGTCATTGGCCCGCCTTATTGTCGTCATGTCCGAGGACAGGCCCAGTGCCCCGAGAAACGTCCATGCTGAGACAATATCCAGCTCCGCCATCTTATTGGCCTGGGAGAGACCGCTCTACAATGCAGACAAAGTCATTGCCTACTCCATTCATTACATGAAGGCTGAAGGTGAGACACCTTGTTTTGCCTGTTGTTTTGAGTCATTTGTCATCTGAAACAACATTTATATGGCAATCCACCACATATGTAACTATCAAATGTCCAACATCTTAGCTGTGGCCATCTGCTGTAGCTGCACAGGTCAAAGGTCAAGGAGGACTTAAAATGGCAGCTTCACTTCAACAGCAACAAGCTTAGCCTGTCCATTGTCCTCTTCCCTACGCATTTTGCTTGCTGTGTGTGAGAGACGCCGGCTAGCAGTTTTCAATGTGTAGTCTCCTTCTCTCCACCCGTTGCCTATCAGGTCTGAACAATGAAGAATACCAAGCTGTTATTGGCAACGACACGACCAGCTACATTATCGATGACTTGGAGTCGGCGCGGAACTACAGCTTTTACATTGTGGCCTACATGCCAATGGGAGCGAGTCGTATGTCAGACCAGGTCACTCAACATACCCTAGAGGATGGTAAGCACCGAGGCTTGAGACACCCAACATTCCTAGCAGTAAATCACTTGTGTAGTTAAGCTAACATACGCATGAGTGACGTGTGTGCAAAGAGCATTCATTCCAGGTTAAGCACAGAGACACAGTCTACTGACTAGCTGCAACCTGTGGCAAACAAAGTGCAATGCCTACTAACCTAAGAAGAACACTATGTTACACAGTGTATGCTATATGTGTTATATACGTTTGGCTGTGTTGCAGTGCCCCTGCGTACCCCGGAGCTGAGTTTGACCAGCCATAGCCCCACAGACATCCAGGTGAGCTGGCAGCCTCTGCCAGCCAAGCTGAGCCGCGGGAAGGTCTCTGCGTACCGGCTGTCCTACCGCACGGCCGCAGACAGCGCAGTCCTTTCTGTGGAGCTAGCGCAGAACGGCACGGAGCACCTCCTGGAGGGCCTGCAGCCTGATAGCATCTACCTGCTCCGCATCGCTGTAGCCACCCGCGTGGGCTGGTGCGAGCCCCCGGCATGGACGTCCCACCGCACACCCAAGATATCCAGCAGCAAAGGTAAGGGATTGGGGAACAGACGTCCCTTACTGGAACAGTAAAACGATGAGGCGTTCCTTCAAAGGACATTGCCAATGCTGTTGAACTAGTGAGTCAAGCTGTGGTTTCTCTTCTGTCATGGGGATGTGGTGGCACTCTTGGGCTGCCTGAGGAGGATCTCTATTGCCCCATGTAGGGTGTCTAACTCCTGACTGGAGTAACACTGACAATACCGCTCTAGCAGTATTGTCCCACAGTCTTTGTGTTGGTTACCCAGGGACCTTTGCCCTTGGCTGTCAGTGGTGTTAGAGCGGCCTCAGTCACGGGTCATAAAAGAGAGGGCCTCAGGCGTCTATGTGGGGTAAAGAATCGCCTCTTTTCATGGCCTGGTGTGTTGGGGGAAGGCTGTTTGTCCACCTAGACTAGAGTACTAGTTTTCAGAAGCAAGCTAAAAAAACAATGTATGTTATGAAGAGCAGCATTGTTAGCAAAAAAACCCAAAGAGCAGATTAATTTAAACAACTGGGATATGAGCTTGACTTCTCCTCAATGGACAGGCTTCTAGAGTAGAGTGTGTGGTTATTGTAAGTCCTGCTGTGATCATTGCCATATCATTGCCGCATTTCTCTACAACACATAGCTGAATTAGAGTTTTCGTATGAGTTTCTAATACAGTAGTTTCAATGAAACAAGTTGCAAGCTAAAGTTTATCATTCCTTGTTATACATGTTTAGTTCAGAGCAATGTTCACCCTTTTTAGGCTTGTAGATTTACCATTCAACGTGTGTAACATGTCTGACATTAGCGAAAGCAATACACCTGGGCCAGTCACGTTTGTGTTTCATTGGTCACGAGGCCACATTGTGGAGCTCCTGTGTTGTACACTGTGTGTCTTGTACACTGTTACATAGCGGCCTGGATTAATATCCCATTGCTGCTGTGCGTCTCCACTTAGTGCCCTCGGCCCCGTTGCTTCAGCTGGAGCCTCTCAACTGTACCTCCATCACGGCGCGTTGGCAAACCCCATTGGGAAGTGTTGCCGTTCAGGGTTACAGGCTGTGTTACCATGACGAGGGCCAGCCAGAGCAGCCCAGCGTCCAGCTTCAGTCCCGAGTCACAGACTACACCATCAGTGGCCTTGGTGAGTACTGCACTCCTTATGGAAAATGCCTGTGAGCCATTCCTGGATTTATTGTGCCACAGGAGATGAGAGAGATAATGACACATCGGGCAATTTTGCAGACAGAGATTCACATAGAGCCTCTATCTTGCATTATCAATTTTTTTTATTTCAATGTCCAGTGACGTCCATTTTGCATTTCACTTCTCTGTCCCTTGATCAATTTGGGCTGGCCATTCTTTTTTAAACAGCAGCCTCTGTTTGGGCTTGACTTACATATACAATATTCTGTGAGGGCAGACTCCCCGGGTTAGAGGTCAGGGTCCAGATGTCCCTCCTACCACCGTTTTCCCATTTCCCATCCCCTGGTTTGCATAATTACCCTTGGCCATTGTGATGTGGCCCGGACTACCCCACATTTAGCTGGACAGTCGGGGCTCACAAGCAACCCTTTTTTCCCCCGGGACTGTCCAGAAATGGACATGGCTAGTGACCTCTAGCAGTGAGACAGCCGTTCTGGATTAGGATCCCTCCCCCAGTTAATGCCTGGTGCTGTCCATGGAAATGAGACACAGTCACCTGGACATACGTACTGTAGACCTGTGTAGACTGACATACGTCCAAGCCTGTATACATGTATTGTTAAATATATTGCCTACATATCTTAAAAGGTGTAAATACCGTAGAGAATGAATAGAACATCACACCCAATGTGTAGATTCTGCTTCCAGACCAAACGCATTTGCTTGAGCGTGTCTCCTTAATATTCTACCAAATGACTAATTCTACCAAACTAACCCTTATATCACGTAATATGCTTTCACATTTCTTCCCAACGCCTCCAAGTGCAAGACTGAAGGGGCGGGCGGTAGTTGAATACTGTGATAGAGGGGGGGGGGGGTTAGACAAAAGGGGCCCGGGGCCCTATCCCACAGTCCTGAGCCTGGAATCCTTCTGTTCTATCTTGACCTGACCCTGTGACCCCAGTCAGCCCCCTCCTTGTCCCATGGGCCTTGGCTCCCAGCAGCTGAACATGGCCACAGCCCCCCAAACACTCACACAACAGGACAGGATACACCAGCATCACTGGTCAATACCCATAAGCTAACCTTTCACACCGGCAGCATCAAATACAGCCTAATGCTCCTTATTAAGACAATGTCCTGGTTAATCAAATGTGGGTGTGGAGAATGTGTCTGTTTCTACAGACCTGCGGTAGTTTAGATTCAGGTTTAGAAGAGAAATCTGCTTTTGCCCACCATGTTTGTGTTTTGATGGTTTTGATGGTCTTCAGAGTGAGCCAGTGGCGAAGCGTCATTCAGCTTTCTAAGTTGTACGATGAGCAGGGCAGCGTTATTTTGAGATGATCCTATTTGTATAATGAGCCTCATTGATCACGTCACCGTAGTTACTAGGTATTAAGACTTGCTGCTCTTTCTCAGGCCTGCTCTGTGACAACACATGATAGATGAGTCGGGGGAGGGGCTACTCCAGAGACCCTGTGTTGTCCGTGTGAATGGGGGGTTGGCCTGTTGTGACCTGGCTAGTCTCCCTCCAGGACTCAATAGTGAACGACTGAACGTTGTTGTTTGTCAGTGGCCTATTTCAACATTTTCATAGATGAGTGGCAGGGGTGTATTACAAACCAAGCAGACTAATATTTGTTTCCTAACTTGTGATACAATAGTCATTTTGGCATATATGAGACTCCTTTATTTTCCTTCCAGATCCCAGGAGGAAGTACCACGTCAAACTACTGGCCTTCAATCAAGTGGGCGAAGGCTACCAGGCAGACCAGACCACCAGCACCCCTGGATGTGTGTGTACGTGCCACACTGAATTCAAGCACAGCCCGTTTGGCTCACGATATATACACAGGCAACTTAAACGTCCACCTCATGTGTATGTGTCATACAGCGGTACGAGACCACCTGGTTTCAGCCCCTCCAGCTCCTGACCAAGTGACTGCCTTGCCAAACAGTTCCACAGCGGTGACTGTGCGTTGGAGTCGCCCCGCCTTCGCCTCTGACAAGGCCGTGAGCTATACCGTCCGCTACACCCTCGCAGGCTCGCACAGTGCCTCGACCATACGTTACCTGCAGACGTAAGCCAATACAGACTGTCCAGTGGCAGCTTCACTTGCTTATTTTCATCTCTACTGCGGCTTGGTTGTTCCTAACTCTGTTGTGAGACTGGTTAGATAGCTGTTGCCTTAGCAGACACATTTCCATGGTAATTCATTACAGATGCACTCCCTATGCAATTAGTGTTGATAATGCCACACGGTGTAACTTCTGTGCTCCTTGAGGCCACAAAAATGAAATGTCTGCTGTTAACCAACAAGAGAGAAACTGTATTGTTATTCATATTACAGCATTCTGTATGCAAGGCTTGATTGTGAGATTAGCTGTATTGCACATGGGTGCCTGCCAATTGTCACTGCAGAGAAATACTTTTGTATACGTCTGGTAATGCTAAGTGATCTGACCTCTCCTGTCTTTCCTTCACTGTTTACCATACATGTATACTGTAGGTAATATGTCTTTTCATTCCATATGAAATATAAAGTAAGGTGACAGAACAACATGCTTTTCTCCACAGTACCAAACAGAGTGTGCTGGTGCAGAACCTGACTCCAAACACTCGCTACGAGTTTGTAGTCCGCCTTCACTTGGACCAGATATCAAGTCCCTGGAGTTCTGTTGTGTACCACCGCACCCCAATAGCAGGTACAGGCTCTTCCCCACTTGTTCTCCTTGCTGTGCAGCAGCTTATTTGACAATATATGAAGTACCCGCAGTGCTGTGGACTGTGATTGTGATATGTTTGTTTCCAGCGCCTAGCCAACCACCGGCAGCGGTGCGGGTTATGCTGATCGAGGATGACACGGCGCTGGTCTCCTGGAGAGAGCCTGAGGAGGCTAACGTGCTGGTGACACGCTACACCATCTTGTACGCCTCGCAGAAGGCCTGGCTGGCTGGGCGCTGGCAGATAATGCAGAGGGATGGTGAGTGGTCGTCTCTATGGAGTAATCTGGAACACACAGCAGCTTTGGTCAAAACAGTAGCACTTTGTTGCTAAGGAAACATTTCAGTTGACTGCTGGTGCACATGAAATGTTTGTTTCATGTTAAATGTGGGCTTGTGCAACCCTTTGAGACTGTAATGTGATTAAGGGCTATATAAATAGACTAGATTACTGTAAGTGTTACCTTTAAAATAGCTATAGCGTACTGGACTCACAAAAGTGTATTACATTTAAATGAGCTATTTAGTCCATTAGTCACCTGACATGCTGTAAGAGTACAAACCACAGTGATCTCAGAATGCAGTGCTGTAGGAATGTGATCAAATTAAATGAAATCAAATGTATTTATTAACCACATTGATGTGGTTCAATTGTCAACCAAAGTGCTGTACATTGAAATACAGTAAAAACAGAAAGGAATCCAAACAATAACATGAGGTAAACTGACATGACAAACAAAGAAATTACAACTCACAATTGCCTATACCCATTTACAGACTCGATAGCTCAGGAAAATAGATACGTTGTCAGAAATAATTAAAAAATTGTCCTGCTAGTGGAAGACCTAATAATTGACAAAGTTAGCCTACTCCACAACCTTGTTGCAACGACAGAAAAGGCAGGGTCTTCAAGTCTTAACCGTGACCGTGGGACATGCATACGCATTTAGTGAGAAGACCTAAGCGGTGATGTGATGGTTTTAACACACCATCACATAGGGCCTATGTGCTGTTAGGGTCTGTATCTCATTAGGCTATTATTCTGTGTAATGTTCTGTAATCCTGCTGTGGTTGGTAGGAGGCAACTCCATGGCCCTGCTGGAGAAGTTGGAGCCAGGACATGTTTACCTGGTGAAGATCTCTGCGTCCAACCAGGCCGGGGATGGGCCCTTCTCCGCCATGGTGGAGGTGGGGTTGCAGCGTGGAAGCACCCATCGGAGCAAGAACCCCAGGCATTCAGACAACTCCCCAGACACAACAGGTTAGCATACGCGATGGATATGTATCCCACCGCCAGCTGTAACCAACAGAGTTACGCTTACAAATAAACAAATGACCAGTGAATATTCAACAGCACATATCCTACTGTTTACAAAAATGATCAGATCAGTGATAACACTTTACGACTTGGATGTTCTGATTATGAAATGATTTACCTAAAATATAAACCTCTACAAAAGGATTTCCTATCTGCTGTTTGTCTTCCAGTGATTTCCGATGGTGTCTACCACATTGACCAGAGATCCATGACAGGAATTATTGTGGGTGTGTGCATTGCCTTCGCCTGTATCGTCATGTGTGCCTTAATCCTCATCAGCAAAGGCCGTGCAAGGTAGCATATATAAATATGTAGACCTATGACATAAAACATATGATTCATTTTTGGGCGTAATTTATATAATTTACTCTATATATTTTTTTTTATCCGGAACGGATGTAAAAAAGAAGTGTATATTACAGATGTATTTCTGACATTGATTTGGTTTATATTTTTTCTCTAATAGTAAACATTCTGGCCCAAAAATCCTTGCTGGTGGTGAAGGTCCACAGGGAAGCCTGTCCAGCGAACAGCATGTTGAAAATGCGGAGGCCCTAATGCCCATGATGCACAATCACTTCATAGATAACAAGGTGAGATGCAAGCACAGTGACCTCTAACATGGAATGGACTGTATTTAGGATTGGTTCTCATTATCTTTATAATATCAATTGAGGAACCTGATTGACAGACATTGAAAATTCAACATTCAGTTACTGAACTACTGTTATGTACTTTTTCTCTCTATGTCTCTTCTAACTCATTCCAGGGTGGGTCTAACATTGTGATAAGCAGTGGAGGCCCTGTTGAGAGCAGCCGTCATTGCAGGATGTGGCGCTTTTTTAATAGGGAGACACGCAATCAAAATAAGAGCGATGTAAGTCATTATCTGTCAAGTTAGCATGCTTTCAAACAGGTGTAACCTACTACGGACCATCTCCCACACAGCAGCACACAGTGACACTGTACCACCGGCAGTACACTGTCTTTATGAGGTTAATGTGAAATGATCCTGTCTTTAGGTTGAGAACAGAGCCTGTTTCTACGAGGCTGGCAAGACAGTCCTGAGGTACGAGGAGAGGTTGGGGGCCGCACCCCTCCCGCCCTCGTCCAGAGAGATGATATACGGGCCGCAGAGCTCCGAGAGTTCGCATTCCAGCGAGGGCAGCCACGGCACGGGAGACTCTGGACACTACTCCAACGAAGACAGCAACGAGGAGGCTCTCGGCTCCCGGCCGGATGACACTGTGGCAGCGGAGCAGCCCAGACGCTTCCTCCACTATGCCCCCTTCTCACCCTGCTCTCCCCCTGCGCAGCACGTGCCGTGCACAGCGGTGTCCTGATCAAAGTACACCCCCACGTCAGCTTCCTGAACTGCGTTACATTCTTTTGAAGCACTAGAGATGAGGAAGCTAAGTGCTGGGACAAGAGGACATGGGTTTACCTCTGGCGTACCTCAGGATTTGACATGAATTTACTTTTTGTTTTGTTTTGTTTTGTCCTAAACCAAAGCTCACCCATGATGAATGTTCAAAAGAATGTCCAAAATGTATTTTGTTACATTTTGATTTGTTTTTTTCCAATGGAGCAAAAAAGTGAGGTTGATCCCGTTTTGCTTGTTATCTACCTCAGTCTGTATGTTTTTATATATAGTACATTACTACCTCCTTTTCGCAGTATACGTGCGTATTGTGTCAAACTCAGGGGACAAGGTTATGACGTTTTCTTTACCCATTTCTTGTTACCTGTGCGAATGGTTATTTAGAGGTCTTTTTTTTAACAGTTCTCAAATATTAATTTCAATGGTTGAAAGAGCTTTTATGTTTCACCAATGATGTCTTGGAATCTTGCAATGAATTAAGTGCATTAGATATTGTCAAATGTTTAAAGTAATATACCAATATCCTTTGACATTTTCAGTGCACTAAACTCTAAAGCTTTAACATGGCCTTAATGTGGAAAGGGCTTTGCATTTTATGGGAGATGAGATCCAAAGACAGGAAAAGAAAGATTAATCCAAAGACTTTTTGATCTTATACAACACAAATTATATGGCTACCAAAACTATAGTAGATTTACAATAAGTGTGTGTGCCAAAAAATATTGTTCTCACAGATGATGTTAAAGTTCTATAGGTGTTTAAGTGCTTTACTTGCTTTAGCATAGCCTACTGTATCATGATGCATTTTTCTGGTAAAAGCTTTAAAACAAGTCTGCTGGGCTTGTGTTCACTTTGCCTTCTAGATCATTGCTAAATACAGCGGTAGCACCGATGCTATTATCCAAAGAGTTGTCTGCTTCCTCAGCTGGGAATGGCTTTTCACATGCAGTGTTTACACTAGGCCAAAGATCCAGTGTGGTGTGTCAGTGATAGAGATGTCACTATGTTCCAGTAATGCTGTATGGGTATATACCCTTTCTCGCCACATTATTACTTGTCTAGTGACAAGGATTCTGACTATCAAAATAACCCTATGTGTGAAGAGCAACATAATCAAATGTTATATCTTTGAAATAACCCTTACCAAAGAAATGTTGATGTATGTTATTTAGTGATATTCTTTGGTTTGCATTTTGAAAACATACTTTACATATTGTGAGTTTTGACTGCTAGAAAGGCATTTTTTTACACAAACAATAGTAATATGCGTTTTGTTTAAGATGGAGATATTAAAAGGTGTTATAATGTCTTTATTGATTGTGATGGTTATATTTCACCTGATACGTGTTACTTTTGGAGTTTTCATTACATTTTTGTTGTTTTTTACTGAAAACTATTTTAATTTGAATCTTCCTTAAATGTATTCAATTATTTTGTAAAAAGGTAAAAGTTTAATGACATAGATAATTGTGTTATACTACTTGAATTCTGCCACTGCTTGTAATTTCTTTGTGATTATTTAACAAATGCTATTTTTATAACAACAGTAGTACATTGTGTACAGTACATTATTGCAGTACTGTACATTACTACTTCCAATTAAGAATATTTCTTTCAAACGTATTTTGTGTTGAAATATTAATGTCACAAACAACCTCTTTGATACTCCTAAAATAGTCTGATAGCTAATAAAATTATTCATGGAAAATGTGTATAGCTGTCATTTTCTGTGATAAATTGTGTGTCTGTGTGTTTATGTATGATTATTAATAATAATATAAATAATATAATGACCATTTTCAATATATATTATTCTTCATGACATGAAAGGCCTGATGTAAGTTTGTTCCTTCCATAAGTTAAATATTGGCTTACACATTAGCATATTATAGAAAATAATATACAACTATAAAATGTAATGCTAAAGCCGTTTGTAGAAGGTATTCTGCTTATCTGTCCCAAAATGATGTGCTATATGCAGATTGTTCTATGCATGTATCCAATGGAAAAGTATTACACCGCAGAATATCCAGCAGGCGGCGACATGTCGAGAACGTGTTGACATATTCGACGAGGCGTCGAGGAAGAACAGAAGAGAGAACGGCTTGTTTTTGATCGAGCGTGTTAAGTGCGCAGGAAGACTCCTGTCGCAAAAATGCGCATCGAGAAGTGTTATTTCTGCTCAGGCCCTGTTTACCCAGGGCATGGGATGTTGTTTGTTCGTAATGATTGCAAGGTACGTTGATATACAGTCCAATATTTGTGGTTGTGCTATTTTGTATTGGGTGGGCTAGGTAGCTAGCCAACTAGCTTGAGTATCTCACGTGGGATACGGTAATGTTAGTATCGCTATATTACAGTTATTTTACAGTTCTTTTTAATGTGGAAATGAATTAACTGATCAATAACTTTAAATATATTTCTAATTTAAATACTAGGAAAAAAATATGAAAAGGCTTTTCTGTTACATTTTCCTTAGGCCATGTCAGTTTTGTTTTATCTTGTGGCTATATACCGTCCTCTAGTGGTAGGTTCTAGGAACCTAGAGATTAAAGGTAAATATAACAAATGTGTCCATTACAGAGACGCGTATTGTCATCAAATATAAGTGATTGCAACCAAATATTGTCTTAACTCTGATTTCTAGGTTTTCAGATTCTGTAAATCTAAATGTCACAAAAACTTCAAAAAGAAGCGCAATCCAAGAAAGACAAGATGGACTAAGGCATTTAGAAAAGCGTCTGGTAAAGAGTTGACAGTGGTGAGTTCACCACATAAAATTATATTTATTGCATTACTGTCTTTCGGTATTTTGTACTTAACTGACTAAATATTACCTTTCAGGATAACTCTTTGGAGTTTGAGAAACGCAGAAATATTCCCATCAAATACCAGAGAGAACTCTGGGGCAAAACAGGTAGGCTGACTACACTTTAAGATTTGCATTTTTTACATTTCTTCAAATTGAGAAGTTCTACTGTCAGTCAAACAGTTAATACGTTAATCCTTTTTTTTCAGTGGATGCTATGAAAAAGGTGGAAGAAATAAGACGCAAACGGCAGGCAAAATTCATCATGAACAGGTAAAAGTTTAGTTTTATATTTCATTTCTATAGATAATCTGTATCTCAACGCATGTCTACTAATTTCAATAATAAAGATATTTTGTTTGCTATTGTCTAAATTATAAAATGTAATTTTGTCTTTAAATGTTTTTGTCCTTAATAGATTGAAGAAGGGCAAGCAGCTAGAGAAGGAAGAGGCCATCAACGAAGTAAAGAAAAATATCCATCTGATCAAAGCACCGCATGCAGGTAAAGCACAAGGAGCACACCTCCCTTATCCATACATAATGATCAGGACAGAGCTTGAATCGTTTGTACAATTTTATATATATATATATATAAATAAATAAATAAATAAATAAATAATCTGGCCTTTCTTACAGGAAAAGCCAAACAAATGGAAGAGAAAATGGTGCAGCAATTACAACAAGAGGTGGACATGGGAGAGGATGATTAATCTGGAACAGATTAAATATACGTCATGTTATATAGATAGGTGAAAAACAATGGCACTCTTGACAGACATTTCCATGGCGAAGCTTTCATTCAATACAGCAAATAACACTGCCCCAGTGTTGAAATGCTGAACATTTTGATTTGGTAAATCTGTATTTGTGTAATTTTTCATACTGCTATTAAAAAGTTATTATAAGATAAAAAATTATCACTGGCGGGAAATTAGAAGTGATAACTATAGACAATTTAATGTTGTAATGAATGTAGAGGTTCCCTATCACAGAACTCCCACTTCTGTATGGAGGACCAAATTCTGTAAATGTAATGCACATCATTCATTATCATTAAACAAAGTAAATGAACATGATGTGATTGTTTGTGTTTTCAATTATCTAATTCAAAGTGATGAATAAAATTAAATGTTATGTCTGTGCCAGGCACATGATGGCTACTACCTAGTAGGCCTACATTCTGAACAATCCAAACTCTCTTATTTAGTTTTCACTGATATTAATTTGATGAGGTAGGTTGGTATTTATTTGTCCCTGTGGGGAAATTGATTTGTTCCAGAAAATCACATTGCTAGTCTGGTTGACATACTGTAAAATGTCAGCCAGATAGTAGTTGATTTGCATGTTTATGATTAATGAAGCAAATATATTTGCAGTCAGTTATGGTTTTAGTATGACCAAATTAATTAAACTACAAACACCGGTAGCCTAACCAGGTTGAGTGGAGGAGGCTTATGACATTAACAAATGATGGCCTATTGTGAAATGCATTTGGCACCAATGGTCAAGTGAACAATATTCTTAAATAGCCTACCGTAATTCTAAATTGAAATTTTGATAAAAAAATGTTTTTAGGTCTTTGGATGCGTGCGACGTCGTTAACTGATCAAACATAGCATAAAACAACAACGACGAACTTTTACATTTATATTTTTTAAATAATGATTGGCATTGTGGAGAGCTGCTATTCGGCAGACTACTCAATAATACACGTGTATGTTTTCGACACGAATAACGAGGTAAGAAATATGAAAATAACTAGCCTACATACGGTTAGATTCTGACGAATCTGCTGACAAAGGCGTGCCGCTGTTAAGTAAATGTGATCGAGCACGCGCAAAGTGCACGCGGCTTAGAAAGAACCTAGCTTCCACTTCCAGTCGGCATAACACCGGTTCTCAGAAAAACAGTCGCTTCTTTTTGGAGTTGGCAGACGTTATATTCAATTGTGTGAGTAAAATCTGGGGGGTATAACAACGATGTCCGAAGAGGTCGGATATACGAGGACTCCCGAGGAAGAGCAGGTATGATAAAATACTGCAGCTCCGCGTGCTAATCCTGGTTTCCTATAGACTACCGTACTAGAGCATCTTCATTGGATGAAGTAGTCAGCTCAGCAGGCGGTAAAAGCTAGGCTAAGAAGCTACCAGCTAGTTCTTGCTAAGCATGTCAGGAAAAGTTAATGTTTCTACTCGCTACCGCTAGTAGTTTGGATAGAAATCTTACATCATTTGCAAATTGGGTGCAAAAACGTCTTTTGTGGGACCGACGTATACGATTGTACTTGCTCTGATAGCTTACAAAGGCTGACGTAGTTTTATAGCATTAGCAAATTGTGTACCGTACTTTATTGTTAATCATTTTGCATTAGTCTACTTCATGGCTGAACATTTAAAGTTATTTGTACAACTAGATAATGATCATCAACGTATGAGTATCTTTATTTAATCAGTTAATTCCAATAAATTGTTAACCTTTCGTATTTATTTGTTTAAATTGTTTTAATAGGAGATGGGTGATAAAATTATAAGTCCTGAGAAAGCAGAGGAGGCCAAACTGAAGACCAGGTATCCAAATCTTGGAGCCAAACCCGGTGGCTCAGACCTCCTAAGGAAAAGACTTCAGAAAGGGGTGTGTTTCAAATCTATAGTATATT